>CAKNYM010049833.1:43702-68848 GCA_932195095.1 Andricus curvator
CCTGGTTCCAGGAGTTTTTAGCTGGGTATAAAGTAGGAATTTATATTTAGAAACCCCCTTGCCCATCTACTTATTTTAAAGAATTAAATCTATTATTTTGTTCTCTAGCTGAAACTGAAATGTGAAAACAACGAATTGATGGTTGCACCCTTATTGCGCGATATTTTTTCTGCATTTCATTCCTTCATCGACAATATTGCAAATGCAGCTCGGCAACTACCAACACTTGAATCTTGGATGAATATTAAAACTCAAAACGAATTTATTTCAGTTGTTTTACCCGGATGGTATTTACAACAATCGCATCAAAAAATTGCCCAGAGTCTAGAAACGATGTTTCAACCGATAAATACTTACGTGGATGAATTTCATGAACAATTTCAAGTCGTTTACAACCCAGACACGCATGAGAATATTATTAATTATATTGCACAAGGTCACGATTTTGAAACTTGTTTATATAAAGTTGAGGAGTTCAAAAATTTGGTTTCGGAAATTAATGGAATTGTAAGCATGTTTGCTGTTGTTTAATTATTTCTCTCTTCTTTATCAGGCTGGCCGAAAAACTGTATTTTCGATATTCCCTGATTTTTCCCTGACTAATTTTGCATTTTTCCTAAAAATGAATATTCAAAGACTAGAATTTTAATATAAATGAAATTATATAATGAAATTTCATTATATATACATTTTTAATATAAAATCTCTTTTATAAACGGAATAAAAAAATGTCAAATTAATATTTAAAAATTTCAAATCTATTGAGTTATTTTAAACAAAAATGATTGCTTGTCTACTATAAAAGAGGAATTTACAATTTAAAAGGAGGCATTTTCAAAAAAACAGTCGAATTTTTTACCAAAAAAGATGAGTTTTTAACAAAATAGTTGCATTTTCAAGCAAATAATTGAATTTTTTAGAGGTCAGTCGAATTGCATTTTCGAAACAATTGACTCGGAATATATATAAAGTTCCGCGAGTTTATTAAAAATAATATTTTTTTTCAGTTCCTAGGGATTCAATTAATATGTTTAATTTATAAAGCTTTGACAAATTATATTACAATATATTCTTAAATAAATTAGCACCATCGATTATTTAAATAATTAAATAATACTGAAAACATAATTATTCATTTGAAAATTTTATTTTATCCTCTTCTACTTAAAATTCAGTGCATATTTAGGTAAAATTAATGTTGGTACTATATAAAATTCAATTTAAACCGCTTCAAATTTCTAGCTTTAAAAAATAAAAATATTTCATTTTCAACAAGATAGATGAATTTTTAACCAAATAGTTGAATTTGAAATAAAAAAGATCACTTTTAAACCAAAAATGGAATAGTTAAATTTTCAGTTAATAAAATTAATTTTCCACGAAAAAAACAACAAATTTTCAATCAAAGTGATGAGTTTTCAACTAAAAATTGAATAAATTTTCAACCAAAAATATTAATTTTTACCGAAAAGACGATTTTTCAACAAAATACATGAATTCTCAACCAAAAGATCAATTTTCAACCAAACAGTTGAATTTGGAACTAAAAAGATCAGTTTTCAAACAAAAGTGAAAAGGTTCAATTTTCAGTTAAAAAATAATGTTTCACAAAAAAACAACAGATTTAAATAAAAAGGACAAAATTTCAACCAAATAATTTAAGTTTCAACTAGAAAAGATCAATCTTCAACCAAAATGATGAATTTTCAAATAATATGAAGAATCTCTAACTGAGATAGTTGAATTTCTACGAAAAAAGACGAATTTTCAACAAAATACATGAATTTTCATTTTTAAAAAAACAAAAAAAAAGTCGACCAAAAATTGAATTGTTAAATTTTCATTTAAAAAAAATTAATTTTCAAACAAGAACATGAAGTTTTAACTAAAATTATGAAATAATCAATTGGAATAGTTACATTTTCAGTTAAAACCAATTTTTCAACAAAAAAAGAAATCATTTTCAAAAAAATATTTACGTTTTCAAACGTAGTGATGAATTTTGAGTTAAAATGATGAATCTGTAACGAGAATAATTAAATTTCGACCAAAAAGATCAATTTTCAACCAAGAAGATCAATTTATAACAAAAGAGATGAATTTTCAACCAGAAATTGAAAAGTTGAATTTTTAGTTCGAAAAATTAATGTTTAATCAAATAAATAGATTTTCAACTTAAATGATGGTATATTCAACTGGAATAGTTACATTCCCAGTCAAAAAAAAAATGTCAACCGAAAAAAATATAATTTTCATGAAAATAGTTCAAGTTTCAACCGGAATAGTTGAATTTTCAGTAAAAAAAAAATAATTTTCAGCAAAAAAAAAAGAATTGTCAAAAAAGGCTCATTTTACAACGTAAGGAACAAATTTTTAATTAAAATGCTGAATTTTCAACAACAAAAATTAATTTTTAAGAAAAGAGTTTAACTTTCAACCAAGTAATTAAATTTTCATTCACAAAAAGATAAATTCTGAACAAAAAATGTAGTAGTTATATTTCACCAAAAAAGATTTAAATTATTAATCAAAAACAGTTTAATTAAATAAAAAAGGACGACTTTTCAAGATGAGTTGCATTTTCAAATGAAAAAGATTTTTCAGTCAAGAGAGAGAAAAAATTGCAAGCAAACTGTTGAATTTTAAAGCAAAAAGATGAATTTTCAGTCAAGAAGATTATTTTTCTACCAAAAAGAATGAATTATCAACAAAATTGTTGATATTTTAACCAAAAAAGTTTTTATTTTTTGATCAAAAACAGTTGCATTCAACCAAAAAAATTTTCAGTTGAAAAAATTAATTTAAAAAAAAAAAGAAAGTTTCAACAAAATAGTTAAATACAGTAATATAGAGCTACTTTAACAAATGAAGAATTATCGTTATTCAACTTTAAATTGCAATTTGAACAAAAAAATTTATCAGAGTCTCAAAAAAATTCCCTGACTTAAACAAAAAATCCCTGACCATTTAAAGGTTTTTCCAGGTATATAAAAATTCCCTGACAATTCCAGCTTTTCCAGGCAGGGTAGCCACCCTCTAAATTTTCAAGAAAAAGATAAATTCTCAACAAAAAATATAATAGTTGACGATTCAACAACAAAAAAACAAAATTTTCAACAAAACAGTTAAATCTTAAAAAAAAAGGTTAAATTAAAATTTTTTTTTTAAATATTTCATTTTTTAACCAGAAAGACGAATTTTCTACAAAATAGTTGAATTTTGGACCCGAAAATATGAATTTTCAACCAAACAGTTGCATTTTAAACCAAAAAAGAGGAAATTTCAAGAAAAACAAAAAATTATTTTTCAATAAAGTGGTTCAAATATCAACCAAGTAAATGAATTTCAACCAAAAAAGATTGTAATTTTAACAAAAAACCATTAAATTCAAACAAAAAGATGAATTTCCAAAAAAAGTTGAATCCTCGACCGAAGAAGATTAATTTTCAACCAAGCAGTTGCAATTTTAATTAGAAAAGTTGAAATTTCTACCAAAACAGATACATTTTTAAACCAAAAAGACAAATATTCAAAAATTAGTTGAATTTTCAACCAGAAAAGATTTCAGTTCAATTTTCAACACCGAAATATCAATTTTGAACAAAAAAATACATTTTATACTGAACTGTTGCATTCCAGCCCCCCCCCCTAACAAAAAATTCCACCAAGAAAATTAGGCTTCTCCCAAAAAAGACTCAATAAAAAGATGAATTTTCAACAAAAATGTTGAAAAAAAAACAGTTGAATTCAACCAAAAAGAGGAATTCCTAATCAAAGTAGAATCCTCAACCAAAGAAGATTAATTTTCAACAAAGCAGTTGCACTTTTAACCAGAAAATATGAAATTTCTACCAAAAGAGATACACTTTTTAACCGAAAGAACAGATTTTCAAAAAATAGTTGAATTATCACCAAAAAAATATTTCAGTTGAATTTTTAACACCAAAACATTAATTTCCTACAGAAATGATAATTTTATACTAAACAGTTGCATTTTTCCCCAAAATAGTACAAATTTAAACAAGAAGATTAGGTTTCTACCAAAAAAGATGAATTTTAACTCAAAAAGATCGATTTTCAACAAAAAATGGAAAATTTACATTTTCAGTTTAAAAAATTAATTTTAAACCAAAAAAATAAAATGAATTTTCAACAAACTATTTGAATTTTCAACCAAAGAATGAACCTTTAACCAAAACAATTAATTTTTAACAAATTGCTTCAACTTTTACACAATTCGTTGAATTTTTAAATAGAAGAAAGAAAGCTTCCGGTTCGGTGTGGATACGTGAGAGACGGGTGAGAGGTGCTTGGTGGAAGTTGGTGGAATACAAAGTGAAAAATAAGACGGAAGTGGAAAAAGAGGAGATAAAAAGGTGAAGAGAGGTGATATGGTCTGGTGCAAGTAAAGGCAAAAAAAGGTGAAAGATAGTAGAGGAAAAAAGTGGACGGGAAAAATAGCACATGCAGGAATAGAGGTTATGTGAATTTACCGAACCGGAAGATCGAGTAGGTAGAGACGCCTGGTGAGACGGACGGAGCAAAGAAAAACGGGGGTACTGGAGTCAGTGATAGAAGTGAACTGTGGCAGCAAGGTGGAAAAGAAAAGTTGAAAGTTTAATTGCATACCAAAGCTTTAATTTTAAGTTTAATTTTAAATTGAATATCTGGCACTGAGGAGGACCCCTATCCGTGGTCGAAACGTTTGCCAATTTAACTTTTATGTAATGCACGTTTTTTAATTAAATATATTCATAAGACCCAAATGCCAATACAAAAATTCTTCTTCACAATTTAAGTGAACAAAGATGAGTGGAAACGGTAGACGGTGGAGCGACGAAGAAGTGTTTGGTGGAAAGAGCTTCAAAGAGGAGATACGTGAGGAACTGGGCAATTTCAGGAGAGAGATGAAGTTTGAGTGGGAGATGGAGCGAGCAAGGGCAGTCGCAGAGAGAAGGGAAGAAAGGAAAGAGTACAAGGCCATGCTGGAAAAATAAAGCAGGAAATTGAGAGGTTGAGCTTGAGTCGAGGCACAGAAGCAGAGAAGGACCAGGGGAAGGAAAAGGAAGAGCCAAAGAGAAAGAGTTGCGATGTAGGATGCCAGACGGGCGAGGAGTAGGAAACATGGAGAAAGCAACCGAGAAAACTGAGCGAAGCAGAATGGAAAATAGAGAACGAAGAAAGAGAGTGGAGAGGGAAAAATGTAAGAGTGCTGGGAGTCAAGGTGGACGAGAATGACGTCACGAGCGTTGCGGGTACTTTGGCGGCTTGGACGCAAAAGATCCTCAAGATTGAAAAATCTAGGAGGATTGACGGTGGAAGGATGCTGAGGTTGGGGACAGCGGAGAGAGAGGAAAGAAGAACGGAAAGAGAGGCAATGCTACGGGAATGGCTGAAGAAGGAGAAGGCGAGGCTTGAGCGAGCTGGTTTAGAAGTTCTAACGAAGAAACTGATGGCCAAGGTGGGAGAAACAATTTGGAGCTGGAACGAGGAGAGGGGGTGCATGGTGGTTGTCAGCACGGAGGAAAAAGACGGAGAAGATAAGAAAAACGAGAAGGAGAAGAAGGGATACATGTTGAAGATCAGCACGGAGGGTAAAGACGGAGAAGAAGATAAGAAGAACGGAAAGAGGGAGAAAGAGAAAGCAAAGGACGGAGTGGAATAGTGAAAGGTGAAGTGTGTTGGCTTTGGTGATGAACAGGGGGTATGAAAGATATGTGAAATGGTGAGAATGGTAGAGGAGGTAGTATTTTGCTGAGCGGCTTTGTTTTTGTTTAAGAAGTTCTGTTTTGGAAATTTGGTATGAAATGATATGAGGTGAGATGAGTGTGGTGGGCTTTCGTTTTCTCTCACAATTGGAATATGGTAGAAAGTTGGGGTGTAATAACCGATATGTGCTGAGAGGGAGTGCAGTGAGCCTCTGTTTTAATTATTGACAATCACTAAGACAGGGACAATAAGAAATTGAAAAGGAAGGAGAATGTAAGCGTGAGGTATGTACAGACTCTCGAACCCGTAAAAGGGAGGGAGTACAAATAAATGAATACAACTAGAAGAAAGAAATTTTCAACAAAAAGATGGAATAGTTCAATTTCCGTTAAAAAATTAAATTTCAACCAACAAATTAGCTTTTAACAAAAAAGTTCAACTTTCAGCCTGCGAGATGAATTTTCAACTGAAATTATGAATCTTCAACTGAAACAGTTAAATTTTATGCAAAAAATATTAATTTCCAACCAAAAAGATGAATTTGTTAAAAACCAGTTGAATTTTCAATTACAATGATGAATCTTCAAGAAATAGAAAAATATTTTTTTTTAATAAAGTGCTTCACCCTGCAACCAAGTAATTTAATTTAAAAAAAAGTAATTTTATTTTAACTGAAAACAGTTGAATTCAAACAAAAAGACGAATTTTCAAACAAAATACTTGAAGCAGACAAATTTTCAAAAAAATAGTTTAATTTTTAAGTAAAAAAGAATTCAATTGTATTTTCAACACCAAAATATGAATTTTTAAAAGGAAAGTTAATTTTCTACCAAAATAGTTGAATTTGCAATCAAAAAAAGAAGAATTAAAAAAAAAAGATTTTTTAACAAAATTGTTGAACTTACTATCAAATAATAAATTGTTAAACTAAAAATATAATCGCCAGGAGGAAGCAACTAAGAAAATATAAATACAATGCAAATATATTAATTACAAGAATATTATATCAGGGTAGCTGCAAACATCATTTTAAAAATTCCCCAACTTTTCCCTGACCAATTTTTCATTTTCTCTGACCATTAATATTCAAAGACCAGAATTTTAATCTGGTAACATTTTTAATATAAAATAAACGGAATGAAGCAAATTCAAATTTAAAATTAAAATTTTTAAATTTATTATCCTTGTCAATTATTTAAAATGCCTCCTACAGAAATCCTCTGACTTTTGAAAGATTTTTTTTCTTCAAGAACCCTGACTTTTCCTGACCAAAAAAATGCCCTGACTTTTCCCTGATTTCCAGGCTTTCCCTGACCCACGGCCACCCTGTTTAATATATTCTAAATGAATTTGAGGTTTAATTTCAGACTGGATTCGAATACTTTCTGGTTGGAAAACTTTGCCAAAAGGAGGCCAAAATGGGACTAAAAGTCTACGCGGAAGATGTGCAAGATCTTATAATTAGAGAACTGATTAAAAGGCATAGAAATTTCAATCTTGAAATCTGTAACGAATTTGAAGAATTGACAGAAAAGGCTTTAATCGTTCCTCAAAATACGAAAGAATTGCTTGAATTAGGTAAAAGATTAAAAATAATTATAATTAAGGACCTCTAGCTTATGCGAAGTACATAATCGCATACAATGTCTCAAAAATAAGTAGAACTCCGAACTTTCATGTTATATAAAGTTTCCATAAGAAAAATAAACCGTTAGTAGTATACCTATGAGCAAATACAATCTAGGTTTCTGCTTTATCAACCATAGATAGTCTAGATTCCTACTTAGATTTTCAAAAATGAGACTATTGACTCAAAAATAAAAATAAACACCGTTAGTAGTATACCTATGAGCAAATACAATCTAAGTTTCTGCTTTATTGACCATAGATAGCCTAGATTCCTACCTAAATTTTCAAAAATGAGACTTGACTCAAAAATAAAAATAACCCGTTAGTAGTGTACCTATGAGCAAAGACAATCTAGATTTCTGCTTTATCAACCATAGTTAGCCTAGATTCCTACTTAAATTTTCCAAAATGAGACTATTGACTCAAAAATAAAAATAACCCGTTAGTAGTATACCTATGAGCAAAGACAATCTAGATTTCTGCTTTATCAACCATAGATATTCTAGACTCCTACTTAAATTTTCAAAAATGAGACTATTGCCTCAAAAAATAAAAAATAAATCCGATACACATCCTGACGAAACCATTTTTTTATAATCTCATTTTTTAATTTTTGTCGTTAGCATGCTGTAAGGGCCTAACTGTATTTGCGATTAGGCGGAAATTAAATTCTCATTTTTTCTTAAAATTAAAAATTGGATTTTTCAACATCGTTCAAAATTTGATCTCAAAATTTATCTCAAAAGAGCTTTCTCAATTTTTTTTCAAAATTAAAAATTCTATTTTTGAGCAAGTTTTGTGTTATTCCTGTAAAATTGCGAAAATGTTGGTTAGGCCCTTATGGCAAGCCACCTTTCAATTATAATTGACCCAAAATTTTCGTTACAATTTGAATTTATGAAGTTAAAATTTTTATCACAGGAAAATACATGCTTTACGCAACTACAACTTTATTAACACAACTGAGCGAAAAAGTCTCGCTTTCGTTATGCATGATGGCTTCACTACTTGAATTGACAACTTTGCATAAGGAGCACATCGAATTAAACAATACAACAGTGAATTGGCTGCAGAAAATTAAACCAATTTTTGAACAAAACAGTTCGAACTTTGAGCAAAAGAAATTTGAATTAGAGGAACAGTTGCAAATCAGAATTAATACTCTGATTACTCAAATTGATGATATGTTTCCGAGGCTGGTGATAATGGATAATATGGACGATGGAAAACGAATAATCGAATACATAGAGGATATGCGGAAATTAATTCGAGGACTTGATCGAATGGACGAGCAAGTTGACTGGATAAATCGGGAAGAGGAACTTTTTCAATTTCCTCAGAGTGTTTATCCAAAAATTAAGGAATTGAAAGAAATTATTTTGCCTTACTATGCTCTCATTTATCGTGCTCATCAGTGGAAAAGAGCCATGGGAGTTTGGTTGGATGGTCCATTTGAATATCTCGATGCCAGTGATATCGAGTACAAAACGACTGAATATTTTACAGATTTTTCGAAAATTAGTAAGACTTATAAAACAAAGATCAAAATGCATATTGCGATGGGATATCCTTACAGGTATTTCTTCTCAGAAAAAATTACACTACCGTAACGGAAATTATGTACATGGCTAGCGCAGGGCTGGTAAAAATTACTGTTGGCTTTGAAACGTGATTACTCCTTCAAAAAAGAAGCGAGACACTTTTTTTTTAAATTGTTAGTAGTAAACCTATGCCCAAAGATAATCTGTATTTCTGCTTTATCGACGAGAGGTAATTCGAATTTTCACCTTATTGGCGGTCGGCCATGTAGTCTATCATCAGTCGGTAATGTCGGTTCCTACTAAGTATCCGATTATTGTCGGTTAGGAACTGATGGACTTACGCGCTAGTGGCATCTTAGCACGAACACGAACTATTATCCCCTGTCGGTAAATGACCAGCCGCTGGTTTACTGTCGGCTAGCTCAGAACACGACCAGTGTCACCGAACCGGCCTAGGTATACTACTACCTTTGGAAAGCTATAATTTATAATTATAAATATATATAATTTATATATATAATTTATTCATATTCAACATCGGGTGACCCCTAATAGCGATATTTTTGGTCTTTTGAAAAGAATATACCACGTGAGAAGTTTAAATAAAATATATTCATGGGTTTCTGAGATAAGACTGAAAATGTCCAAGCGTGTCTGCGTGAAGTTTCAGCCGGCAATCACATTTTTAGTTTTTAACCCATAAGATAGAAATTTGCATTACCTCTCGCTTATAACCTAGGAATCTAGATTACATTCAGTCGGTAAAGTAGGAATCTGGACTATCTGTAGCCAATAAAGCCAAAATCCATATTGTCTTTGGTAATAGGTATACTACTAACGGTTTTTTGAAAATAGTTTCACGCTTCTTTTTTGAACAAGTAATCACGTTTTGCAAGTTAGCAATGATTTTTAGTACCGTTCGTGCTAGCCGTCCAGATGATTTCCGACGTTAGTGTAGATACTAACCTGAGAATCAAATTTAAATTTTGGAAAATAAAAATAAATTTCTAATAGTTTTGCAGGATCAGTAGATGATCCAGATCCTTTTCAACAACCCGCACCTCCAAAATTGTGCTACCAATTATTAGAAGAAGTGAAATGGTTCAAGGTACCTCGACAGGGTGGCTATTTTAATCGTGGAAAAAATTCTCGGTCATTTCTTGTTTTTTTCTCGGGTTTACAAAATTGTTCACGGTCATTTAAATTAAAAAATTCGGACTCCTTAAACTGAACATTTTTTCAATTGAAGTAATTGAAACTTAACTGCAAAATTAAAGGACTCAAAATGGAATTCTTTTGAATTTTAAACTTTTAAAATTGAAACAATTTTTAATTCCTAAATTTTTTATTCAGACGATCAATAATTTACACAAACTGCAAAATGAAAGCTTCTAACGTTTTTTAATTGAACGATTTTAAATTGGGACGACTGAAAAATTCCTAAAAATAAAATTCTCGATAGAGTCAAATTTCAAAATAGAAAATTCCCGA
The DNA here is from genome assembly GCA_932195095.1 of Andricus curvator. NCBI lineage: Eukaryota > Metazoa > Arthropoda > Insecta > Hymenoptera > Cynipidae > Andricus > Andricus curvator. Next base: position 54,073 of record CAKNYM010049833.1, read on the forward strand.
AATTATAAAATTGCCGATAATTTAGAATTACCGAAAATTTAAAATTACAGAATGATCTAATTTCTAAAAGTTTATAATATTATAATAGATATGTAACTCCCGAAATAAAATTGCCGACACTGTAAAATTTACGAAAAAGAAAATATTTGAATTTGAAAAACCCGATAATAGGTCATTCCCGAAATAAGATTGCCAAAATTAAAAAATATTTGACACAAGAAAATTCCCGAATCCAAAAAAATAAAGAATTGTTTTATAATAAATAAAATAAAAAATGTGTCAATTAAATAAAATTATTTTATCATTCAATATTTTTTTAATGATTCAGATTCGGGAACTTTATAAACCGGGATTATCCATATATCGGAAATTTTACAGTGATGGATATTTTATAATGTCGGAAATTTTACTCTCAATTTTATTTCGCAAATTTAGTAATATCGGGAATTTTCAAATTTGGTATTATCATAATCTGTCGGGAATTTCATGTTTTAAGAATATTCTAATTCTGCAATTTCAAATTGTGGAATGTTTTATAATTTCGGGAATTTGTTATTTCGAAAATTTTCTTTTTGGGTTATTTTCCAGTGATAAAATTCATTATATCATTTTGAATGCTCTAAGTTGGAAAAATTAATCTATAAATTTGTCAACATTCAAAATTATATCATTTTAAGCAATTTTAAGTAAGAAACATTAAAAATCGAATAATTATTTGTTTTAAACTGAACACTTTTTAAATTAGAAGTGAAATATTTTTTATTTAAAGTCGTTTCGAATAATTAACAGTTAAATTGTTATTCAAACGTCAAAGTTAAAGACTTTCAATTACTAATTACATTTTTTTTCAATGAAATAAATAAAATTGTAAAGTTCAAAGTTTGAATTGAGCACTCTGAAATTTAAAAAAATCAAAGCATTCTATACAAATAAAATCTCTGACACTGTAAAATACCCGAAAAATAAAATATTTTGAATAGGAAATTTAAGAAATGATCAAATTCCCGAAAATTTCGGATAATAGATAATTCCCGAAATAAAATTATCGACATTCTAAAATTTCTGAATTATAAAATAAAAAAATGTTTTAATAATTAAGCAATATAATAATGATAAATAAAATAAAATATATAATCATCAAATAAAAGTATTTTAATTATTATTTTATTATTTAACAATTTTCTAAATTTTTAGATTGAAAAATTTTCTAATTCGGGAATTTTAATTTATCGAAAATTTTCTAATTTCGGAAATTTCCTATTTCGAATTTTTTTCCCCGGAATTTTCCAGTGACCGTAGTTTTATTTTGAGGGATTTTTTATTCGTCCCCAACATTGGGGACATTAATTAAAATGTTTAAATTATTAATCAATTTATGTTTACCGCTGATTAATTTTAAATGATTTAAAAAAAATTAAATTGCCAACGCTTCCAATTTTTAATTGCTGAAGTCTTCAAAACTGCATTTTAAAATTATTTTAATTGGAAAATGTAGGCTTAAAAATGAAGACCTATAATGCAAAATATTTCAAATAAAAGATTTTTGAATTACGTATATTGTGAACTGAATGATTACATAATTGAAAAAGTAAACAATGAACTTAACATTGAAAAAAGTTGAAATCCAACTTGTTTTAAATTGTATTAGGGTTTCAAAAAGAATGAAAATTTGATGATTATAAAATAAATTGAATAATATTTTAAGTATTTATTATAAATACTTGATTAAATTTAAATTAAAAATATTCTTCTTCAACCGACTATGATAAAACAAAAAAATTTCAAAAAGCTTTTAAAAATATATACAGAACAGATAAAATATATTAAAATATGGGAAAAATGACTATTTTCACGATTTATTTCATTTTGACTTCAGTGGTTCAAAAAATCCTCTAATTTTATAGTACGATAAATTAATACATGGAGCGTCATCAATTTTTAATTATACTAAAATAATTTTTAAAATTCTGAATTCTAAAATATTGAATCCCTTTCTTGATTTTTATTTTTTTCAACTTAATATAAGTGATCTCTGTGAATATTGAATATTAAAAAAAAGGTGTTAATATTATTTCGAAATTTTTCATTAAAAATTTATATTTTGGGACTAAATTGTGAAAAAATGTATTACTCAAAGGAACTTTCTGGCAATCACCCATTACATCATTTGATATAAAATTTGTGATATTTTAAATAATTGGATAAATTTTTCTTCTAAAAATTTATAAAATTCCCGGTCAAAAAATAAACGCATCTTCTTTTCCCGGGTTCCCGGTCCAGCGGCCACCCTGATCGAATAATTCTCATCAAGAAAATAATTCAAATGAATTTATGCTAAATATTTTTAATTTTGAAAAATGCAAGAATTGCTTATAATTTTCAGCAATATGTGCCTTTGGCTCTTTGCTTTTGCAATCCAGCTCTTCGCCAAAGACACTGGGATGATATGTCAGAAATTTCTGGTTTTGATTTGACTCCTAATGCTGGAACAACTTTGAGAAAAATCATCGCTTTGGATTTGCTTGATAACCTGGATGAGTAAGCTTGAAAAAAGATCATGAACTAATTAATAAGGGGTCGTTCTTGTATTTTTTAAAGCTTTTTTGGACGATTTTTGAACCCTCCCCAACAATTATTGCTAATTTTTTAGTAATACACTGGAACTTGGAATTAAGAACGGTTTCGGGCATGGATTACAGTGGCCTTCAACGTAAATCCAGACAATCCAATCGTAAACAGACAGGACCGCATGAGCCATTTCTGTTGGATTTGGACGCATGACGCAACCTGATGCAACTAAGGCGCTGAGAGGGCGGCCCTCATACTGTTTGTCACGCTTAACTGAGCACCGACTCTCCTTTGGCCCCACAGCTCCACTCATCACGAAACCGCCGAGGACATCAATTCTTGGAACAACGTAAACCCGGACTGATTAAATCCAAGTTCCAGTGTATAATTTGTTTACAATCAATACAATGTTTTCTTTGTGTGCAAGAATTAGCGCCAATTTTTTATATGTACAGTTTTTGTTGAGAAATAATAATATAAAAGCAAATTTTAGAAAAAATAATTTTTTATCAAGCTAGAATTTTTTTAAATGTCATCAAAAATGTTACAATTATTGGGCTCGGTTAATGGAATAACTATTTATTCATTAAAACTTTTTAACTGTTGAAGTCGAGCTTAAATATAAATATAATATTCGTAATTTTATTTGTCGGGATATTTCAGACGTCCCAGTTTTAGAAATCTTTTAAAATGTTTTGAAGTATTTTAGACTTTTTTACATTCTCATCATAATGAGAAAGTATTGGTTTTATGTGAAAAATGACTTTCGCGGATTCCATCAAATGTCGACGTTTTGAGGCCCTCTGAGTCAGAAAAAATGGTTTTTACGTCGGTGTCTGTCTGTCTGTCGTTGTCGTTGTCGTCGTCGTCGTCGTCGTCGTCGTCTGTATATCGGATAACTTTTGAAAGACTAATCGGATTAGATTGTGCTTTGGCACACAGTTTCAGGGGGCAAAAAGAGGAATCGAGTTCGTTAACCAGCCATTTTGGATGAAAATTCAAAAAGTTAGAGCATTTTCAAAAATTTTTAGACCACTTTTTTCCAAATTTCAAAATTATATGTGCGGGCGCTTATAGTACTCGAAAATCTAAACAATTTATCCTTACGACTTTTTTTGATGAAAAGAAAATTGTCCGAGTTACAGCATTTTCAAAATCCCCCCAAAAAAGCGAAAAGTAACATTTTCGGCCAAACAACGCACGATACGAAAAAAAGTCAAGATAGGAAAAGTGTTTCTTTTCACACGTCCTACAAGATTATCATAACGACTTTTTGAATTTTCTTGAAAAATCGAAAATTCATATTTTTATTGCACAAGAAATAATGAAAAATCAAAAAAATCAATTTCATGGTCAAACTATGCAAGATACGACAAATCATGACTGGACTAAAATTGTGCATTCGAAAAAGATCTACACATTTCTCATGGGTCACTTTTTGATAGGATGTGTAGTTTTTGTTTTATTCGTAAAAAATAACATTAACAGTGAAAAAATCGGCCCGATAAGCGGGCACATTCTCATCAAAACTTTGCTTATTTACTTTATTTTTCATCTCGGGTGTGTTTTTTCACAATATTTCATTGTTTTTATGTTCTCAATACTATTTCTAACGATTGAAACAATAAAATATAATAATAATTCAAACAATTTATTCTGACTGAAAATCTGACTTTTATTTCAGAATGCGTTTTGATCTTTGTTTACTAAAATAATTTCTGTGAAAAAATTCGACTATTACATTTATATTTCAAGAACTATGTTCCAAATAGACGAAATGAATATATATATTTAAAAAAAAAAGAGTTATTGGTTCCTCGTTTAGAGGTGGGCCGGGAATGCGCAGATGGAAACATATGAACTCCTATCTAATACAACGCTGCTGAAGGCTGGTGACCTTCTCAGTATAAAACATCAACCAATTGCGACTCTCTCGGTTTCCATTCCTTGTCCTGCCCCCCCATCCCCCCGTAACAGAAGTTTTGGTGGGACTGACGTAAGAACTGGACTCTCCACTATACGACGAATCACTACTTAACTTGGGCATGATTTCGACTCGCACAAGAAATTTCGCGCATAAAGGTGGTAGTTGGGTGTACAATCTAAACATGAATAATACAAACAATAAAGTAGCCTCGGAATGGACTGAAACTTTGATTGAGGTTTTAAAATATGGTCAGGAGTAGATAGGGAATCACATGGTAGTCAAGGGGTCGGTTTGATTATGAATGAAAAAGCAAGATATATGTTCCAAAAACGACTTAAATACTTTTTTTCTCCCCTTTTCAGATAGTTGGAAAAAAATCTTTCTGATTGTAGGATTTATTATAAAGATACGGAAATATACGCTGAAGTAAAGGAATTACCTTCTTCATTTTAAATCAAATACAACTTTAGTCATTTTTATCTGAAGAACATTGAACATAACATATGGTCGTTGCGAAGCGCGACGACCAAATTGCGCGCAGCAAGCGCGCTCAAACTTTTGGGTTTCTATTATACGATGAACAGAAACGAGCGTGAAGCGCGAGGTGCACATGATGATCATACCAAATATCGAGCGCGAAGCGCGAGTGTCGTGATGAGAATGTGTTCCTTAAGGTGGATAGAACCTTAAGTAAATTAGTTCTTATTTTTATGTAAAACTGACATAATTAAACCAAAAGCAGGTCATAACGATGAAGCTTACTAAGAGAGTATTAGCCTGCGAAGTGCGCAATAGCGAGCACACGAAGTGTGAAAACCTAGACGACAAATGTGTCCGAGCGCGCAGCGCGAGGTGAATGCATTATCGAGCGCGAAGCGCGAGATAAACATATAATCGAGCGCGAAGCGCGAGATGAATACCTAATCGAGCGCGAAGCGCGAGATCCAACAGGTGCGCGCCCCAGGCGCGCTGAAACTTGCGAGCGAAGCGAGCCGCGCGCGACGCGCGCGATGAGAATGTGCCCGCGAAGCGGGCAGATTTTTTAAAATTACTTTATAAAAAAGCTATCAAAGTTTTCCCAGGAATCTTAAGAAAATATTTTTATTATCTTGAGATTTTTCAAACTCCTTGAAAAGCTTTAAAATTTTATGTTTAAACCTTCAAAAATCGAGATTTAGTTTTTTGAAATATTCTCAAATTTTAGATTATTTTTTAAATTGTATCTCAACTTCTAAATATCTTTAAAATGATTCGCATTGTAAAATTAAAAAAAAAGCTTCAGAACAAAAAAAATTGTCCTAAAATCTTGAAAATACTTTTTCAATAATTTTGAAAATCTTTTTATATATTCTCTTTAAATTAATTTTTCAAAATAAAAAATTAATTAAAATTTTCCGAGGAATCTTACAAAAATTTTTTCATTATTTTGAAACCTTTCAAAATCTTTAAAATGCTATTAAATTTTTTTTTTGGAAATCTTCAAAAATCTACATTTAATTTGAATTTCTTTTTAATCTTCTCGAAATTGATATTATTTTTAAATCTTTTAAAAATTTCTAAATACCTCTTAAATTCACCCGAATTTAAATTTGTGATCTTGCAAAGTTCAAAAATTTGGCTTTAATATCTTTTACAGTCTTTATCTAATTTTTATGAAACTATGTGAAATCATTTTAAGAATATTTTGAATTTTGTCTTTAAACCAAATTTATATATTTTCTTGATGATTTTCAAAATTCTTCAAAAGCTTCTAAATTTGTTTCGAAATTTCAAAAAATCTACATTAAAAAAATTTTTTTTTGAGATTCTTCCCAAATTGAAATTATTTTGAAATCTTTTTAAAACCTCTAAAACTCCTAATACTTTTTCAAATTATTAAAAATTTTCCTATAATTAAAAAAAAATTCTGCATAATTAAAAAAATTCCCTTAAAATCTTTCTGATTCTTTATCGACAATTTTTAAAATCTTTTGAAATATTTTGAAATATTCTAAAATATTGTCTTGAAATTATTCATCCAAAATAAAAAACTATTTAAATTGGTTTAGAAATCTTGAAAAAACTTTGTATTTTGTTGAAAAATTTCAAAATTTTTCGAAGTATTTACAAGTTATAAATTATTTTTGAATCTTTACTAAATTTCAAAATATGTCTCAAACTTACCTTTATTTTTATTAATTTTCGTAAATTTGCATAATTGACAATTTTCGATTTGAAGTATTCTACTCTTTTTCGAAACTTTAGCAAATCGTTTAAAATGTTTTGAAATCTTTTCCGAATTTCTCTTAAAATTCATATTTGAAAATTTAAAAAAATCACTTAATATATTCAAAATAATTTGAATTAATTTTTTCTGAAATCTCTCGATCTCTCTAGTAGCTTAATGGGAAAGCACGTCTGAAAAATACGTAAAAATTTCTGTTATTCTCTAAGGATAATACAGATTCCTTGAATGATTTGCATTTTTCTTAAAATGTTAAAAATTGCTGCAAAATTTAAAAAAGTGCTTTAGAATCTTGGAAACTCTTTTTCAACAATTTTGAAATCATTTTAAATATTCTCTCAACATAAATTTTTTTAAATAAGAAATCATTTTCAATTTTCCTAGGAATTCTAAGAACATTTTTTATACTCTTGGAATCTTTCAAAATGTTTAAAAACTGCTAATTTTTTGTTGGAAATCTGCAAAAATCTATGCATAATTAAAAAAAATTGCCTTAGAATCTTCCAGATTCTTTTTTGACAATTTTGGAAATCTTTTGAAATCTTTTTAAATATTCTCTTCAAATTAATTTTTAAAAATGAAAATATAATTTTTGATTTAATTTATTTGATTTAGTGATAACCCAAAAATTACATGTAACCAGTAATAAGGGTATTTAAAATTTGTCCAGGAATTTTACAAATTTTTTAAAATTATTCTAAACGTTAAAGAATCCTTAAAAATTTCAAAAATTGATTTCAAAATCTTCAAAATATGAAATTTGTTAAAAAGTTTTTGAAATCTTTTGAAATTTAAAATTATTTTTGACATTTTTTTGAAGCTTCTATAAATATCTTTTAAATTGATTAAAATTTTTGTTAAACCCTGAAAATTTAAAGAAATTTCTTGAAAATCTACCAAAATCTTCTTCGACAATTTGGAAATCTTTCAAAATGTTTAAAAATGTTTTTAAATATTCTCTTTAAATTGATTTTTCAAAATAAAAAATCATTTCAAATTTTCCGAGAAACCTTACACATTTTTTATTATTATTTTGAAACCTTTCAAAGTCCTTTTGAAGTTTCTAAAATAAAATTAATACAAAATTTCCTAGAAACCTCAAAAACATTTTTTCTAAAATGTTGTAATTTTGCAAAATTGAAAAGTTTCAAAATTTTAGGTAATCATTTTAAATGCTTTGAAACATTTTTCACGTTTCATTTAAAATTAATTTATAAAATAAAACATTATTTCACATTTTTCTAGGAATCTTAAAACAAATTTTTTATTCTCTTAAAACGCTTAAAAAATTTTTTAAAGCTTCCTTGTACCGAAATCTTCATTTTGCAATTTTGGACTATTTTGAAGTGGCCTGAGAAATAAGATAGAAAATTTTTCACGTTTACAAAAATAATGGTGCTTTCTTTCTTTCAAATAGAACTAATTTTATGAAAAATACTTCTTGAAAAATTGTAAATGAGTACCCATTAACCAAATCCAAAAAAACTTAATTTTTGCTGACATTTTAAACAAAATTTAGCTCAATAAAAAATTATTTTTTCTAAAATATGATTTTATATTATTATTTGTTATCGAAAACTGTACATATGAAAAATTCGCAACAATTTTTGAACCCATAGAAAAAATTTTCAATTTTTGAAACTTTAAACACCTCAACCCCTGTGTGGTGGCCAACGTGATATTTATTTTTTTTAAATCACGGGTTCCCCTGATAGGATACCTCAAATACGCAGATACCTCAAATTATTATAATATTATTTTAGTTTATAAACAAAAATTATTACATTTTAAGAAACGTTACGTAACATTTCTCGAACCCTCCCCCTCTCATCGCAACAGGACCATAACAGATCCTCTTGGACCCTCCCACCCCCGAAGAGCGTTACGTAATATTTAGACGACCCCTAAAGTGAGAAAAAAATTAGATTAATTTTCATTTTAGGGTTTCATAGCCCCGGGCAGAAACCCTCTCATAGTTTCGGTCGAGTGGCCGTTCGTCCGTCCGCCGTAAACTGGAACTTGGATTTAAGAACGGTTTTGTGCACGGTCTGCACTGGCCTTGATCCTAAATCCAGGGAATCGAAACGCACACATTCAGGGCCGCATGAACCATCTCATTTGGATTTGGGTACTGCCCTCACGCTATTTGTCACGCATGACTGAGCACCGCCTCTCTTTCGGGCCCGCGGTCCCAGTATCACCAAATTTCCGAGGACTGAAATTTTGGGAACGTCGTGAATCGGGGTTTCCTAAATCCAGGTTTCAGTATACTTTTTTCCAAGAAGGGGAAGTGAGGGGAACTCCTAACTAGAGGAAGTGAGGGGAAATGAGGGGGGTGTAGAAAGTGAGGAGAGGGTGAAGTAGATGAGGAAGACGTTGGGGAAGGGAATTCCCCTACTTCTATAAGAAGTAGGGGAATGTAGGGGGAGTAGGGGAAGGAAAGTATGTTTATCTTGACTAACTTTTCACAGATACGATCTTATAAGTACGAGTGCGACGAAAGAACTCGCTTTGCAACAACTTCTTGATAAAATGATCCACGATTGGGACGATGTTGTTTTTAATACGACGCCTTTCAAGGATTCAGGAGTAAATATTCTAAGTCAATTAGATGATATTATAGCGTTGTTGGAAGAGCATATCGTTAAAGTTCAAGCAATGAGAGGCTCTGCATTTGTGAAACCGATTGAAGAGAACGTTAAAGTTTTTTATGAATTGCTTCTCCGAATGCAGCGCACGATTGAAGAATGGACCAAGGTTTGAAATTTTTATTTGAAAACTTTGAGGAAGAGACCAATTAATGAAAAAAAAAAAATCAAGAAAAATAGTGAAGGACAGGGCGGTCTGGACGTAGTACAGTAGTGTTTTGGGCGTAGTACAGTGGTGGTTTGGGCGTTGTGCATTAGGGGGCTGGGCGTGGTACATTGGTGATTTGGGCGTTGTACAGTAGGGGTCTGGGCGTGGCACAGTGGTGGTTTGGGCGTAGTACAGTGGTGGTCTGGGCGTGGTACAGTGGTCAAAACAAGGAATGTTGAATCCCAGTCCACTTCTTGTAAAAATAATAAACTTTTTTAATATTGTAGGTCCAAGTTCAGTGGATGTATCTTTTGCCAATCTTCTCAAGCAAAGACATTGTAGCACAATTACCTGAAGAAGGAATTTTATTTGTTGAAGTCGATGGAACGTTTCGTAAAGCAATGAATGGAGTATTTAGAGAACCGAGAGTGAGGGAAACTGCAGGATCTGTACGTATCTGTTCAATGAAAGTATTTTATTAGTCGCATCAAATTTTTAAATATACCATTAAACCATTTCCCTTTCAGGGTAGGCGTGACACTACCCGATTCGGGTAGTGTTTCTAGGTTTTCCTTGTAGTTATAAATAACTACAAGTGTGGGCTCACCACACCCACGATGTGCCAACAGCACTCATGTCAGTATTCTTGAATGGGCACCCATCCAAGTACTAACCGCGTCCAACGCTGCTTAACTTCAGTGATCTGACGAGAACTGGGTTTTTCAGCGTGGTATGGCCGTTGGCCATTAAAAGATAATGAAAAAAGCACTATTAGACACTGAATGACTGAAATAATAACTTTATTTGTTTAGGAATATACAGAACATAATTATAATTAATTTTCAAGTATTTTTACACAATCAAAATAAAATTTAAATCATTCAGCTTGAAAGATTCTGAATCTGGGTTTAAAACATTTCTTTCTGAACATTTAAACTTGTTGAACTTTTAAACAGTTGACTTTTAAACCCGAAAGACCAATATTTTTAATCAAACATTTGAATTAAAAAAAAATTTCAACCAAACATTTGCATTTACAACCAAATATTTAAATATTGAAACCACAAAAAGGAATGTTCAATCAAATGGTTAAAGGTAAAATTAATTAATTTTCAACCAAATAGTTGAATTTTCACGCAAAAAGACAAATTTTTAGAAGACAGTTACATTTTTAACAAAAAAGTAAATTTTTGACCATGATTGATAAATTTTCAAACAAAAAATATTTCTTTTGAACAAAATAATTGAATTTACAACAAAAAAGATAATTTAGAACGAAGAAAGATAAAATTTCAACCAAATAGTTGAATTTAAAAACAAAATTTCAGTCAAATCGTTGTATTTACTACCAAATAGTTGAATTTTCAATCCATAAGGATAAATTTTCTATACAACGAGACGAATATTCAACAAAACCATGGCATTTTTTTACCAAACAAGATGAATTTTCAACAAAATAATTGAATTTTTAACCAGATGGTCGATTTTTAAACAACTGAGATTGAATCTCAGCCAAAAACAGCTGCATTTTCAACCAAATATTTGAATTTTCAAGCCAAAAAAAAACAAATTTTTTGGATGACAGTTGAATTACCAGCCTGAAAAGTTGAATTTTCAAAAAATAGATCATTTTCAACCAAGAAAGATTTTTTAACAAAATAGTTGAATTTGTAAGAAAAAAATTATTTTTTAACCATCAAGTTGCATTTACGACCAAATACTTGAACTTTTAATAAAAAAAGACGAATTTTCAACAAAATAGTTGAATTTTTAACTTGCAAAGATGAATTTTGGAAGAAAAAGGATTGAACATTGACCAACTAGTTAAATTTTTAAACTAAAAAGACGACTATTTAAAAAAAAAAGTTGAATTGACCGCTAAATTTCGAAGATGAACTTCCAACAAAAAAGTTAAGTTTCAATAAAGATGCATGAATTTTCTACCAAAAAATTGAATTAAAAAAAAAATCAAATTTTTAAGCCAAAAAGGCGGATATTTATCTTAAAAATTCAACTATTTAATTAATGTTTAATTTTGTTTGTGTGAAAAATTGAATCTTCAACAAAAAAGATAATTTACAACGAAGAAAGATAAATTTTCAGCCAAATAATTGAATTAAAAAAAAACAAAATAATTTTGAACCAAATAGTTGCATTTACAAATAAATAGTTGAACTTCGAAGCAAAATTCACAAATTTTTTTTGCAGATGAATTTTTAACCGAATAGTTAAATACCCAACAAAAAAGTTAATTTTCAACTGAAAGGATGAATTTGAAACCCAAAAAGATGAGTTTTCCATTGTAAAAGTTAAATTTTTAAGCCATAAGGATGAATTTTCCATACAAAAAGAGAAGAATGTTCAATCAAAAAGAATTAATTTTCTATTCAAAAAGGCAATTTAAAAAAACAATATTTAAATTTTTGACCAAGAAAAGATAATTTAGAACGACGGAAGATGAAATTTCAACAAAATAATTAAATTTTCAAACAAATAGTCGAATTTTTAACCAAAAAGAATGAAGTGTCAACCAAAAATAGCAAAAAACTTTTATTGGGTTCTGTTCCTTCTAATAAGGACAAGAGGAGTAGAAAAAAGAATGTGAAGACTGTAATTGAATTTTAAATTAATCGATATTGAACGTTTTTGACTTATAAATGTCCAACTGTCAAGGATTGATATTTGAAAAAATTAAAACTTTCAATACGGCCTCACGAAATTGTTTAATTATCAACGCTATTAATTAGAATGTTTCTAAGTATAGAGCTCTAATGAGAAATTATTTAATTTGTAATGTACTTAATTAAAATAGTACAATTTTTTTTAGTTTTGACTTTCAATTTTATAAGTTTCATTGTGATTAAAATTGAATCTGAGTACACTCAACTCCCGATATAAGAATCCCCGGTGTATAGTATTCCTAGAACGGATGGCTGCTTAGTCAAGCGTGACAATCAGCTCGAAAGCCGCCCTCTCTGTGCGTTAGTTGCATCAGGTTGCGCCATGCGTCCAAATCCAACAAAAATTATTCACGCTGCCCTGCCTGTTTACATTTGGTATATCGCGAACTTCTGCGAAAAATGAAAAAAGTCGCATCGTTTAAAAAAAATCGAAAAAAGTCGCAATTTTTTTTTTTTAAGTCGAGAAAAGTCGAAAAAGTCGCACGATCCGAGGCCTGTTAATTGAAGTTTATAAATTTTTGCAGCTGGGCCTTTACGAAAGTATGCAAGATGCAAACGAAACTATGGAGAAAGTACACGAAGGTGTTGTGAATTATCTTGAGAAGAAGAGATTATATTTTCCTCGCTTTTTCTTCCTCAGCAACGACGATATGCTGGAAATTCTTTCAGAAACCAAAGATCCACTTCGTGTGCAACCTCATTTGAAAAAATGTTTCGAAGGAATTGCTAAACTTGGGTACTTTAAAGCTTCCTCATTAGTGGCTGTCCAAAATCTACGTTACCAATTTTGGATTATTTTTGCCCCCCCCCTCCCTGGCCCCCTCACCGAAACTAACGTAATTGTTTGTTTGGGGAAATAGGGTGAAATTTTAAGGAAAATAGGGGAATACATTTTTTTATAAATATTAATGTATAGGTACCGTATTGAATTCAATGTGAAACGCCTTAAATTCCTAAGATTTCAAATCGAAATATAGGGCATTTTTAACAAAATAGTTTATTTTTGTACCCAAAAAATATTAATTTTCAAGCATAATTTCACCATATTTTCACCATAAAAGTTTATTTTCAACCAAGAATGATAATTTTTGAACTAAGAAAGATTACCTTTCTACCATAAAAGATGAATTTTCAAACCAAAGGACAAATTTTTTACAAAAAATGATGACTTTAACAAAATAGTTGAATTTGAACAAAGTAGCTGAATTCTTCACCTATGAAAATGGATTTTCAAAAAAGAAGATGACTTTTCTACCAAAAAACGAATTTCGAGAAAAATATATGAATTTTGAACTTAAAAAGATAAATTTTTAACCCAAAATAGTATGGTAAAATTTTCAGTTAAAAAAAAATTAATTTTCAACAGAAAAATACGAATTTTGAAAAAATGGGATTAAACGAAAAAGGCGAATTTTGCACAAAATACATACATTTTCTACCAAATACTTCAATTTTCAACTTATAAAGGATACATTTTCAAAAAAAAATGGAATAATTGAATTTTCAGATAAAACAATTAATTTTGACCAAAAAATCCAATTTTCAACAAAATAGTTGAATTTTCCACCAAAGAGGTGAATCTTAAAAAATAAATTTTTAACAAAATGGTTCAACTTTTAACCAAGTAGTTGATTTTTAAGGAAAAAATATGCTGTTCAACCAAGGATGTGAATTTTCTACTAAAAAGATGAATTTTTCACCAAGAAGATTAATATTCTTCTAAAAAAGATGAATTTTCAACAAAATTGTTGAACTTTGAAGCCAGAAAGACCAATTGTCTATGAAACAATGGAATTTTCAACTCGAAAATATGATTTTTCGAACAAAAAGTTACTTTTCTACTAGAAAATTAAACATTCAACCTGATAGTTAAATTTGCAATGAAAAATATTAATTTTCTGCATAAAAAGATAAATTATCAACAAAAGATTTAAGTTTAAAAGCTGAAAAGTCGAGTGCCTTAGAAAACAGATTAGGAAAAAGAAAAATTTTCAACAAAATACATGATTTTTTAACCCAATAGTTGAATTTTCAACTTAAAAGTATATCTTTTTAACCAAATAGTTCAATATTTGACATAAAAAAGATCAATTTCCAAACTCATCACATGCTTTCCTTCCCCTACTCCTCTTCCTTTCCCCACCCTCCTCTTTCCACCCACCCGTCATTTTCCCTCACTTCCCCTCTCCACGCTTCGCCCTCCCTTTCCCCTCCCTTCCCCAACGTCTTCCTCCTTTACTTACCCCTCTCCTCACTTCTCTATCTAACACCCTTCCCCTACTTTCCTTCTCCAGCCATCACTTCCCCACCCCTACTTGCCCGCACTAACCTGCAAGCCCTCCCTTTACTTCCCTCACCACCCTCCCTCAATGCCAATAATTTTCCCTTACTTGCCCTACTTCTGCATCCCTCACTTCTCCTCATTATCCCTACTTCCTCTCCCCTCATTCCCACTCACTTTCCCTAATTCCGCTCCCCTAATTTTCTCATTCTTCCCACACTTCCCCTGCTTCCCCTGTCCTCATTTTCCCTCATTTCCACTCACTTCCGCTACTTCCGCTCCCCTAATTTTCCCATTCT
>CAKNYM010049833.1:68858-81037 GCA_932195095.1 Andricus curvator
TTGCACTCCCCTCATTTCCCCTTAATTCACCACCCCTAATTTTCCCTTACTTCCCCTACTTTCCCTGTCCTCATTTCCCCTTCTTGGATAAAGTTTCGACGATGGACTGACCGACACCCGACCAAAACTGTAAGGATTTCTTGCCCCGTGCTGCGAAACCCAAAAAATGACTTTTTAATAAAATAGTTCAACTTTTAAGCAAGGAGTTGAATTTTTGACCAAAAAAGATGACCTTTTAAAAAACAGTTGCATTTTAAATAATAGAATTAAATTTTTCATTAACTAATACCACTTTTGACCAAATGAGATGAACTCCGAACCAAAAATATTTGGATTTTCTCATTAGGTTTTACTAAGGCCATGTGCCGAGTGGGTCACGTGACCGGATTCCTACCTTACTGACACTTTTTTTATTTGTAAACTTATTTTCACATGAATAGCCACATCAAGTTGAAAATTTTCGATAATAAATAAGAAGCACTAAGGAAGGTGGGTCTCTTCCTAAATTTTAATAATTATGAAAATAGCAAAAAAAAAATTATTTACAAAAAAAAACTTTTTTCATAATTATAAAAATTTAGGACCAGAGCCACGTTTCTTAGTGCTTCTTATTTATTATCCCAAATTTTCAACTCGATATGGCTATTCGTGTGAAAATAAGTTTACAAATAAAAAAAACTGTCGCTAAGGTAGGAATCCGGTCACGTGACCCACTCGGCACATGGCCTTAATTCAGTTCGCATTTAGGCGAAAAAATAAGAAAGGGAAAAATGGGAGGAAGGGGAAGTTTCTTGAAAGCAGGAAGAAAAATAAGAATTGTTTAAAAAAGGGAAATTGGGGAAAGAGTGCGAATCTTTCGTAAAATTCTCCCCCCTCCGCTCTGTTACAACCCATAGTTTTTTGCGCCCCCCTTGAATTAGTAATGTAGTTTATGGAAGGCCCCTCATATTATTAAAACATAATTCAGTTTTGGTAAAAACAAAAATTGGTTTCTGCAGATTTAACGATGAACTGGAAATTTACTCAATGATCAGTGATGATAAAGAGGAAATCAAGATGGAAGATTTAATTTCAACATCCGCTGCTCGAGGCTGCGTTGAAAAGTGGCTTGTTCAGGTATCATAACTTTGAAACTAAGAACAAATTTAATGAATACTCAAATTACCCAAAAGTGGGTGCTTCATTAAAAAAAAAATTTAGATGACAATTGTGAATTTGTAATTCTAGGTTGAAGAGCAAATGATAAAATCAATAAGACACCAAGTGCTGATGAGTTACCGAGATTACGAAATAAACGAAAGAGTTTCCTGGGTTCTAATCTGGCCAGGAATGGTAGTCCTCTGCGTTTCTCAGATTTACTGGAGTATTGACGTACAAAATAGTTTGATAACTCACATGATATCTGTTATGGAATCTCTTTACGAAAAACTAAAAAAACAGATTTTCGAAATGGTGAATTTAGTAAAAGGTAATCTAAAAAATATTAGAAATTACATTCTGAACTATAAACCTTAAGGTGCTTCAAATAAATTGGGGTTTCGCAAATAAGAACTTTGACAATTTATAGACTAAGTAATAATTGTTCCATTAATTAAATTTTTAAATTAATTATGGTTTCATGTTTATTTAATTAATAGAATTTATGTGCATATTTGTTTCCTAAATTTTGTAGTCCTACATTATTAAGATGTTGTGTGTGCACTCTCTGACCCAAATAAAACATCCTTACTAAGTATGCCAGTATAATATCCTAATTTATTGCAGCCTGGCCTTTATTTATTGTTGTGAGAGTATAGTCCGATTTTTGAAAGATAATTTTGCAAAGGTTAGCACGAATGTGATGATTAATTAGTATCATACCTTACCAGCTGACCAGTGAATCTCACTGATTAAACCGGTGATGGAATTCCAGTGAGTGAACCAGTGAAATCTCACTAATTTTCATTTACACACTTCTCACAGCTGGAAGTGAAAATATTGAAAAAGATGGAAAATGAGGGATAGGAAAAGATAGAACTATTATATCTCACTCAATGGGTCATTTTTCATCCCTAAAACGCTATCTTTTCCTATCCCCAATCTCAATAATTTTCTATCTCTTTCCCTACCTTTCGTGACCGATGACTAATATCTTTTTCTATCCCTGAGTCTATCTATCTATTACGAATTTCAGTCTCTTTCTCTATCTTTCGTAACCGAGGACCCTTATATTTTTTATTATTTTATTCTATCTCTGATATAAATTTGAATCTTTGTCTTTCTTCCGCGATTGAGTACCCTTATCATTTTCTGTTCACCAAAATTCGAGAATCCATCGAGAAGTTAGGGAATCAAAAAAAAAAATTAATTTGACATTGACCGCGTCCCAGGAAGACAACATGATATCCATGCTTATATACCTACACACTTCAAATTTATTTCCATATCTTAGTCAACAACTGCGTTGAACTTGGCGAAACGGTTTTCCAGGCCTCTACGTATAGGCCCGAAGACTGATTTCATTTGTTGATTACTTTTACCGTCAGCCACCAGCGGCAGAATCTTCAGGTTAACGTGAATTTAGATTGAAAAGGATGTAGTATATTATGAGATAGAGAAGAGGAGACTGAAAAAGACAGACGTGAATTTAGATTGACATAGAGGTAGAAAAAGGTAAACGTTGATAGATGTAGGATAGGGTTCTTTTTCTATTTTGAATCTTCAAACTTTCTTGCGCGCTCACTAGAGGTACTACGCTTTTGTATGTCCACCCTTCTCATTAAAGGTGGTGCTTCTATCTACTTCTTACATACTCTATGTCTTAATCACTGCTTCTGTTTTGTTTCAATCAGCTGATTAATTATTATTATTCTCCGTCGCCTCTTTTAACTACTTCAAAAACGCGTTGGTTTTACTAATTTTGACTAAAAATGTAGTTTTTCAATTAATTGTAACCTCCGTTCTTTTACGTTTTTCGGTTATAAAAAAATTTATTTTTCAAGTTCTGACATGATTTTGACTTTTTTAACATAATGACATTTTATACCTCATCGTTACACTTGCGTTTTAAACAGATTTTGGTTTTTAGTTTTGAACATAAAGAAAAACCTCTTTTACATTTCACAGCCTTGAGAAAGACACACAACGGTGTCGAAACGTCGGCCTTTTTTGTGTAGACACTTTTATTAAATTTTAACTAATAAAAGTGCAAATTTTAAAGGGAGCGAATGACCTAATTCATATTTATTTCCTCTATTTTGAGAAATAATCTATGATGTAGGATGCGATGAGATAGAGAAGGGGAGATTTAAAAAGATAGACGGGAATTTAGATTGACAGAGAAATAGAAAAAATATTTACGTGGATGGATAAAGGATAGGATGAGATAAGGAAGAGGGGATTTAAAAAGATAGACGTGAATAATTTAGATTGACAAACAGATAAAAAAAGATAGATGGGAATTTAGATTGACAGAGAAATAGAAAAATATTAACATGGATATATGAAGGATAGGATGAGATAGAGAAGAGGGTATCGAAAAAGATAAACGTGAATCTAGATTGACAGATAGATAGAAAAAGATTGACGTTGATAGACATAGGATAGGATTCTTTTTCTATTTTGAATCTTCGAACTTTCTGGCGCGCTCACTAGAGGTACTACGGTTTGAATGTCCACCCTTCTCATTAAAGGTGGTGCTTCTATCTTCTTCTTACATACTCTATGTCTTAAACACCTCTTCTGTAATCTGTTTTGTTTCAATCAGCTGATTGATTATTATGGTCCGTCGCCTTTTTTAACTACTTCAAGAACGCTTTGATATTACTAATTTTGACTAAAAATGTAGTTTTTTAATTAATTGTAACCTCCGTTCTTTTACGCTTGAGGTTATAAAAAAAATTATTTTTCAAAGTTCTGACATTTTTAATTTTTTAACATAATGATATTTTATAACTCATCGGTTTTATTTTTTTTAAACTCTATATAAACAGTTATTCACGATATTTATATTTTAATTATTTTATACTTGCGTTTTAAACAAATTTTGGTTTTTAGTTTTGAACATAAAGAAAAACCTCTTTTATATTTTACAGCCTTGAGAAATACACAGAACGGTATCGAAACGTCGGCCTTTATTGTGTAGACATTTTTATTCAATTTTAACTAATAAAAGTGTAAATTTTGAAATGAACGAATGACCGAATTCATATTTATTTCCTCTATTTTGAGAAATTATCTAGGATGTAGGATGCGATGAGATAGAGAAGAAGAGATATAAAAAGATAGACGGGAATTTAGATTGACAGAGAAATAGAAAAATATTAACGTGGGTAGATGAAGGATAGGATGAGATAGAGAAGAGAGTATCGAAAAAGATAAACGTGAATTTAGATTAAAAAAAGAGGTAGAAAAAGGTAAACGTTGATAGATGTAGGATATGATTCTTTTTCTATTTTGAATCTTCGAACTTTCTGGCGCGCTCACTAGAGGTACTATGCTTTTGTATGTCCAGCTTTCTCATTGAAGGTGGTGCTTCTATCTACTTCTTACATACTCTATGTCTTAATCACTGGTTCCGTTTTTTTTTCAATCAGCTGATTGATTATTATTGTCCGTCGCCTTTTTTAACTACTTCAAAAACGCTTTGGTTTGACTAATTTTGACTAAAAATGTAGTAGTGTGTAGTGCAGTGATACCGCACATCGGGCTCGTCGGCTTTCGACCTCCTGCTTGGGGGTGATAGGTTGGACTGCCTCTGTCTCCTGTTAGTTTCTTCCTCCTGCAATATTTCACTTCATGGCCCAACCAAGATGTTACGCATCGTCCTCATCAGCACGGCGATGTCGTGCAACGGGCTCGTCGGCCTTCGAACATCCTGCTTGGGTATGATTAGATCTACCTGGTACACCTTCCTCCTCCCAACTGAACGCATCGTCCTCATCAGCGGAGCAAGTCTCACGCATCGGGCTCGTCGGCCTTCGGCAGCTCAGGGTTTCGGTGCTTTCCTTCTTTGAAAGTATACTTGGTCTTCCCTAGTCTTCAAGTTGCCGTTCTTCCTTCTTTGTACGTAGGATGGTTTCGACATAAGTGGATACCCTGTCTCAAGATTACTCGCTTTCAAGCATCATCTCGACAATATTGTGCGGCGTCATGTTTCCAATATCGCTTTCTAGCCTGTGTTTGAGTTTGGCCCAGCGATCACACTCGAAAAAAGTGTGGTTCGCATCGTCGGTATCCGCTTCGCAATACCCACACTTGGGACTACTGACTTTCCTCCTCTTGTATAGATACGAGCGAAAGTATCCATTCCCCGAGAGGAACTGCGTCATGTGGTAGTTAGTTTCTCCATGTTTTCGGTCCAACCATGTGTACACCTGTGGAATAAACCTCGCGGTCCATCTTGCTCGGTGATCACTGCTCCAGCATTGTTGTCATCGTTCCATAGTGGCCGCCCTGGCTTCGTCTTTTGCTATTGCCTTGATCACGTCGGGTCTCCTGCTGCCTCATCTGCTGCCCGTTTTATGTGGTCGAAGAAGGAGAGCCTACTATCCATCCAGATGCCCAGATGTTTAATGGCCGCCTTCGATGTGATCACTGTCAATCCTACCTCCATAGGTATCTGCAGGGGGATATACTTCTTTGTGACCATAACTAGCTCTGTTTTTCCCGTAGCCAGGTCTAGCCCGTGGTCGTTCATCCATCTGCTTACTCTTCTCATCACCTCGTTCAGCTTCCATTGCAGCTCTTCAGCTGTTCTCGCTGCAATTACCGCTATTATGTCGTCCGCATACCCCGAAAGGTATATGCATCATCCGGCATGTCTATCCTCAAGATGTCATCATAGGAAATTTTCCATGGATCGGGGCCGAGGATTGAGCCCTGGGCAGCTCCGGCTTTAATTATGTCGGCCCACCTAGCCGAGTTAAACGCGTTTCTTACATCTAGTGTTGCCAGTAAAACGACTTTTCTGATTTAGCGGCTTTCTTCTTTAACACTAGCAATGGTATCTACCACTTCTCGGACTGCGTCTATTGTGGAGCGTCCCTTCCTGAAGCCATACTGTCTCTCGGCAAGGTCTCCCACAAAATTGGACAGCCGTCAGCAGGCGAGGCTTCAACATTTTCTCCAGTAGCTTCCCAGTGGTATTCAGCATGCAGAGTGGTCTGTACGCTGATGGGGAATTAAGATCTCCTTTCCCTTTACTAATCAGCACTAGTCGTTGCTCTTTCCACTGTTTATAGAATATCCCAGCTTTCAAGTATCCATTCATCATATTCAGTAGAATCTGCAGGCAAACGCGTGCCACTGCTTTTAGGACCTCTGTCGGTATTCCGTCAGGTCCGGGCGCTTTTTTATTCTAAAGAGAGGTTACAGCTGTTAATAATTCCTCCTCGCTAAAGAGTGGAATCTCCCCTAGAGGGGTTCTGCAGCAATCCATCTCTCTTTCCGGATGCATCGGGAAGAGTACGTTCACGATGTGCCCCATGGATTCCGATCCCATTGATCCACTCGCTGAGAGGGTCCCGAGTTTTCGGGTTACTATTTTGTAATCCAATCCCCAAGAATCATCGTCCACCTCCCGACGCAGCTTACGCCAGCTCTGTCTTTTACTTCTTTCAATGGCCTGGCCCAGTTCCTTCTTGGCTTTTTTATATTCCTGGACTCCTCTCCTCTTGTTTCTGGCGACTGTCCGCCTGCGTTTTGAACACTCCCTTCGAAGTTCGGCTATTTCTTCATTCCACCAGTAAGCGGCATCCCTATTTTTGTGCCTCTTCTTCCGAGGCATCGAACAGGCCTGGTTTATAATCTGCATTGTGGCTTCCACAAGTGCTTCTGCCCCCCATGTCAGATCTGTCCAGTAATCTGTTATACCCTCTGGTTACCGTCATGGATAGTTTGTCCACATCCATTCTTGAAGTATTCCAACCCCTGTACTTGTTTTGCTGTGTTCTGACTCCTAGGCTTTCTCTGATAGTAAACTGTATATACTGGTGATCGCTTCCATTATAGTCTTCCAAGACCTCCCATGTTACTAGCAAAGAAGCGACTCCTTCGGAAGCTAGAGTGATATCCGGGATCGTCCTGAAAGTTGGCGTTTTGCCGGAATTCATGACGAGCAGGCCCCGTCTCCCGGTCTGTTTTGGGCATGCCCCATTCCACTGCCCTTGCGTTGAGGTCTCCAGCCCTTACAACTTCTCCCCCAGCTTCCTGTAAGGTGGCCTCCAGCATATCAAGTTTTGCTTGAAAATCCTGGATGCCCCCGTTCGGAGTGAGGTAACAGCTTACATAAGCGACTCTTTTGCTCTTGACCCAGACATAGCCGTCTCCAGAACCATTTGGACAGCCGGCTGCTGACGGCTTTGAATCCGGAGTCCTCTTGAGTTTCGCACCCATATGGCTGCAGTACCATGGTTATCCGAGAACCATGTTGCGGTGTCCTTATCTCTATATTGCTCGCTAATTATTAGGAGGTCAATGTTCTTTTCGCAAACTATATGATCGAGGAGATCGTTTGCCTCTGTGCTTCTGTGCATATTGTCCTGGAGTATTTCAGCGATGTCTACCTGTTCTTCACTCGATCAAGTGCCTGTCTAAAGACAAAGCATGCTCCCGTCCCTGGTATGTGCTTGAGGTTCCGGCTCTCAGGCTTGTTCGTCAAACACTTGCACAATAAGCAGTGCGGTTCGGACGTGCAGTCGTTTGCCATGTGTCCGTCCATGCCACATTTATAACACAGGCCGCTGCGATGTGGCCCTTTACAAAATCTGGCTTGATGTCCGTAGCCCAGACACTTGAAGCATCGGTCGACACGTGCTCTTCTTCTGATCCTGCTGCTGATCCACCCCACCTTTATATGAGCGGTTTCCAGCAGTTTGTTGGCTGCATGTTGGCTCAGCTCGACGATTCCGATTACTCGCTCTCGCCTGTTGGCCTTCATGATCGAAACCTTCGCGCCTTCTGCTATTGCGCCTAGGTCCCTCTGAAATGCGTCCTCTACATCCTCCCTCGTGGTCACGCTGTCAATGTCCAGAATCTCTAGTTTGACAGTGCGAACCAGATTCCTCATGGTTCCCATGTCGCCCAGATTCTTCTGTACAGCTTCTCCAAAGGCTTTGACGTCCTTCGTCTCCTTTTCCAGCTCTAGCAGGACCTCTCCGTTTCTGGTCCGGCGGATTGACCTAATGCAGGTCTCTGTATCTTTTGGTTTCAGCTTCGACTTGATGTCTCCCAGTACCTCTGCATTTGACTTCCCATCCGCTGGCTTTATCAACACAGCTTCGGGGCGTTGCTTCCTAGCCTGTCTTCGTTTGCGCTTCGTTTCTGAGGCCGCATCATGTGCCTTTACCGCTCTATTTACTGCCTTTTGGGGGGTCTCAGCTCCTTTTAGTTGGTTATTGGTTCTCTTGGCCTTCTTGCCCTTGATCAAATTCCAACTCTGGGGAGCTGTATCCTCTTCTTTCTTCTTCTTCTCTAGCGGAGTAGCTGCCTGGTTTTCTGCTGGGCTTGATGCTGCTCTGTTATTCTTTGGCATTGCAGCCGGAGTGCTCATACCCCTACTGGGGCTTGCCTCTGCCGTCATCAGGAGGCCAACGAGACCATCAATGTTGCAATTCTGTGTCTTGCGTTGCCACTTTAGCTTTTCAATCATTTCCTTTATGTTTAAAATTCCGGTTTTGACTGTCGTGCTGATATTCTGCTGCTTCTTAGCAGCTTCCAGCATGGATGACGTCAGTTCGGCCATCTTATTGATTAGGTCCCTGATGGACGTCTCTTCTGTCTCTATATTCTTCCGTAGGACGATCGAGCCCTTTGTGGCCTCTCTTACAGATACTATGGCGAATTCGAATCTCTCGATGCTTCTCTTGAGAGTTGTTGCCATGTCTGCTGCACTCGTGTCTTGCTTCGTAAAATCTGATTGGGTTTGTGTAAGGTTCTCCATGAAAATTCGCCAGCGCATCGTTCGTGGAGGGGCGGGCCGAAATATCTGGGAACGGGTATACCCTCGGACCTAAGTCCTGCCCCAGTTCCCTGGGGCCCAGCCTTCGTTTAACCAGTCCCGGAAAACACGGAAGGACTGGAACTCGCCCGGGGCACTCTAGATTCCGACATCTGCAGTCACCACGCACTCCCTGATCAAGGCCCGAAGGGGCTGGCTTCTGATCCCTACTGCGGCTGACATCTCGGCAGTGCAAGCATACATCAGCCCCTCGCCACGTCAGCGGGTTAGGCAGATGTGGTTCAGAGCACTCCCAGTGGGCCACAGCAGGAAACAATCGTGGTTTTTTCTCGGTGTATCCTTCACCCAGTGTGTTTGGTCCGCGGGGCCTATTTTATTTCAGCCCTACCCTCTGTTTCCAGCAAGCCACCTGGCCACCTGCCACCTGGGGACGCGCCAAGTAGGGGTAACACCTCCCCTTCCCCGCAGACAACTGCGGAGGTCCTTGGTAGATTGATAGATAGATAAACAAAGAATAACGTGGATAGATAAAGGATAGGATGAGATAGAGAAGTGGGGCTTTAAAAAGATAGAAGTGAATTTAGATTGAACAAGAGATAGAAAAAAATAACGTGGATAGATGAAGGATAGAGTAGATATGCAAAAATATTCAAGTAGATATATAAAGATAGAGAAGGATAGATCAGATAGAGAAGAGGATATTGAAAAAGATAGACAGGAATTCAGATTGAGAAACAAATAGAAAAAGACAGTCGTTGATAGATGTAGGATAGAATAAGATAGAGAAGAGGAGATTGCAAAAAATAGACGTGAATTAAGATTGACAAAGAGATAGAATGTGAAAATTTTTCTTTATCTCTTTCTATTATAAAGATTCAAAATTATTTAAAAAGGTAGGATCTCCATTTCTTTACTTCCATCAGGGATGGCTGTTTCGACCAAGGATATTTCACTGGTTCATTTTAAGAGATTGGGCGGTGGCAGAGCAAATTTGCAGTATCGTACATGAGGGCTGGGGGGGGGGGGGATTTTTATCAAAACACCTTAATAATTTGTGGATGACCCCCAATGCGTAACATATTTCAGGAAAATTAACAAAGCAAAATCGAACGACCCTGAACGCTTTGATAACAATCGACGTGCATGCATACGACGTGGTGAAAATGTTGATTGATAAGAAAATCACCAAGGAAACAGATTTCGAATGGTTAGCACAGTTGCGATATTATTGGGAAGATGATGTTTTCGTCAGAATAATAAATGCAACCGTGCCTTATGCTTATGAATATCTAGGAAACTGTCCTCGTTTGGTCATAACGCCATTAACCGATCGGTATAGTTCATTATTATTTTATATTTTTGATTATAATAATCTTTCCGATTTCAGGCCTCGGAATCATTTAAAAAATTAAAAATAGTATTAATAATAGCAAGGACGGATCCGGGGGGGAGGGATCGTTTTTTCAGACATTTTTAAACCACGTACCCCCCCCCCCCGTTTGTTTTATTTACATGTCATCCAAAATACCTTAAAACTATTTGGGGGAGGAGAATTTGGTAAAATCTCATTGTTTCTTATTAATTAACAAATAAGCTCACAAAAAAATATAATGGTTGATATTTTAAATAAGGGAAGATTTTTATTTCAAATAAGAAAGAGTTAAATTGAATCAGAAAGGAAGAAATTTCAACAAAAACCAATATTCTCATCAAAGAAAGATTTTTCAGTCAATAAAGAAAAAAAATGTCATCCAAAATGTAAAATTTTCAAGTCTAAAAAGACGAGCTTTCTGCAAAACAGTTGAATTTTCAATCAAATACTTAGATTTTCAACCAAGAAGATTAATTTTCTACTAAAAAAGACCAATTTTCAACAAAACACGTACATTTTTAACCAAATAGTTGCATTTTCAATCAAGAAGATTTTTTTACCAAAAAAGACGAATTTTTAACAAAATACATCAATTTCCAACCAAATAGTTGAATTTTCAACCAGGAAGATTATTTTTCTACCAGGAAAGACGAATTTTCAACGAACTACAGAAATTTTGAAACAAATAGTTTGATTTCTGAACTAAAAAAATCATTTTTTAACCAAAAATGATATAGTTCAATTTCTACTTGAAAAAAATTATTTTAAGTTGTTAAAAAACGAATCTTTTACAAAGCAGTTCAATTTTCTACCACACATTTCAATTTTCTACCTCACTGTTGACTTTCCGAGCTAAAAAGACGAACTTTCTATACAAGAAAGTTGAATTTTTATCTCGAAAATATAAAATTTGAAGAAAAAAAATGTCATCGAAATAGTTAAATTTTCAGTTAAAAAAATAATTTTTACCCCTAAAAAGAGGAGCTTTATCGAAGTAGTTCAAATTTCAACCAAACAGATCACTTTTCTACTAATATGATGAATTTTCAACCAAAAAAATGAATTTTTAAAAATTTTAAGCAAAGTTGTTGAATCTTCAACCAAAACAGATTAATTTTCAAACAAAAAAATGAATTAAAAAAAATGTTAAGCAAAGTTGTTGAATCCTTAACCAAAGCAGATTAATTTTTAGACAAACAGTCGCATTTTTAACCAAAAAATTTCATTTTCTACCAAAAAAGACGAATTTTCAACAAAATGCATACATTTTTAATCAAGTAGTTGAATTTTCAAACAGGAGTATACATTTTTGACCAAAAAATACGAATTTTCAATTAAATAGTTGAATTTTAGTCCAAAAAATTTCACTTTTCAACCAAAAATGGAATAAATGAATTTTCATTGGAAAAAAATATTTTTAAATTTAGAAAAGCGAATGTTTTACAGAAAAGTCCAATTTTCTACCAAGTAGTTAAATTTTCTACCAAATTTTTTATTGTTCGAGCCTAATGGATGAATTTTGTACAAAACAGTCGAATTTTCAACCCGAAAATATGAATTTTCAATAAAAACAGTTGAATTTTCGACCAAATAGTTGAATTTTCAACCTCAAAAGATAAATTTTTTATAAAAATTGTACCCCATGTAAGACAGCATATGAATAATATATTCATGAATGTGAACACTATAATGGCAAAATATAATTGAAGTGAAATTTATCGCCTCATTGATGAAGAGTCTCAGTGGAGTAAATGACGCCTGAAACGAAAGAACTTGGATACTAATGGGCCCGAGTGGAGATCTTCACATGGTGAATTTGTGCAGCTCTTCGCCTGGGGTTATTGCTAGAGAGATTGATCAGCGACCTGG
>CAKNYM010049833.1:81437-104133 GCA_932195095.1 Andricus curvator
AACTTATAATATCTCCTAAAGATGCTATTAGGGTCTTTTGAGATTTAAATTGCTTCTCTATGTTTTCTTGGAAAAATATTGTACGTTTTTGCGATGACGGTTGTTTTGTCAAATACAATGCTATGTCCTGTTTCGATATGATGATCAGCTAGTGCTGATTGCGTGAAATGTTTTAGCCTGACTTTACTCTCATGTTCCTTTACACTTTGGCTCACTGCCCTCCCGGTTTCTCCTATATAGACGTTGCCACAAGAACAAGAGATTTTATATACTCCCGGATCACTGAAAGGTAAAGATAAAAAGGCACCTCTCAGTGATCCGGGAGTGTATAAAATCCCTTGTTCTTGTGGCAAAGTCTATATTGGAGAAACCGGGAGGGCGGTGAGCCAACGTGTAAGGGAACATGAGAGTAAAGTCAGGCTAAAACATTTCACGCAATCAGCTCTAGCGCTGCATCATATCGAAACAGGACATAGCATTTTATTTGACAAAACAACCGTCATCGCAAAAAAATGGATTTATTTTTGTGCGGATTCGAACAAATTTCCGGGCGTTATTCACAAAAATTCGAAAAAAAAATTTCCGATTCATTCTTGGACCACCCTACTGTACATGCACGAAAAGACATATTTGCGGTGCAGGCTGCACAAAATATTATTATATACTTCTATTTCCAGATGCTATCGAACATTAATCGGAGCTTATGCTTTGCATTTGAACGGAGCCCCAGAAGGTCCAGCTGGAACAGGAAAAACCGAATCCGTGAAAGATTTGGCAAGAGCTCTTGCAGTCCAATGTGTAGTTTTCAATTGTTCAGAAGGTCTCGACTACAAAAACATGGGGAAATTCTTCAAAGGCCTCGCATCTTGCGGAGCCTGGGCTTGTTTCGACGAATTCAATCGAATAGAACTCGAAGTTTTATCAGTAGTAGCTCAACAAATTCTCTGCATCGTCCAAGCAGTTCGTGGACATTTGGAAAAGTTCATTTTTGAAGGAACAGAGTTGATTCTTAATCCTGCAGTCTATGTCTGCATCACAATGAATCCAGGCTATGCTGGAAGATCCGAGCTACCAGACAACTTAAAAGTCTTATTTAGAACAGTAGCCATGATGGTTCCGGATTACGCAATGATTGGGGAAATATTTCTATATTCTTCCGGATTTACTGATGCGAGGGTCCTCTCGGTCAAAATTGTTACGACCTACAAACTCTGCTCGGAACAACTTTCTTCACAATCTCATTATGATTACGGAATGAGGGCTGTCAAGACTGTTTTAACTGCAGCGCAGAATATGAAACTGAAATTTCCGAATGAAGATGAGATGATACTGATGCTGAGGTCGATTATAGATGTTAATTTGCCCAAGTTCCTGGCTCATGATGTTCCTCTTTTCGAGGGAATTATTTCAGATCTTTTTCCGGGGATCACTTTACCCGTTCCGGATTATGTGGTTCTTTTGAAAGCGATCAAGGAAATTACGAAGAGGAGGAATTTACAACCGGTTGATGGATTCTTGCTCAAGATTATTCAGGTTTGTTTACACTCTCAGGGCTCCGACTCACTCTCATTAAGGTGCTTCAAACGAGTCGGTTTTTAGAATAATACAAAATACGGCTACAAGGATGAATTATTTAATGTAATATTTTTACTGCCTGATCTGAAGGCTTATACATGTGCATGACTAGAGCCCTTTTTCGAAAAATGGTCTTGTTGTCGTTTTCTTTTTGTTAATTGAAACAAACTTTGAAACGGTAAGCGCCTGTTTTTGGTTCACCATGGGTACACTCCCAGTGGTGCGTTGCCCGTTTCCAGGGGCAGGATATTCAGCATATTTTCAATAAAAAAAAAACAAGACCATTTTTCAAAAAAAGGGTTCAAGTCATGCACATGTGTGAGCCTTCAGTTTATGTGGTAAAAGTATTACATCAAAAAATTTATTTTTTTAGCCGTATTTTGTATTATTCTAAAAACCTTATTGTTCGAAGCACCTTAAATATTCAGAACCTGACTATACATGTAGAACTTCCTTAAGAGGGATTATTTTTACATTTAATTTGAAAAAATTCAAGTTTAAGATCAGGGTGTCTACTCAAATCCTGGAAAGAAGTTCCCTGACAATTCCAGGTTTTTTCCAGGTATCTCAAGTTTTTTCCAGGGATAATTTTTCATAGTAGGGAGCCACTCAAATAGTTCGCACTTTTTAAAACAATCTACTAGGACTATGTATACAGTTTCGCGAGTTTATTATAAATAATGTTTTTTTCTTAGTTTCTAGAGAATCAATTAGTATGTTTAATATAGAAAGCTTTGAAAAATTATATGACAAGATATTCTTGAATATATTAACACCGTCGATTAATCAAGTAATTAAATAATACTAAAACATAATTAATAATTTCTTGAATTTGTCCCTAAAGTCTATGAATTTGATAATAATTCAAACAAACTTTTATTTTATCTTCTAATACTTCAAATTCAATGAATATTCATGTAAAATTAGTTAAATTTTCAACTAGATTAATTTTGTACCAAAAAATACTATTTTCAACAAAATACATGAATTCTCAATCAAATAGTTGAATTTTCAACTAAAAAATAATTTTCATCTAAACAGTTGTATTTCGAACTAAAAAAGATCAGTTTTCAACCAAAAATGGAATAGTTGAATTTTCAGTTAAAAAAATTAATTTTATACACAAAAAAACAAATTTTCAACCCAAGTGATGAATTTTCAACTAAAATGATGAATCATCAACTGGAATAAATTTATTCTGAACCAAAAAGATAAATTTTCAGCTCAAATTATGAATTTTTAACTAAATTTTCAACTGAAAGATTAATTTTCAACCAAATAGTTCAATTTTTAACTAAAAAATTTTCTTTTACCAAAAATTTTCAGCCAAAGTGATCAATTTCCAACTAAAATTATGAACCTTTAACTGGAATAGATGAATTTTAAATCGAAAAGATTAATTTTTAAGAAAATGGTTGAACTTTTAACCAATTAGTCTTATTTTCAATACAGAAGATGAATTTTCAAACAATAAGATTAATTTCCTACCAAAAAGACAAATTTTCAATAAAATAGTATTTGATATTTCAACAACAAAAAAAGATTTTAATTTTCAACAACAAAAATAAGATCAATTTTCATCCAAAAAGTTGAATCTTGATCTAAAAAAGATAAGTTCAACGGATGAATTTTTAACTAAAATAATGAATCTTCAACTGGAATAGTTGAATTTTCAACCAATAAGGTAAATTTTCAACCAAGAAGAATCATTTTTACCAAAAAAGAGGAATTTAAAAAAAAATAGTTACATTTTCAAACAAAGTGATTAATTTTCAACTAAAATGATAAATCTTCAACTGGAATATTTGAATTTTCAACCAAAAAGATAAATTTTCAACTAAAAGGATGAATCTTTAACTGGGATAATTGAATTTTAAACCAACGAAAATTAATTTTTACCCCAAAAATACGAATTTTCAACTGGAACAAATAATTCTTTAGTCAAAAATTGAATAGTTAAATTTTTATTTGAAAAAATTAATGTTCTACCAAAGAGATGAATTTTTAACTAAAATAATGGAATTTTCAACTGGAATAGTTACATTTTCATTTTTTTTTAAATAATTAAAAATTTTTTTTTTAACAAAATACTTAATGTTTCAACTGAAATAATCAAATTTTCAGTAAAAAACGAATATTCCATAAAATAGCGCATTTTTCACGAATAAGATGAATTTTCAATTAAAATGATGAATCTTCAACCAAAAAAGATTTTATTTTTTAATCAAAAACATTTGAATTCAACCAAAAAAGACGACTTTTCAACCTGAGTTTAATTTTCAACTAAAAAAAAAAATTCAGTCAAGAGAGAATAAAAATTGCAAAAAAACTGTGGAATTTTTAAACTAAAAGACGAATTTTCAACAAAGAAGATTAATTTTCTACCAAAAGGAACGAATTTTTCATCAAAGTACCGTTACGTAACATTTTTGTATTATGTTTAAAAACATCATAGACGTTTTTTAAATTAAAAAAAAACGGTTTTTAAGATGAAGTATTGTCTAGAAATGAATAAAACAATATTTTGATGTAGCACTGCATGCTTTTCAAATATTTTTTTTAGTCATACAAATATTGAAATTACTGACAAGAAAAGAAGTATTATCAGTTTGTTTTTAAATTTATATAAATATAATTTTTATAAGATTCTTGAGAAAATTACAAAATATTTTTGAATTTTTCAGATGTGTCAAAAAAGAATCAAGAAGATTTTAAAGACATTTTTGATTTTACAGGATCTTACAAAATATTAGGAAAAATTCTTTTTAAAAGATATTTAGGACTTTCAGAAGTTTTAAAGAAATAAAAAACTATTTGATAAATTTTTGAAAACGTTTCTATGTTTTAAAATATTTTTAATCTATTCAAAAACTCTTAAAATTCTTAAAATATTTTCAACTGACTCGAATTTTTCTTAAAATTTTGAAAAGTCGTTAAAAATGTAAAAAAAATGCCTTAAAATCTTCTAAATTTTTTGTTTGAAATCTTTAAAAATCTACATTTTGTAAAATCTTTTAATGTTTAAAATTCTTTTTTAATCTCTTCAAATCTTACTAATGTTTCTTGAATTCACTTGATTTTTTTTTATTGTTTAATCTTACCAAATTGAAGCATTTTGCTTTAAAATATTCTACGCTATTTTTTGAAATTTTAGGATATTGTTTGAAAATCTTTTTTCAATTTTTGTTTCAAAGTATATTTATCAAAAATAAAAAAATCATTTAAAATTTCCTCAAGAATCTTAAGAAAATTCTTTTTTTTTTAATCTTTTCAGAATTTCTAAACCTTCTGATCTTTTAAAATTATTCAAATTTCTTCTGAAATCTTTTGAAATGTTTTGAAATCTTTTTAAATATTCTCTTTAAATTAATTTTTCTGAATACAAAAATCATTTTAATTTTTCTTAGAAACCTATTGATTTTTGTTTTCATTTTCTTGAAATCTTACAACATTTTTAAAATATCTTTATAATTTTGTATTCTTTTTGAATCGTTTCAAAACTTATAAATATCTCTTAAAATTACTCAGTTTTTTTCTAAAATGATCTAATATGGCAAAATTGCAAAATTTTGCTTTAAAATCTTTTACCCTTTTTAAAAATTTGAGGAAATAATTTAAAATATTTTATAATCTTTTTCAATTTTCTCTTAGAATTCATTAAAAAAATCATTTGAAATTTAAGAA
Source organism: Andricus curvator (assembly GCA_932195095.1). NCBI lineage: Eukaryota > Metazoa > Arthropoda > Insecta > Hymenoptera > Cynipidae > Andricus > Andricus curvator. Next base: position 86,697 of record CAKNYM010049833.1, read on the forward strand.
CATCTTTTCATTCTCTTGACACCCTGCCAAATTCAGTTTACCTAAAAATTGTTCAAATCCTGAAAAATAAAAATTGTCTTGAAGTCTTCCATATTCTTTTCCACACATTTTGAAATCTTCAAAACTTAAAATTATTCTTTTCAAATAAAACCTAAACCATTTAAAATTTTCCTAGAAATCTTTGAAAAAGTTAATCTCGTCAAATCTTTCAAAATTATTAAAAAGCTTCTAATTTTTTTTCATATTTTTCGAAATAAGTTTTTGCCCATAATTTAATTTTTCTTATCTCTTTGAGAATGTAAAAAGTTCACAAATTATAGTGTGGCAGCGAAATGTTAAGAACAGAATTATTTCCCAATACTAAACAATTATTTACAATTTAAATTTGATCGTTTTCGACCACAATGTGTTCGATATTTTCTAGATATTTAGTAACATAAAGCTACTTTTACCAATCAAAAATTATTGTTATTTAATTTTATATTGGAATTTAAAATAAAATAGGCACAATCTCGAAAAAATTCCCTGACATTTCCAGGCCTTCCAAGTAGGGTAGACATTCTGAAGATTTAAAACAGCTTCACGTAATGAAAAGCATAGTTTAAAAAACAAAATATATTAAGAAACAATATTGGTAAATATTATGAGAAAACTAACAGATAAATAACTAAAAATAAAATTGAAAATCTTGACAGGTATTCGAGATGATGATAGTGAGACACGGTTTTATGCTCGTCGGTGATCCTTGTGGTGGAAAAACAAGTTGTTTACGCACTCTCGCAGATTCTTTGACGCTGATGAAAGAATGGGGAGACGAAAATGGGGCAGTGACCAAATTTTTTACTATGAATCCAAAAGCAATCACAATGGGTCAACTTTATGGTCAGTTCGATCCAGTTTCTTCTGAATGGACTGATGGTGTCTGCGCTGTGGCATTTCGTCGTTTCTGTGCTGAAGAGACACCTGACAGAAAGTGGCTAATCTTCGATGGTCCAGTGGATGCTGTTTGGATCGAAAACTTAAACACAGTCCTAGATGACAATAAAAAATTGTGTCTGACCTCTGGTGAAGTAATGCAAATGACAAACGTGATGTCTATGATCTTCGAAGCCATGGACCTTCTTCAAGCTTCACCAGCCACAGTCTCAAGATGTGGAATGATTTATATAGAACCCCATGTTCTAGGATGGCGACCATACGCAAAATCCTGGATCAATCAAGTTAATCCAGTTTGGAGAGAAGGCAACGAAGAACTCCTGGATCAAATTTTTGAGTGGCTGATGGATCCTTGCCTCGACTTTGTTCGTAAAAAATGTCGTCTTCCAGTAACAGCTGGCCAGATTAATCAAGTCATGTCGACTTTGAATCTTCTGGAAATGTACATGAATGATGCGATTGAAGAAGCTGGTAAAGATTATGAAGATTACATTGTCTCTTGGATCCAAGGTTCATTCCTGATGGCAATGGTCTGGGGAGTTGGTGGAACTCTAGATTCCGATTCTCGAGTTGCCTTCAATGAATATTATTTGAGTTTCTGGAAAAATGAACACCCGGATAATCGAGTGCCAGCTAAGATTGGAGATGTTCTAATCTCCCTGCCAGGAGAGGGACTGATTCATGATAATTATTACGTTTTTAAAGGAAAAGGATCTTGGAAAAGCTTCGGAGATTTGGCAAAGGTTGAGAAACTTGTGGAGACCCAGAGTATCAGTCAGATGGTGGTTCCGACTATTGATACGATGAAGTATCAGAATATGCTTATGAGGCATATCAAGAATAAGAAGAGGTTTCTTCTGTATGGGGAGACTGGAACAGGGAAAAGTTTCTATATTCAGGATCTCATGATGAACAAGTTGCAAGAGGAAAAGTACCTTCCGAATTTTATTAGTTTTACACCAAAAACTACAGCTGCTCAGACGCAGGAACTTGTTCTTTCTAAACTATTTAGGCGACGAAAAGGACATTATGGACCAATGGGTGGTGCGTATTATGTGGTTTTTATTGATGATGTTAATATGCCGACTAAGGAGGTTTACGGTGCACAACCTGCTATTGAATTGTTGAGACAATTCTTCGATCATGAACAGTGGTAAGAAATTATTTCGACAGGAATTCTCTGAATACTTTGATGTATAATCAACAGACTTCACAGCCCGAAATTATCTCAAAATAGGAGGAAATAGAGCTATTTTTCAGGGAAATAGGGGAATAAATTCTTTTGAATAAAATTAAAGTAGGTACCATATTCCTAAAATTTAAAGTCGAAATATATTACGTTTTCAACAACATAGTGTAAATTTCAACCAAAAAAGATGCATTTTTTACCAAAGGATATAATTTTCAACAAAAGAGTTAAGTTCTCATGCTAAAAAGTCGAATTTTTGAATTGATAAATTCTTATGGCACGGTGTGAACTCGTAAAACTAACAGGATTTGAGGGGAAATACGGGTAACGCTTCGCGGGTAACGCTTCACAGGTAACGCTTCCTCTCTCTATCTCTTCTTCGCTTCTCCCACTGACTGACTCTTTCAAACCCCCTCTCCCTTTCTATCTCTCCTTCGCTTCTTCCACTTCTCTCTCTCTCGCCCCCCCTCTCTCTCATACAATATCATACAATATCATACAATGTGATACCATATCATATAATATGATGGAATATGATATAGTATCATAGAATATGATGCAAAGCGACACAATATGGCACAATATGATACAGTATGATAGAATATGATACAATATTATATGCTACGATACATAATGATACAAAATAATACAATATGATGCAATACCATTAAATGTGATACAATATCATATACTATGATAGAATATGATACAGTATCATACAATATAATGCAATACGATGCAATATAATACAATATGTCACAATATCCTACATTATCATACACTATCACACTATATGAAACAATATGATACAATATAATGCAATATGATGTGATATGATACATCATGATACAATATCATATGCTATGATACAATATTATAAACTCTAATACAATATGATACAATATCATATAATATGATGGATTAGGATACAGTATCATGCAATATGATGCAAAACGATGCAATATGGTGCAATAAAATAAATATGGTGCAACACGGCACAATATAATACAGTATTGTATAATATGATACACTATCACACCATATGATATAGTATGATACAATATGATGTAATATGGTACAGTATGGTATAATATCATGTGCTATGATCCAATAGGATACAGTATCTTTGGGTATGATACAATATGATGCAGTATGATACAATATCATATGATATGATACAGTATGATATGATAAACAGCATGCTATGCCAAGTTACACTATGATACCCTATAATGATGCACTATGATACTATATGATACATCACTTTTGCCTGGCGTCCCACGACGGCTCACGTTTTTTTTAGAAAACATTTGATTTTTAAACCTCAAAAGATAATTTATCAACAAAAAAGTATATTTTCAACCAAATTGTCGAAATATTCGAACAAAACAAAAAATTAAATTTCAACCAAAAAACTTTTTTAGAAAACTTTTATTTTTCAAACCCGAAAAGATGAATTTTCATCCGAAAAGGTGAATTTTTCACCTACAAAGCGAAATGTTGAAATAAAAAAGACGATTTTTTTAACAAGAGAGTAGAATTTCCAAGAAAAAAGGATTTATCAGTCAAGAGAGAAAAAAATGCAACCAAATTGTTGAATTTTCAACCCAAAAAGATGAATTTTCTACAAAACAGTTGAATGTTTTACCTAAAAATATAAATTTTTCACAGAAAAGTTAATTTTTAATCATAAATTAAAATTTTTAAACAAATAGTTGAATTTTCAACCAAATTGTTGAAATTTTAAGCTGAAAAGACGAATCTTCCACAAATCAGATAAATTTTTAACCCGAAAATATTATTTTTCAACTAAAAAGTTAGTTTTAGGCAAAATAGTTGAATTATCAAACAAAACACATTAATTTTTAACCAAACAGTTAAAACACAAATTTTTCACCAAACAAAAAAATCACAATCAAAAATGGAACAGTTAAATCTTCAGTTAAAATCTTAATTTTTAACTGAAAAAAAGGATTTTCAAGATTTTTTATAAATCAGTTCCTCCTTCAATAAAATAATTAAATTTCAAACTAAAAGAGATGAATTCTGAACCAAAAATATAATAGTAGACTTTTAAAAAGAAAAGAATTAACTTTCAACCAAAAAAGATTAATTTTTTACCAAAAAGCTAATTTTCAATCCAAAAGGACGAATTTTCTATCCAAAAAGAAGAATTTTAATGAAAATAATGAATATTTGACTAAAAAATGTATTTTTTACAAAGTAGTTCCACTTTAAACAAAATAATTAAATATTTAATTAAAAAAGATGCATTCTGAACCAAAAATGTAATATTAGGCTTTTCAAATAAAAAGAATTAACTTTCGGCCAAAAAATATGACTTTCTACCAAAAGATGAATTTTCAATTCAGAAGGACGAATTTTAAACTAAAATTATGAATCTTCGAAAAAAAAATTAACTTTTTTAAAGCAGTTTAACTTTCAACAATATAATTAAATTTTAAACCAAAAAATATTAATCCTGAACCCAAAGTATAATAATAGGCTTTTCAAATAATAATAATTAATTTCCAGTGAAAAAAGATGACTTTTCTACTAAAGGATGAATTTCCAATTCAAAAGGATGAATTTTTTATCTATAAAGATGAATTTTCAATAAAACATCATAATTTTAGACAAAAACAGATGAATTTTTAACAAAATAGTTGAATTTTCTACAAAATAAAGACTTTTTCGACCAAACGAGGTGAATTTTGAACCAGAAATATAATAGTAGACAATTTCAATTAAAAATAATTACTTTCAATAAAAAAGATGATTTTTCTACTAAAAGATGAATTTCCAATTCAAAAGGACGAATTTTTTATCAGTAAACGTGAATGCTCAACCAAATAGTTCAATTCTTGACTGAAAAAGATGAATTTCTAACAAAATAAATAATTTTTCAACCAAACGAGGTGAATTTTGAACCAAAAGTATAATAGTAGACAATTTTAATTAAAAATAATTAATTTTCAATAAAAAAAGATGATTTTTCTACTAAAAGATGAATTTCCAATTCAAAAAGACGAATTTTCTATCTATAAAGATGAATGTTCAACAAAATAGTGGAATTTTACACAAAATGAATTACTTTTGAACCAAAAATATAATAATAGACTTTTCAAATAAAAATAATTTTCTATCCAAGAAAACGAATGTTTACCAAAGCAGCAAAATTTTCGACTAAGAAAGATGAATTTCTAAGAAAATAGTTGAATTTTTCAGAAAATAAATTATTTTCCAACCAAACAAGGTGATTTTTGAACCAAAAATATAATTGTAAATTTTTCGATAAATAATAATTAACTCTTATTCAAAAAATATGATTTTTCGAATAAAAGATGAATTTTCAATTCAAAAGGACGAATTTTCTAACAGTAATGTTGAAGGTTCAACAAAATAGTAGACTTTTGACTAAAACAGATGAATTTTTGACAAAATAGTGGTATTTTCAAGCAAAAGAGATGAATTCTGAACCAAAAATGTGATAGTGGACTTTTTAATTAAAACAAATTCACTTTCAAACAAAAAAGATGAATTTTCAACCAAAAAAGATTAATTTTTTAGCAAAGTATGAATTTTCAATCCGAAATAGGAATTTTCTATCCAAAAAGACGAATGTTCAACAAAACAGCCTAATTTTCGACTAAAACAGATGAATTTTTAACAAAATAGTTGGTTTTTTAACAAAACAATTAAATTTTCAACCAAAAAAGGTGAATTCTGAACCAAAAATATAATAATAGACTTTTCAATAAAAAAGAATGAACTTTCCAAAATATTTGAATATCCTTATCTTTCTTATTTTCTTATTCATCATTTCTTATTTTCTTACTTCTATTAATTCAGTTCGCATCCAAGAGAAACAATGAGACAGAGTGGAAGTTTCTTGAAAACAGGGAAAAAAAGGAATACAGAAATTTTAAACGTTTTTTCAGACTAGATTCAGCTATGAATCATATATTATTTCAATTAATTTTTTTCTGAAAAAAGATCTTCTACCTACGCTCTGCTGGGAATCGAACCACAGAACTTCCGATTGCCGGTCGGGTACTTTCCCATTAAGCTACTAGCGAAATCTATAGAAGAAACTTTTTTCAGAAAATACACGCATTATGTTGCCAGATGGTGCAAATCAAATTTTTCAAGGAATCTGTATTATCATCAGAGAATAGCAGAAATTTTTAACGTCTTTTCAGACTAGATTGAGAATTAATTAAAATTAATTGAAATAATATTTAATTCAAAGCTCAATCTAGTCTGAAAAGGTGTTAGAAATTTCTGCTATTCTCTGATGATAATACAGATTCCTGGAAAAATTTGATTCGTACCATCTGGCAAATAATGCGTGTATTTTCTGAAAAAAGTTTCTTCTCTCGATTACTCTAGTAGCTCAATGGGAAAGCACCCGACCGGCAATCGGAAGTTCTGTGGTTCGATTCCCAGCGGAGCGAAAGGAGATCTTTTTTCATAAAAAAATTAATTATAAAAAAAGGAATTCTTTAAATTAGGGGAAAAGAGAGAGTGTGAAGTCTGTATATAATTAATAAACTTCACCCTCACATTAAAATAATAATTTACAGGTTCGACTTGAAAGAACCACACATGATAAAAGTCTATGACATGATGTTCCTCTGTGCAATGGCTCCGCCAGGAGGAAGTCGTCAAGAAATCTACCACAGATTTCTGAGACACTTCAATCTTTACACCATCAGCAATTTCTCCAAAGAAAGCATTTTCAGAATCTTCACCAGTGTCGCTTTAGTTGGACTGAAAAGGAATGGATTCGCCACAGACGTTCTCTTGACAATAAACAACATCGTGACTGCTACAATGTCAGTTTTCAAAAGTGCGATTGATGATCTCAGACCAACTCCAGCAAAGTCACACTACCTTTTTAATTTGAGAGACTTTGCAAGAGTCGTCACTGGATGCACGATGATAAAGAAGGAGTCGGTTGAGGATAAAACGACCTTCATCAGGCTCTGGGTTCACGAGATCCTTCGAGTTTTTGGAGATCGTCTGATCGACATGAAAGATCGTCAGTGGCTCTTTGAGAAAACCAAGGAAACAGTCCTAGGTATCTTCAGGGAACCTTTCGATTACGTTTTTGAACATTTACCCTCTTTTGATGGTCAGTTGACTGAGGAGAGCATGAAGAGTCTGATATTTGGTAACTTCATGGATGTTGATGCAATACAAGAAGAAAGAAAGTATGAGGAAATTTTGTCTATGGAGGAGTACAAAGATGTCGCACTCTCTTGTTTGGAAGACTATAATAACACCCATAAAAATAAAATGGATATTGTTTTATTCCGTTATGCGTTGGAACACCTTGCCCGGATCTGTAGAATTATTGCGACGCCTTGTGGAAGTTTATTGATGGTGGGTGTTGGAGGATCTGGAAGACAATCTTTGACTAGACTTGCAGCCAGTAAGATTCTTACTCACCTACTCAAGCGTTTATAATAATAATGATCCGATACTAATTGCCTCATTATACCGGGTGTCACAAAAGTCCCGGGACGGCTGAATACTTCCTCAGGTAAGATATTTTTCAGGTAGGTCAAGCTCATTTTTGAAGTGACTTTTAACGAGGAATTCAACAGTGACATTTATTTTTATCTTGACGGTGACCTTCAAGGTCTTTTCAAGGTCAATTAAAAAAAAATGGAAACACCCTTGTTTAAATCGGCAATCGATAGAGCGGGAAATTTTACGTTCAAAGATATACCCAGATCATACATAGGTACATTGTAACGTGGAAGGTCACTCTAAGGTCATTTAAATTTAAAAAAGGTCTGCATACCTCTGGGAATAGAAGCTTTTGAAATTTTGTTCGTAACGAGCAAAGTTACTAACTTTAACAAGGCGTATTCAGTAGTGACTTTCAACGAGGGATTTAACGGTGACCTTTATTTTTATCTTGACGGTGACCTTCAAGGTTTTTTCAAGGTCAACTGTTTTTAAGAATGGAAACCTTAAGGATGACCTTGACGATGACCTTCACGGTCATTTCAAGGTCATTTTTTCTATTGGAAACCCCCTTTCAAGGTTAAATGTATCTATGTATGACCTGGGTACATGTTTGAACGTCAAATTTCCTGCTCTATTGATTGCCGATGTAAAAAAAGAAAGTTTCCATTTTTTTTTAAGTTGACCTTGAAAAAATATATTACCTGAGGATTTATTCAGCCATCCCGGGACTTTTGTGACACCTGGTATAACATTCAAGAGAGATGAATTTTTAACTAAATATTAGAATTTTCAGCCAAAAAAATTAATTTTAAACCAAACAGGTAAATTTTGAAACCAAAAAGATGAATATTTTAGAAGTCAGTAGAATTTTCAACCAGAAAAAATGAATTTTCAGCCAACAAAGATTACTTTAAAAAAAAAACTGAATTTTCAATCCAGAAGACAAATTTTCAACAAAACGGTTTTATTTTCAACAAAATAATTAAATTTCCAACCAAATAGTAGAATTTTTAACCAAAAAAATGAATTCTAGACCAAAAATATGATAGTAGACTTTGCAATCAAAAAGAATTAACTTTCAACCATGAAAGATGAATTTTCAACAAAAAAGATGAATTTTCAATCCCAAAGGATTAATTTTCTGAAAAGATTATTTTTGAACAAGATACGGTTGAATTTTCAAATATAAAGAATGAACGTTCGACCAAAAAAGATCAATTTTCAATCAAAAAATAAAACATAAAATTTTAATTTTCATCCAAATACTAGAATTTTCAACCATAATATGACTTTTGAATAAGATACGGTTGAATTTTCTAATAAAAAAAATGAACTTTCAACCAAAAAAGATCAATTAAAAAAAAAAAACATAATATTTTAATTTCTAACCAAATAATATAATTTTCAATTAAAATATGAACTTTCAATCCGAAAAGACGGATTTTCTATCCAAAAAGACAAATATTCAACAAGACAGTTGAATTTTCGACCAAAAAAGATGACTTTTGAACAACATAGTTGAATTTTCAATTAAAAAGAATTAACTTTCAACCATAAAAGATCAATTTTCAGTTGAAAAGTAATACATAATACTTAAATTTTTAACTCAATAGTGGAATGTATAACCAAAATCTAAACTTTCAATCCAAATGGACGGATTTTCTATCCAAAGAGACAAATATTCCACAAAACAGTTAAATTTTTCACTAAAAAAGATTAATTTTGAACAAAATAATTGAATTTTCAACAAAAAATTTAATTTTCAAACTAAAGAGATGAATTTTGCACCAAAAAAATAATTGTAGACTTTTCAATTAGAAAGATTTAACTTTCAACCAAAAAGATGAGTTTTGAATTCATAAGAACACATTTGTTATAAAAAAAAAAATTTCTAACAAAACGGAAGAATTTTCGAATAAAAATGTTACTTTTCAACAAAATAGTTGAATTTTCAGCCAAAACAGATTAATTCTGGACCTTAAATATGAGAGTAGATTTTTCAATTAAAAAGAATTAACTTTCACGCATAAAAGATGAATTTTCAAACAAAAAATATTATTTTTGTACCAAAAAATGAATTTTTAATCCAAAAGGACATATTTGCCATCCAAAAACAGGAATGTTTAACAAGAAAGTTAAATTTTCGACCAAAAATATGACTTTTTAATAACATAGTTGAATTTTAAAATAAAAATTCTGGACCAAAAATATGATAGTAGATTTTTCAATGAAAAAGAATTAACTTTCAACCATAAAAGATCAATTTTCAACGAAAAAAGATCACTTTTCCACCAAAAGATGAATTTCCAATCCAAAAGGACGGATTTTCTATCAAAAAATAGGAATGTTTATCAAGACATTTGAATTTTCGACCAAAAGAGAGGAATTTTGAACAAGACATAATTGAATTAAAAAAAAGAATGAACGTTCGACCAAAAAGATGACTATTTAAAAAAAAAACAGTTGAATTTTCAACAAAATAATTGATTTTTTAACCAAATAGTAGAATTTTTAACCAAAAGAGATGAATTCTAGATCAAAAATATAATAGTAGACTTTTCAATAAAAAAGAATAAACTTTCAACCCTAAAAGATGAATTTTCAGCTAAAAAGAATTCACTTGCAACCATGAATGATGAATTTTCAACCAAAAAAGATTACTTTTCTATCAAAAGATGAATTTTTAATCCAAAAGGACGGATTTTCTATAAAAAATAGGAATGTTCAACAAGACAGTTGAATTTTCTACCAAAAAAGATGACTATGTAAAAAAAAGAGTAGAATTTATAACAAAATAATGAAATTTCTAACCAAATAGTAAAAGTTTTAACCAAAAGAGATGAATTCTGGACCAAAAATATGATAGTAGATTTTTCAATCAAAAAGAATTAACCTTCAACCATAAAAGATGAATTTTTAACAAAAAAAGATTACTTTTCTACCAAAAGATGAATTTTTGATTCAATAGGACAGATTATCTATCCAAAAATAGGAATGTTCAACAAGACAGTTGAATTTTCGACCAAAAAAGATCATTTTTTAACAAGATACAGTTGAATTTTCAAATGCAAAGAGTGAACGTTCAACCAAAAAAAGATAACTATTTATGAAAATAGTTGAATTTTCGAAAAAATAATTACATTTTGAACCAAACAGTAGATATTTTAACCAAAAGAGATGACTTTCTGAAAAAACAGTTGAATTTTCAACAAAATAAATAGATTTTTAACCAAATAGTAGAATTTTTAACCAAAACTCCAAACATTCAAAATATAAAATTGGAGGTTAATTCCTGGTTTTCCCGGTCAGAGTCCACCCTGAATTCAACCTATTTTCTCTTAAACTGAACCATTGAAATTTTCACTGGTTGAATCATTATATTGAAATCATCACTGGTAAACCAGTGGTTTTCTGAATTTTACTGGGTCAACCAGTAAGTGACTTAACTAAAACAGCGTTACTGAATTTACCAGTGACGCCACATGATAGATTCAACCAGTGATATAGCGCTCCACGCGGCCAAGACATGAACTTCGAGTCGTTTCGTACGCGCGTGTCGCCAGTCTCTTGAAAAGTGGGGAGACCCCTGGTCACTTGGGTTTGATTTTTAGCGAAGCAACACGTTGACGTAATGACGGACCTTCCCACAGTTAGACGCCATATATTATATCATATATTGCAGCCTGGCCCTCATTTATTGTTGTTAGGGTAAAGTGCGATTTAGAAAAGAAAATTGTGCAAAGGTTAGCGCAAAAGTGATGAATGACAATTGTCATACCTAACCAGCTGACGGACAACAACGTGTACAACCAGATGACTGCTGGTACTGAGTAACCAGTGAACCTCACTGATTAAACCAGTGACGGAATTCCACTGACTGAAGCAGTGAAATCTCACTAATTATCAGTGACACACTACTGGCTGTTTCAACCAGTGAGATTTCACTGATTCATTTTATGAGAGATTATCTTCACCTATTTTCACCTTAAATTTGTAATCCTCAGGTATGGCAGGTTACGAACTATTCCAACCAGAAATCGGAAGTGCCTATGGAGTGAACGAATGGAGAGACGACATAAAAAAAGTTTTGAAAAATTCCGGAGGTACTGGTAAAGACTTGGTCTTTCTTTTCACCGAGGGTCAAGTCAAAGAAGAAACTTTCCTGAGCGATATCGATAGTCTTCTAAATTCTGGGGAAGTGCCCAATCTCTTCACGACTGAGGAGAGACAAGAAATAATTGAATTGACGAGACTAGCAGCTCAGGGTGGAAACCGAAACCTGGACATTTCGATTCTTGCAGTTTTAGGGTTTTTCGTAAATCGCTGCAGAGAAAAGCTCCACATCATGCTCTGCTTCAGTCCAGTTGGTGACTCTTTCCGAACCAGATTGCGACTCTATCCAAGTTTGGTCAACTGCTGCACAATCGACTGGTTCGAAATTTGGCCCGAAGATGCTTTGGAACAAGTTGCTGTAAGATTCACGACAGATTTAAACGTCGAGGAAAATATTAAAGTCAATGCTGTCGTCGCCTGTAAATTCTTCCACGTCTGTGCAAAAGATATCAGTACTCGATTTTATGAGGCCTCTGGGAGAAAAACCTACATCACTTCGGCTGCGTTCTTGGATTTGATTAGAGCTTACAGCGATTTGATGAACTTGAAGCAGGACGAATTAACGCTTGCTAGGTAGCTGAAGTTATTATTGTTATTGAATACATTTTGTTTGAAAATATTGCTGATTAACATATAAAAATAATACATTTCTCAGAGATCGTTATTTAAACGGTTTGGATAAGTTGGAATTTGCAGCGCAACAAGTTGAGAAGATGAAAGAGATTCTTTCGGCTTTGAGGCCTGAGCTGGAATCATCGGCTAAATTAACAGCAGAAACGATGAAGAAGATCGAAAGCGAAAATATTGCTGTTGAAAAAGCCACGACTTTAGTTAAAAAAGATGAAGCTGCAGCAAACGCTCAAGCGGAAATTGCCGGAGCTTTAAAAGCTGAATGCGAAGCTGATTTAGCCGAAGCTCTACCGATTCTTGAAGAAGCCATAGGTACGGGATTATATATCCAATTGTCCAGGTTATTTAATTGAAAATATCCATTTTTATAGCTGCTTTGAATACTTTGAAACCCGCGGACATCACACTGGTGAAATCGATGAAAAATCCTCCCCAGGGTGTGAAATTAGTCATGGCAGCAGTTTGTGTCATGTTGAACATTCCGCCTGACAGGGTCAACGATCCAACAACTGGTGGGAAAATTCTAGACTATTGGGGTCCTAGTAAAAGAATACTGAGTGACATAAAGTTCCTCGATTACTTGAGAGACTATGACAAGGACAACATTCCAGTCCAAATAATGCAGGTAATTTTGATTCTTATTGTAAATTAGGGCAGAGGACAATTCGGCTCCAGCTGCCTGCGTACGGACCCCCCACTACGCGGCTACCCCTCACTCAGGCGAACTGCTGCCGCCGAGCCTGGTCAAGGTGTTCGCACAAGAAAATCCGTTGCAGTGCGCTGTAGACGTCTCACGGACCAATCGCGTGCAACCTGTCGTGCTGCTGCGGCCCGAGCGGTGACGCACACAAGTATGTCGCTACTCACCCTAGTTCGCAACGCACTTGAGTAAGTGCTGCCACGGACCGTAGCAGCACGGCAGGTTGCACGCGATTGGTTGGCGTTATGTGTTCGTGCGCGGACGGCACGTCCGTGAGACGTCTCCAGCGCACTGCAACGGATTTTCTTGTGCGAACACCTTGACCAGGCTCGGCGGCAGCAGTTCGGCTGAGTGAGGGGAAGCCGCGTAGTGGGGGAACCGTACGCAGGTAGCTGGGGCGGAAATGACGATCGCCCGTAAATGACTTATCCCAAAATATAATTTCTATCCTTAAATTTAACTCTTGGTTCCAATATAGACCATAAAACGGGTTTACCTAACCGACAAGACTTTTGAGCCTAAAATAGTCGCAAAAGCATCTTCAGCAGCTGAAGGTCTTTGCAAATGGGTTCGTGCGATGGTTCTCTATGACAAAGTGGCAAAAGTAGTAGCACCCAAAAGGGAAAAATTAGCTGCTGCAGAAAGTTCCTTTGCACAGGTCATGGCTATTTTGACTGCAAAAAGGGAGTCCTTGGCGGAACTAAATGCAAAATTGGCACTTTTGAATGTCAGTCTTCAAGATATTTTGACAAAGAAGATAGATCTTGAAAATCAGGTATAAAAAAGCTAAAATAATTAATAATAATAATAACAGTCTTTAAATTCATTCATTCATTCACTTTGTCCACATAAGGGTGGTCCAAAAATTCGATTTTTAATTTTTGGTCATCGATCCCCCTCAATTTGTTTGTTTTCCGGAGAAATAAATTCCCTTTTTTTCGAAGCAGTGAGCATTAACCCGTGCCCCGGGCTTTTAAAATTAACACGGGATTTTTAATGGGAAAAGCTCAGTCTAAGAAAATATGGAAAAAAGATGTAATTATTATGTATTTTTTGTAAATTAAAGTTTAATTATCTCTTAAGAAGTGTTCAAGGAATAATTTCCATCCAATAACTTTAAATGTTTACCCCCCCCCCCCCCCTTATGTCAAATTCATGTTGAAGAAGGTATTTATTTAAATCTTTTCAACATTCATTTTTTTACTTCGTAAGTGAAAAGTTTCCAAGTATTTTTTAAATAATTATTAATTGTTTAAACAATATTTTTTCGCCAGTAAATCGTGAAAAGTGATTTTTTTTCCGTAGAAATTATACACTTGATGAATTTCAGGAGTACTATTTTTTCTTTAACATATTTTCCAATTTTTTTAAAAAATTTCTATTTGTATAATTCTTTTTTTCCACTAACTGTAAAAATTTATTATTTTCTGGAATTAATAATTGTAAATTGTCTTTCATAAAAATATTGCTCTTAGGATTCATTAACTGCGTTATTAATTCCAGAAAGTAGTCACTGTTCAAGATTTATTTATTATTTATTTAAATGGAAATTTTTTTGTTTGAATTTGAATATAAAATTCTTATCATGTCAGATAGACATAACAATGTTTTTTGACTTTAGGATAATTTAAAATTAGATGATGTGTTGGGGAATTTCCTTAAAAGAAGAAACTACTAAATAATTAATAATAATTAAAATTATTAATCAAATAAATAATTAATTAATAATTAAAGAATATTTTAATTAAAGAATCTTCAAAATTAAAAAATTTTAAATTGCAAATAGTTAAAATTGAAAGAATTTTAATCGTAAATCGTCAACTTTGAACTATTAAGAAAAAGATGCAAAAATTAATACTTTTGAAATGTAAATCTCGAAAATTTAATACTTTTCAATTCTACATTTTTTAAATTCGAGAATTTTCAATTGCAACGCTTTAAAATTCTAGAACTTTCAAATGTAAATCTTTAAAATTATAGAGTTTATAATTTTAAAAATTTTATATTTAAATTATACAAGTTGTAAATTTTACAATATTAAACATTCTGTAATTTTGATGCTTTACATTCGACATTTCTTCAATTTGTAAAGTTTAGAATGGAAAACTCTTGACTTTTGGACTTCAAAATCATTAAAAGTCATCAAAATTAAAAAATGTTTATTTATACATCTTTGTAATTCAAGAATTTTAAATTGCAATAAGCTAAAATTGAAAAATTTGCAATCATAAATTTGTAAAATTGTAGAACTTTAAGTTGTAAATATTCAAAATTAAAGAATTATAAATTGCAAATAGTTTAAATTGAAGAATTTTAAATTGTAAATCGTCAACTTTGAACTATTAAGAAAAACATGTAAAAATGCATGCTTTTAAAATGTAAATCTTCAAAATTTAATAATTTGCAATTCTACATTGCTTAGATTCGAAAATTTTCAATTGTAACGCTTTAAAATGCTAGAACTTTCAATTGTAAATCTGGGAAATTATAGGGTATATAATTTTCAAAATTTTATATTAAAATTATGCAAGTTGTAAGTTTTACAATACTGAAAATTCTGTAATTTTGATGATTTACATTCGAAATTTCTTCAATCTGGAAAGTTTAGGATTGAACACTCTTGACTATTGATCTTCAAAATCATTAAAAGTTATCACAATTTAACAATTTTTATTTATACATCTTTATAATTCAAGAATTTTAAATTGCAATAAGCTGAAATTATAAAATTGTCAATGATAAATTTGTAAAATTGTAGACATTTAAATTGTAAATATTCACAATTAAAGAATTATAAATTGCAAATAGTTTAAATTAAAGAATTTTCAATTCTAAATCGTCAGCTTTGCACTATTAAGAAAAACGTGTAAAAATACATACTTTTAAAATGTAAATCTTCAAAATTTAATAATTTGCAATTCTACATTTTCAAAATTCGAGATTGTTCAATTGTAATGCTTTGAAATGCTAGAACTTTGAATTGTAAATCTTTTAAATTATAGAGTTTATAATTTTGAAAATTTAAATTATGCAAGTTTAAAGTTTTACAATTGAAAATTCTGTAATTTTGATGCATTAGCTGCAATTAGGAAGATTTAGATTTGGAAAATCTTGACCTTTGATTTCGAAAATCATAAACATCATTTCACTTCAATTGTAACTCTTCAAAATTGTAGAACTTTCGATTGTAAATTTATTTATTTATGAGAACATCTTTAAAATTGATGAATTTTCAATTTTGACCCTTTACAAATAAAATTATGTAATTTTATATTTTGAAATGAAAAGTTCTATAATTTTGATGCTTTAAATTTTTAATTTCTTTAGTTCTGAAGAATTAGAATTTTAAACTTGAATTTTGATTTCCAGAATCATAAAAGTTTAAGAATTTTTATTTATACGACTTTGAAATTGAAGATTTTTAAATTCTGAATCTTCAAAATTGAACTGTTAAAAAAAACGATCTAAATTGCATGCTTTCAAAATATAAATTTATAAAAATGGCTATTCAAAATGACTATTGAAAAAAATGTTCCAACTTACATGACTTTAAAACATAAATCTTGGAAATTCAATAATTTGCCATTTTCAAAATTTAAGAACTTTCAATTGAACCTCTTCAAAAATGCAGAACTTTGAATTGCAAATCTTATAAAATTGAAGAGATTTTAATTTTCACAATTTACAAATAAAAATTATGCAAGTTTTATATTTTCGAATCGAAAATTCTGTGATGTTGATACTTTACCTACGAAATTTCTTCAATTTGGAAGGTTTAGAATTAAAAACTCTTGACTTTGGTCTTCAAAATCATGAAAATCATCACAATTTAATAATTTTTATTTATACGTCTTTATAATTGAAAAATTTTAAATTGCAAAAAGTTGAAATTGAAGAATTTACTATGGTATATCCTGAAAATTGTTGAACTTTTAATTATGAATCTTCGACATTGAAGAGTTTTTAGTTTTTGAAAATTTACAATAAAAAATTATCCAAGTTTTTAGTTTTACAATTGAAAATTCTTTAAATTTGATGCTTTATATTCAAACTTTCTTCAATTTAAAAGATTGAGAATTGAAAACTTGACTTTTTATTTCCAAAATCATCCAAATTTAGGAATTTTTATCATCATTAAAATTCATTCACATCTTTAAAATATTGAAGAGTTGTCAATTGTAACGCTTCAAAATTGTAGAACTTCAAATTGTAAATTTATTTATTTATAAGCAAATCTTTGAAATGGAAGATTTCTTAATTTTGACAATTTACCATTAGAAATTATGCAAGTTTTATATTTCAAATTAAAAAATTCTGTAATTTTGATTCTTTACACTCAACATTTCTTCAACTTGGAAGATTTAGAATTAAAAACTTGAATTTTGTTT
>CAKNYM010049833.1:113717-202915 GCA_932195095.1 Andricus curvator
GTCCGATACTATCCGGGTGACCCATTACAAATTAGCCTTTACTTTGAAAGGTGATAGCGCCGTTCAGAATATGGACAAAAATATTTTCAAAAGCGGTCCAGGGAATGATAGACGTGACTCCAGTCCTGGAGGTAAAATCATAAAGAGAAATTAGCCTTGACTTTTGTAGGTCACAGCGCCGTTCAGAATATGGAAAAAAATATTTTCAAAAGCCCGTTGGAAAGCTTATTGAATTCTGTGTTAAATGAGTCATAGCTAAAGTAATGTTGCCTTGTGGGTATTGAATTATCACGTGAGAAAGACAAAAAAAATGAAGGCATTTTATTGAGCGAGGAAAACTTCTGGTAATCCGCTGGATCGTTCGGTTGTCCGAAATGGTAATTCGGTGTAATTCGTGGCATCCGTCGGAAGACAAAGTAATCCACTTGTAATCGGAAGATCTCCGGCGTAATCCACTTGTTATTCAGATAATTCGGAGTAATTCAGTAATCTAATTAATCCACTTGTAATCCAAAGTAATTCACCTAAATCCAGGGTAGTTCACTTCTTCTCCAGGTAAATTAAAGTAATTTACGTAATCCAAGTGATTATCTTCTCATTCATAGCAAGCCAGGTAATTTGCAGTAATTCACATATGTAATCCAAACAGTTTCCAAATATTTTGTCGAAAATTGGTTGTTTTCAGGGTTATGAATTGATCCTTTTTTGTTGAAAATTCGTCTTTCCCGGTAGAAAATTAATCTTGTTCGTTAATAATTTATGTATTTGGTTGAACATTCAACAATTTGCTGAAAAATAATCTTCTTGGTTGAAAGTCAAAGTACTTTGTTAAGAATACCTTTTTCTGGTTAGAGATTCTTCATTTTAGTTTAAAATTGTTTGCTTGAAAATTTATCTATTTTAATGAAAATTCGTCGTTTTTGGAAGAAAATTGATCTCTTGCTTGAAAATTCATCTTTTCGGTTGCAAATTGAACTGTTTTAGTAAAAAATTCAACTATTTCCATCTTTTGTTTAAAATTTATATTTTGAGCTAACGATTCAGCTATTTGGTTGAAAATGTCTCTTTTTCAGTTGAAAATTCAAATATTTTTTTTTATTCATCTTTTTTGGTATACAATTTATCTTTCGGCTGAAAATTTAACTACTTGGTTAATAGATGAACTCTTCGACTAAAAAAGAATATTTCAGCTAAAAAATAATGTCTCGAACTGAAAATTTAACTATTTCATTCCTGGCAAAAATTTGTCTTTCTTAGTTAAAAATTGATGTATTTTGTTGAAAATTTGTCTTATTTGGTAGAAAATGCAACTAGTTGGTTGAAAGTTGAACTACTATGTTAAAAATTTATTTTTTGATTGGAAATGCATTATTTAGGTTGAAAATTGATCTCTTTGATTGAAAATTGAACTATTTTGTGGGAAAATCGCTGTTTCTTGGTTAAAAATTTATGTTTCAACTTAAAATTTAGGCTGTGTCTAGTCCTCCCGAAAAATTGGGGGAGTTGGAAAAAGGGATGGACTAGTCGTCCTGAATTTCGGGACGACGTGACACTTCGTAAAATTTAACTATTCCAGTTGAAGATTCATCATTTTAGTTGAAATTTCTACTCTTTGGTTAAAAATTTAACCATTCTGTGAAAAAATTGTTCTTGTAAAAAATTAATTTTCAAAATTAAAAGTGGCTGATCCAATATGGCGGACCGAATCTAAAAAACATTTCAACTTTCATTCGGTACACATTCGAGTGGCTCAAGATTACTTTCTCTGTGACTTTTTGGGTCGCTGAAACAAATCTGATAACAGGTTTTGAAAATTCAAAATGGCCGATCCAACATGACGAACCACGTCCAAAAAATATTTGGAATATCACGGAACCTAGTTTGGTGACTCAAGATTTTCTGTTCTGGAGTTCTTTTGGTCGCTGAAAACAAAATTGAAGTCAGATTTTCAAAAGTTAAAGTGGCTGATCCAATATGGCGGACCGCATCTAGAAAAACATTTTAATTTTCATTCGGTACCAATTTGAGTGGCTGAAGGTTTCTTTCTCTGAGTGTTTGGGTCACTGAAAACAAATCTGATAAAAGGTTTTCAACATTAAAAATGGCGGATCCAACATGGCGGACCACGTCCAAAAATATATTTCAAATATCACGGAACCCAGTTTGATGGCTTAAGATTTCTTGAGCTGGAGTTCTTTTGGTCGCTGAAAACAAAATTGAAGTCAGATTTTTAAAATTCAAACTGGCTGATCCAATATGGCGGACCGCATCTAAAAAAACATTTCAATTTTAATTCTCTACCCATTTGAGTAGCTCAAGGTTACTTTCTCTATGACTTTTTGGACCGCTGAAAACAAATCTGATCACGAGTTTTTAAAATTCAAAATAGCGGATCCAACATGGCGGACCACGTCCAAAAATATATTTCAAATATCACGGAACCCACTTTGAAGGCTTAAGATTTCTTGATCTGGAGTTCTTTTGGTCGCTGAAAACAACATTGAAGTCAGATTTTTAAAGTTCAAACTGGCTGATCCAATATGAGGAACCGCATCTAAAAAAACATTTTAATTTTCATTCGGTACCCATTTGAATGGCTCAAGGTTACTTGCTCTGCGAGTTTGTGGATCGCTGAGAACGCATCTGATAACAGGTTTTCAAAATTCAAAATGGCGGATCCAACATGACGAAGCACGTCGAAAAATATATTTTAAATATTATGGAACCCAGTTTTCTGGCTCAAGATTTCGTGCTTTGGAGTTTTCTTGGTCGCTGAAAACGATTTTGCAATCAGATTTCCAGAATTCAACATGGCTGATCCAATATGGGGGACCGCATCTGAAAAACTTTTTAATTTTCATTCGGTACCTATTTGAGTGGCTCAAGGTTACTTTCTCTGTGAGTTTTCGGAACGCTGAAAAAACATCTGATAAGAAGTTTTCAAAATGCAAAATGGCGGATCCAACATTGTGGACCACGTCCAAAAAATATTTTGAATATCACGGAACCCAGTTTTGTGGCTCAAGATTTTCTGCTCTGGAGTTGTTTTGGTCGCCGAAAATGATTTTGAAATCAGAGTTTCAAAATTCTAAATGGCTGATCCAATATGGAGGACTTCGGATTCGTTTTCAGTAAACCAAAAAAACCCCGGAGCAGGATATCTTGAGCTATCAAACTGAACTCCGTGACAATGAAAATATTGTTTTTATAAGCGGTCTGCCATATTGGGTCACCCATTTTGAATTTTGTAAATCTAACTTTAAATTCGTTATCAGAGACCCAAAAATGCAAGTAATAATTAATTAACTAAATAATTAAAATTTCTTTAAAAATCCCTTGAAATCTCTAGATAGCCATGAAAATTGTATTCCATTTTATTTCCTAAATTTATCTAGAAATTTGATGAAATTCCCTAAAATCCCATAAAATCATTTGATATCTTTGATATTCTTTTGAAGTCCCTTGACATATTTTGAATCTCTTAAAATGTCTTCAAAAATGTCAAAAACTTTGTAATCCTCTGAAATTAGATGAGACCTCTTAAAAACTCTTAAGATCGCTTAAAATTTTTTAAATTCTCTTAAATATCTTGAAATATTTTAAAACAGTCTGAACGCTTTTTGAAACCCAAAAAAATAATTTCAAATCCATGAAATCAGTTGAAATCCTTTAAAACCCATTAGAATCGGTTGAAATCTCGTGAAATTTTTAGAAATCCTTTTAAATGGTTCAAAAATATTTTTAAATCTTTGAAATTTTTTCTGAAAAAAAACTTCTCCTTTCGCTCCGCTGGGAGCAAAAAAAAATCTCCTGCGCTCCCAGTGGAGCGAAAGGAGTTAATCTTTTTTTCAGAAAAAAATTATTTAAGATAATTTTTCTTTCATAGCTCCATCTAGTCTGAAAAGACGTTAAATATTTTCTGTCATTCTCTATTGATAATACAGATTCCTTGAAAAATTTGATTTGTACCATCTAGCAAAATAATGCGTGTATTTCTGAAAAAAGTTTTTTCTCTCGATCTCTCTAGTAGCTTAATGGTAAAGCACCTGACCGGAAATCAGTAGTTATGTGGTTCGACTCCCAGCGGAGCGAAAGGAGATCTTTTTTTTGCAGAAAAAAATGATTTGAAATAATTATTAATTCATAGCTCCATATAGTCTGAAAAGACGTTAAATAATTTCTGTTATTTTCTAATGATAATACAGATTTCTTGAAAATTTTGATTTTTACCATCAAGCAAAATATGCGTGTATTTCTGAAAAAAGTTTCTTCTCTCGATCTCTCTAGTATGTATGTATACCATTAAGATATTTCCCTTTCAGGGTAGGCGTGACACTAGGTGGATAGTTTCTTGTAGTAAATAACTACAAGTGTGGGCTCACCACACCCACGTAGCTTAATGGGAAAGCACCTGACCGAAAATCAGTAGTTCTGTGGTACGACTCCCAGCCGAGCGAAAGTAGAAGATCTTTTTTCAGAAAAAATTAATTAAAATAATTTTTAATTCATAGCTCCATCTAGTCTGAAAAGACGTTGAATATTTTCTGTTATTCTCTAATGATAATACAGATTCCTTGAAAAATTTGATTTGTACCATCAAGCAAAATAATGCGTGTATTTCTGAAAAAAGTTTCTTCTCTCGATGGCTCTAGTAGCTTAATGGGAAAGCACCTGACCGGAAATCAGTAGTTCTGTGGTTTGTTTCCCAGCGGAGCGAAAGGAGATCTTTTTTTCAGAAAAAAATTATTTAAAAACAGCAAAATAGTTGCAACGTTAAAAATGTGTCAAAAAGTGTCAATCTGCTGAAATAAAAATAAATATAAATAAATAGAATGATATATAATGAAATATAATAAATAAATGGGCTTAGGCTAAACAAAATTAAAAATGTAGTTCAATCTTAGTTAGCTGATTTTAATTAATAAAATTCTTATCCTTTTCAGACAGTTTCTTCTTATATGCTGAATGCAAAACTTCCTCCCACCTGGGAAAAAGCGAGTGCGTATCCCACTTTGAAACCTCTGCCCAGTTTTATAAACGACTTTCTGGAGCGACTCAATTTTTTAAGGAAGTGGTTAGAAAATGGAAAACCGCCGACTTTCTGGATATCAGGATTTTCATTTGTTCATGCATTTTTAACTGGAGCGACGCAAAATTTCGCTAGGAAGTACAAAATACCGATAGATAGGCTCGATTTTAATTTTGAGGCAAGTTTAAATTTTTGGAAAAATACATTCGATCCCTATGGGATAAAAAATAGGGTAGAAGGGGTATTTTACACGTTCATATGGTACTTTTTCAGGCGCAAAGGGATATATGGGCAGTCATTTTTCTGCTTTTTAAAATAAATTTTTGAACTAGCTTTGAAAATTTGTTAAGCAGTTGCAGATTTCTTACTGATGCAAATACAATAGAAAAATTTCAATAATCAAGTTAAAAAAAAAAATAGTTAAACAGCACAAGTTTCAAAAATTATCTTTTTTGAGTCCATCTAATTATAATTTTTCCAGCTTTTCTTGATTTACGTTTGCAACTAAAAAAGAACAATTTTCATTCAAAGAGATGAATTTTTGACTAAAATAAGGAATCATGAACCAAAAAAATGTAATACTTAAATTTTTAGTTAGAAAAAGTAATCTTCAACAACAACAAAAATGAATTTTCAACCAAAGAGATGCATTTAAACTAAAATGATGAATCTTGAACAAAAAACAGGAATTTTCAACAAAGTAGTTCAACTTTCTACTTAGTGGGAAAATTTTCAATGATCTTAACAAAAAATGCAATAGCTAATTTTATCAACAAAATATTTCAATTTTAAAGAAAAAACAGTTGGTAATAATTCAACCAAAAACGATTTTGATATTTTAAAAAAGTAGCTGAATTAAAAAAAAAGAAACAATGTTCCACCAAGAATTATTCTCTACCAATTAAGACGAATTTTTAACAGAATACGTGAACTTTCACTCAAATAGTTAAATTTTCAACCAAAAAGGGGCCAATTTTTAAACAAAAATAAAACAGTTGAATTTTCAGCAAAAAAATATTAATTTTCAATAAAAAAAACAACAAGTTTTTAACAAATTATTTAAATTTGCGGCCATAGACACATAGAGATGAGATTTAAATTAAAACGTTTAATCTAAAAACAAAAAAATGTATTTTTAAGAAAATAGTTAAGCTTTCAACCAATTCGTTGAATATTCAACCAAAAAAGATAAATTCTCGATGAAAAAATTTAAACAAAAAACAGTTGAATTCAACCAAAAACATGATTTCTAAACCAAGAAGATTTATTTTCTGCCAATAAAGACGAATTAAAGAATTTCTTATTGTTTACAGTAATTAAAAATTTTTTAAAAATATAAAAAAAATTGTTTAAACAAATTATTATTGCTTATAACTATCTTCTCCTATAGTAATGATAGATAATTTCGTTTTTCTTCTAAAATTTTCCACTTGTTGTGAAATTTTCACTTAGAGCGATGTAATAATTAATGCATGAAAAAATCATTAATAATAATAATTATTTAAATAAAAAAGCTTTCAGTATCTAATTCCAGGAAAATTTACATTTATTATGACCCACCTAGAAAATTTGAAGAATATTTCAAATGTCTGTTTTATTTCAGAAAAAATATATTCACAAAAAAGAAAGAGATTGTTCAAAAAGTGATTCTCTTCTTTATTTATTATTTGTTCATAACTAGAAAGTCAAAGCAAGGTCAAAATTTCAGAAAAAGCAGCAACTTTCAAGAAATTATCTAAGAGTAGATAGTTATACAATAAATACAATAAAATACAATAAATACAATAAAATACAATAAATACAATAAAATATAATTAATACAATAAAAAAAAATGAAGAACCTTAGTCTTGGTTACCCGTAACATACCGTATCTCCGCCCCCTACCTAAAATGCTCCACGAGTAAGGCACAGAAAAAAAATGAAAAAAAAAATATATAACAGAAAAAATGAAAAATAATACAATAAAATACAATACAAAATAAATTGATTCAACAATTATTTTTGTTAACTTGCATTAATTATTACCTCAGTAAGTGAAAAGATGACAAAAAGTGAAACATTTCAGAAAAACGCAACTATCTAGCATTAATAAAGGAGAAGATAGTTATAAACAATAATAAATTGTTTAAACAAATATTTTTGTTCAATTTAATTAATTTTTACCTGACATTAAATTAAAAGTGGACAGAAAGTTGAATATTTCAGAAACAACCACAACTTGCTAGCATTGTTCGAAGATAATATTATTGAAATTAAAATGAAATATTCAAATAATTATTTATGTTAAATTCAATTGATTATTGCCTCGCTCTATCTGAAACGTTGAAAAATTCGGGAAAACCCGCGAATTTCTAACTCTACGCTAAGAGAAGATTTCTAAAAAAAGTATTAAATTGTTCAAAAAATGTATCTAAACATCTAATCATCAGTAGAAAGTAATATTTTATATATTAGAGACAATTTGTACAAAAAAACCGCAAAAAAATTATAATTAGCACCAGAAACTCGCAAAACCTAATTTTTCACTTATGGGGTTGTTCTGGAACCTTCCGTATAAAACAGATTTATGGGAGTGATATTTAAAAACTAATTATTTATTGGTATTCTATAGCTCATTGTGAAGAGAAATGTTGAGTTTCAACTCGATAAATATACCTAATATTGACTATTCTGAATAAAATTTACAAAAACATATTTTTTATCTTATGGGAAATACGTGTTAAGCTTCATGGGGCTTGAGGAAATGTGAAATATCATTTTTTTGTTAAAAAAAAGTATTTATTTTTGTGTGTATTCAAACAAATGTGGGGGTGATATGCATGGAAATTCGAGAGAAAAAACTTTCCAATGCATTTGTGGACCACCCTAGTGTATATCATATATTAGTCATTGAAATCCGTTAAATCAATTTAGAGAAAATTTTATTTTCCAAAATTTGTTCATTACTATTGTAAAAAACTTTTCTTGAACGTGGTAGTGTAGATTAACTATATAATAGTAGAAACTTATCCCTCCAAAATGAATCAAATCGAAACTGGAGTAGTCCAACCATGATGCTTACCCGGCTTTATAAAATCGCCTGTTTTATGGAAATTATGCGGAGCTTGCGGAATTTTCTTGTTGATTTGATAAAATTTTGGGAAGATAAGCATGAAAATTCAAAGAAATAAGTTTCCAATTCATTATTGGATCACCCTACTGTACATCCTGATAATTGAATCTTCAATTTACCGTTGATAAACTTTGATTTTAGGTTCTATCAAAATTTGAATCGGACGTACCCCCAAAGGATGGTGTTTATGCTTACGGGATGTTTCTTGTTGGGGCAAGATGGGACATGAAGAAAATGGTGCTCGCAGAAAGTATTCCAAAAGTTCTTTGGGATGAAATGCCTCTGGTTTGGTTTAAACCGACAGAGGTGGCTAATATTGAAATTGGGATGCGGTATGAATGCCCTTTGTACATAACTTCTGCACGATTTGGAATCCTAAAAACTACCGGACATTCTTCTAACTACGTCCTGTCGATATTGCTCGACAGCAATATAGACGTGAGGCACTGGATTAAAAGAGGTCTCGCTCTCTTATGTCAGCTCGACGATTGAAAACGTTAATTAATACTAAGATATATGTATAAGTAAAGTAAAATCTTAATTTCACCAAAGTTCCATTCGTTTGTCATTGACTTTTTGCTAGCAACTATTTTAAACGATAGTTTTAAATAACTTTACAAACTGGTTTTAAAATGAAGAGAAGTTTATTGAAATCAAATAATATATTATTAAATACATGGGAAAATATAAGAAATGTGAAAATTGTACGATCGATACACTGTTACACAATTAAATTTCTCTGAAATTATTTTCTGTTACACTTCTCAAAACAACAGCTCCCAACTATACTAAAACAGGCCGACGGCACAACAGTTCTATTTTAACTATGGTTGTTACCAATTTACAACCTTTTAACTTTTTATTCATTTGAATTTTCGCGCGTCAGCGGCGACCTTCGATGAATCGATACATCGATAGGTCGATTAGTTGCTACTCACGCCGCAGAGCTGCTCTCAGACTGTTGAGGCATTCGCTCGCGGTGAGCTCCTAGTCAGTACCGATCAAGTCTCCAACTGGTAAAGTTAACGCTCCGACTTAATTCCATAATTTGGGCGGTTTCTTGATATCAAGAGACGAGAGCTTCGCACTCGATCGGCGTTCCTTCGCGCTCGAGCAGTATTCGCGAGCTACCAGTTTTGCTACGATTATTTACTACGTGACTACGGAATAAACTGTGCCCGGAAATCTAACCTCGACTTACTTATTCAAAATCCTAACCCCGACTTACTAATTTTTTCGAAACCCTAACCGGGACTTATTAATATTTGTTTTTTTTTTTCGTTTTTAAAAAAACAAAAAGAATCCGACTTATTACGGTAGCCCAGTGTACGAAAGTGGAGGAGGTAGAAAACTCGAATGAACTTCAAATTATGAAGAAGGAGGTCTCCGGAAACCTGGAAAAATTAGCCCCAGCCGATAGCAACTTAGCGAGTTGTTTTCTCCGTCGATAAATCTAACACATAACGGTAAGTGTTCCACCATTAAAAATTAACCCTTGTCATGTTTCTGCTCTCCACCCTGCTTTAAGTGTTCTCTCTTATTTCTTTCCTATTCTCCTCTCTCGGTCCTTTGTTAACCCTTCGAGGACAACGTGGGGTGCATGGCCACCCCAACGGAACAAAAAACGCATATTCGCTGTGTACAGGTTGCAGAAAGGCTTCCCGCTCTGAGTACCTTCTCTTTCAGTATCACTTAAGCCCCTGACGCATTTTTTTTTGTTTTTTGTTTTTTTTCTGGTTTTTTTGTTGCTTCTTCTTTTTTTTCTTTTTTTTTATTCCAGGTATTTGGGATTGAATCCAAGTATTTCTCGAAACCCAGAAATGTGCCATTAAAAATTTATATGCAAAAAACAGAGAGGGGAGTGCAAACACCCCACGTTGCTCTATACGTCCCACGATTCCACGTTGTCCTTGAAGGGTTGAGAGGATCTGGGAAGTTCTTATTTTGTCTCTCGGTGCTCTGTTAAGAGGATCTGGGAATTTCTTATTTTACCTCTCGGTCCTCTGCTAAGAGGATCTGGGAATTTCTGCTTCTATCTCTGTCTTTTACTCTTGGTCCTCTGATAAGAGGATCTGGGAATTCTCCTTCTATCACTCAGCCTTTTTACTCTCTCGGTCCTCTGCTAAGAGGATCTGGAAATTTCTTCTATGTCTCAGTCTTTTTACTCTCTCGGTCCTCTGTTCAGAGGATCTGGGAATATTCCCTCTCATTTCGCGGTCCTGTATCAAGTGGATCTGAGATTTTTACTCTTACTTCTCGATCCTTTGTCAAGAGGATCAAGTATTCTTCCCTCTTACTGCTTGGTCCTCTGTCAAGAGAATCGGGGATTTTTTTTATTCCTCTCTCGGTCCTCTGTCAAGAGGATCTGGGATCCTAGTTGCCCATCATGATGGAAACGGTGACCACCAGGAAATGGCTTTTTGTCTTAAGATGGACCAGCCCCGAGTGAATCGGCCGCGCCAACACAAACGTTGGACAGATCGGTATCGCCGAGCCCTTGCTGACCAGCAGGCAAACCTGGGAGCCTACGTTCCCTTGCCACCTAAACGCAAGAAGAGGAATCGCGGAGATTCCGACCGACCAGACCATTCCTCAGGAAGAGGTTATCGAAGAGCTCAACCTCCCCCAACAGCTAGATCAGGTTCTACCAGACTTGGAGGGATATTCTTCGCCGGCCGATATCTCCACGTTGGGGAACGTGGAGCTCATTCCTCTCAAGGAAGTGTTGCGACACCTAAGCGTCGATCTTCTGCCCGAGGAGACGTCCTCGCCACCTTCAGAATTACGGAGCCCAACTGCAGGAACTCTAGGTATTCACCCCTTGGGGGAGGAGGACCTATTGGAGCTGCGTGCCTCTCCCATCGAGTTTTCGCCTCCGAAGCTCATCGAATTGTCGCCACCAAGATTGTTATATTTTCTATCGGCCATACCAAAGCTACTCCCTCCCAGGATTACACTGAGGGAAATATCCAGCCGCCCTTAAACGAGAGCGGAGCCTACCAAAAAGCGGATACACGAGCCCGGGGTGCGCCTAACTCTCCCTGACAAAAGTTCCAGCGAGAGAAAGAGGCCAAAGTCTCGCCCTCCCCCACGACGCTCGCCCATTATCGTCCGTCCCCAGCCGACTAACGTGTGTCGAAACCTTTTCGACCGTTGATTGCTCTGAATCCATCATAATTTTTTGTAGTTGATAATAGTATATTGTGTCATGAGTATTTGTGCCCGTCAAAGTGTTCCCGTCGAATGACACACGATATTTTATTCAAAATCAGCCTACCACGTGACATGCACTAAAATTTTGACAATAAGATCAGAAAAAGCGTATAAAATACGTAACCTGATTGAACTTGCGGGCGAAGGGGGGGCGGAGCCCCCCGACTTAACTTAACTGGTGCGGTGGACAGCGGCACATTGATAATGCGCCACTCGGGGAGTTTGTGCACTACGCACAGTACCAAAAACATCGACTCCCCATATTTCACGTGCTACAGTGAAAAAGGAGAGGGAATGCCATCATTTGACATGCGCAAGTTGTCCATTTCAGCGTATTCCCGTCCGGCGGACGAGAAAAACCCCCACCCAGAATCGTGCAGTTCCCACTCCGAGAATAGGACGGGAATACGCGAAAATCGTCCGATTTTGAATAAAATAAATGTTTTTTACTATTGATCATAAATAGTTGTAAATTTTCTTATCAACATCAAGCCAGTAATCGCCGCCAAATAAGAAGGCGAATCAGCCGGGAGTACTATTCTGAAAATATCGCGTTCCCTATAGCTTACACACAGAGAAAACTTTTACGAATTATGACTCTTGATCTTTACACAATAATCTCTGACAGTGTACTAAACATAATAATTTTTTTCAAACGATTAATGAAAGATAAATAATTAAGGTTTCCGTTGATATAAATATAATAAGGACTTATGAAGCTTATATGGTTGTAATGTTGTTTTGGAAGTTCGTGTTTCGTGCGAGTTGCCGCAAACACTTCACCAGTTCAAGATTCGTGTTTTCCTCCATCCCCAGGTTTAGAAAGAGCTGTGGTGACTTCTCTGTGCTTTACTCGTGGAGAATTTTAGGTAGGGGGGCGGAGATATGGTATTTTACGGGCAGCCAAGGCCAAGGTTCTTCATAACTTTGATCCCATTTTATCTAGATTTGGTTACCGCATTCATAGTGTAATTTTATTTTAAAATTATATTTAATTATTGATTAAAATGAAACATATTATTTCACATTTAATTTAAATCAATGGCAACTGGAAGTGAACTGATGCTCAATTGAAATTTTATTTTTATTTTAATAATAGTTGAAATGCATCCCAAATTGGATAATAATTATTTTGATGAATAATAGAATCTTAAACATGAATTTTCTAATAGACATGATAACTTTTTAAACCAAAAATGAAATAGTTAAATTTTTATTGAAATAAATTATCAATCAACAAGGAAATTAATTTTTAACAAAATAGCTGAATTTTAAACAAAATGAAATAATTTTCAACAACGCACTTCAACTTTTGACAAAATACTTGGATTTTGCATCAGTTAGTTTAATTGTAGATGAAAAATACGAATTGTTTACAGAACACATGAATTTTCAAGAAAAGAGTTCATTTTCAATTCAAATAATTTAATTTTTGTGAAGAAAAGAAGACGATTAAAAAAAAAAAAGAATTTTCAATAACGCAGTTACATTTTCAAATGAAGTAATGAATTTTCTACACAAAAATACAAATTTTTAAGGTATACAACACAAAATTTGTTATGACTAGAATGTGAACTCTACACAAAAACTCATCGTATTGATATATACATGTTTAAAAAAATGATATGCTTCCAACAACAAAATAATTCACAATGCAGTAAATAATTCACAAATAAAAAAAGAGTGAAATCTCTCAAAAGAAACCATCGAAAGAAACGAGGGTAAAAAACGCCGCCAAATAATACATTCTTACTAGCATTAAATACAAAATTATAGTAGAAATATATACACAAGGAGTCATACTAATTTCACAAGAGAATGTTGTGAGATCACTAAAATTCGCCAAATACCATTAGTGAATAAAACATTTTTGTCATCAATAGATTTTAATATTTTAATTATTCGTGTCCCACAAGCAAAATATTTTCGATAATAATGATATGAATTACAGAATTTGTAATTGCAAACATTTCTTGAAAATGCACAGTGACTAAAATCATTTAACTTGCAATAAATTGAAGTCAAAATCCACTTATTCACAAACGAAAAGTCGCGAGAGAATCGAGTTAAATATTTTAGAAAGTTTTTTACTTTGAAAAAATTAATCAAATTGAATGTAAGAAATTGGTAATTTCTTAAAATAATTTATTATTAATGTGATATTACAAGTGCATATTTTTTCATTTTTAAGAGATCCGCGCTTTTCGGTACATGCGCAGTTGAAAAAGGGGCTGGATACGCCTGCGCTTTACGAGAGACGTTATTTACTTTTGGCGGTATATTCAAAATAAATTTGAGCTTATACTTGAAGAATTTTCTCAAAAAACCATGCTAGCGCCACTTTTTTCAAAACACATTTTATTGGCTCGAAAATTCTTTTCAATTCCATCGCACACACTCAGAAAATGTTTGTTTGAATCAAATAAATTCTTTCTTCGATCTAGGGTCG
Source organism: Andricus curvator (assembly GCA_932195095.1). Taxonomy (NCBI): domain Eukaryota; kingdom Metazoa; phylum Arthropoda; class Insecta; order Hymenoptera; family Cynipidae; genus Andricus; species Andricus curvator. The sequence goes on from CAKNYM010049833.1 coordinate 127,522, forward strand.
AACAAATATTTTATTGATTTGAACAAATATTTGGTTGATTCAACTAAAACGTATTTGATTCAAACACACGATTGTTTTACTCAAACAAATTTTATTTGAATCAAACAAATTCTATCTTTGAAATAGGGTCAAACAAATGTTTGTTTGATTCAAACAAACATTTTTAAACACTAATAGCGCCATTCGAGACAACAATTTAAAAATTAATTTTTTTCTTGAAAAATTATCTAGTCATTTTTGACCTATTAGATTTATAATTACTTTATGAGAAAACAAGTTTTTTTTACTTTTTACAAATTATTAAAATTGTAATGAGAAATATGAAATTTTATTTCATATTAATGATTTTATAAAATTATATTAATTTTAATATTTCAATATTTAAGAAAGCTGTATTGCTTCCCTGAAATGTTTTTTTTGCATTACTGACATACTTTTACTAAAATCCCTTCACTTATATCTAACAACCTTAAATTTTGCTTAATCATCAGATGATGATACATTTTAAAAAGAACTGCTGTGTTTTGTTCTTAAAATAGAAAATGTCTGTACCGTTTGAACTTTGAATATTTAATTGTTCATGTACAATTATTATCAATATAATAATATAAACTTAGAATATAGAAAAAATGTTAAACTTTCTTAATTAAAACTCAAAAACCAGCAGAAAGTATTAAAAAAATCTTTTCTTATCAAAAAAGTATGATTCGCTGCGTGTGTCATAATCCAACATCCTGCTTTTAATATATGATTTTATTATCCAAACAGATAAAGGAGACATTTTCAAAGTATTTCCGGATGAAATAATAATATAATGAAATGCAATTAAATAACAAAATTGCAAATAATCGTAGTAACTAGCGTGAAAAATATAAATACCTTAATTTATACATCCTATTCTAAGTTATGTAGTTTATTTTTTTTAAATGATAAAATTTTGATATCTTTCAACGTTTTACTTCTATTTAAAGACATAAAAAATTATAAATAAAAAATTTAAAAAAATAAAAAATAAAAAATAACTATGAAACTTTAAACATAAAGTAATGTAAATTACATACAAATATCTCTTCTAAATTTCTTGATTAATTTGTCTGCGAGACAAAAAGAAAATTGATTTTTAAGGAATTCCGCTTTTCGCACAAAATAATGTATCAAAGGGAAATCAAGAAGAAAATTGTAAGCATTGAAAACCTGGGCTTCCACTGGTCCGAGAAATACCCCGGCTTTTTTTGGTCTCGTGTTTTTTATTTCGATGATCAAATTTTTTCAAATTTAAGTTATACTGAAATCTTAGTCGTTATTTTTCATTTTTATTGCGTTATAATTTACATAATTTTTTTTAATAATGCCAACTTTGGGAGATGTTTTTGCTTCATCAACCCTACAAATGTTATAAAAATTATTAGGTTTTACCCATAGTTTTTCTGTGTTCTTAGAGGACTGAAGACGATTTAATTAATTTTGAGAATCACGAAACATGACCTATTTAAAAACTTTAATAAAAACGAATGATTTTTTATGATTATAATCCGTGATCATGACACCTGTCATATAAACTTTGTTATAATTATGCAGAATAAAACTAAAATATTCTATAGTTTTGAGTTATAATAAATAATTTATAATTTTAAAACTTTGAAAATGTTATTTAAATTAACACATTTTATTACTAGTAATATGTGTATTAGTAATATCATTTTTGGTTGAAAACACAGATCATTCTGGGACTGTAAATAGGATTCAGATTAAAAGTTCGTAAAATTTGATGACAACATTGTTTTATATGTATGTACATCAGATTTTCAAAATGATTAAGTCCTCTTCAAAATCTAATTATTAAGAATAGTCTCAAAGATAATATTTGTTTTCAAGCCTGAAAATGGACAAGTTTAAAATGAACGAGGTACTGTTGCTATGGTGATTTCGACAATCTGAAAAATATTTGCCTTGAATTAATTAAAGAAACCGTTTCTTTAAAATAATTTTTTTTCATTTAACCGAATATATCTTCAAAAAGAAGAAATTAATTTCAAATGTGAGAAAAATTCCTTATTCGGGAAAAAACTATTTCTTTAAAACAAAGAAATTTCTTTGCATCAAGAAACCTGTTATTTGACTCGAAACCAATAAATATTTTCATCTAATTCAAACAAATTGTCATTGAATCCCGTGAAAACAATTGAAATCTGAAGAAATCTTTTCAAAAGTTCTTTAATCGCATGGAAATGCTTTGAAATTCCTTTGAAATATTGGAATCGTAAGGAATCCTTTCAGGCATTAGAAATTCCTAACAAACTCTCTAAAATCCCGTGGAAGCATAAGAAATTGTTTCAAATAAAGCAGAATGGCTTGCAACAGTTGGAATCAAATCTGATTTTTAAAATACTATGAAAACTTTTATACAAATTTAGAAAAAATCTTAATTGAATAAAATCAGTTGAAATTTTAGCATATTTCTAATAGTTTATGTTTAAAATTCAAGTGGTTAGTTTCTCATATCATCTTAAGTCTCAGTGCAACAATATAATATTAATGACGTTCATATTTTTATGATAAAAAAATATCTTTGGTAGTTTCTGTCACAGTTCACAGTAATTGAAAATTGAAGTTAGAGAACGATGCTTTTGTTTCAAGATGACTTCTTTTTCTCTAAGTAGTTTCTAAAATATTAGATCTTACACATGAAAGGACAAAATTCGTCTCTACAACTCTTTGAATTTTAAATTGAGTTTTAAACCCTAAAACATCAAAGATTATATAGATGGTGACATCAGTTTTAAAGAAATGTGCAACCACATTGTTTTCGTTGAAACTGACTCTTATCAAATGTAAATATCTCAGATGGACAAAGTTGGCGCTTTTAGTCTAAGAGATAACGACTATAGTATAGATTGTATAAAATAATGAAGCAGTTTAATATTCATTAGCTACATTTTTAACCAAATTTCTAATTAATACATTAATCAGTTTGTCTTCTACTCAGAAAAGATGAGGGTTGTCTGTACTCTGTTCTTATCCTTGGCCGTTATCCTGAATTCTATTGGTGAATATAATAATATAATATATCTATTATTGAGGTAAATATCCTTTCAAGCTTTAGGAAAATCAGAATTTTTGCGATATAAAGTACATGGAGAAATTTTTCACGTACCAATTAACGTATCAACATTTAAAAAAAAGATCCGAATATTAACTTTAAAAGTATATATATTCTTATAAGAAATTTAAATGCCCTTCTTTTTTCTCCATGCCTGTTTTATCATTGCCTCAATATAATAATAAAATATTAATTAGAACAAAAATATTAATAAGTACAGGGCTGTTTATAGACATCCAGGGCCCGGGTGCGGTGTTGCCCCCCCCCACAAACCCTAGTATTTTCGTTGTCCATAGACCATACAAAACCGTTTATAATTAATTATAAAAAATACAATAATTAATAATCATAAGAACCATGATATTTATAATAATGAATCTTATTAATAATTAATACGATATATAAAAATTAGGCAAACAATGACTTACACATTTATTATTGCGTTAAATTTCGTCCTATCGAGATTCAACTGATGTAACCTCAGAATTACTACGTTGACATTAGATAAGATTTTATACAAAATGACAACTAAGCATACAAACTGGAAACTTTAGATTTTAGTAGCTAAACACTGCAGTTAATGGCGCTTACTTCTATTAACACATCATAAATTTCACCTATTTGATAACGAAACCATTTTACTGTATCTGTTCGACTTGACCAACGTGTATCAGATACCGGTTTTACTGTAAATCTCGAAAGATACTTACAGCAAATTTGCCATCATTCACTTAACGTCAAATGAAAATTATATACTTGTTGCATAATTCCGAAAAAGTCAACAGCTTCAATACTATAGTATCTTTGGTATAAATGCATGAACTCTTTGTAGCAAATACATATATTTTTAATTTAATTAATATTATTTTGAATTAAATCATTATTGCTTTGATTTGAATAAACTCAAAGACTTGATTCAAATATGCACAATTAATTGATTCAAATGCTTCCGAATCAATTCAAAGAATCGAACTCATTGAATCAAATAAATATTCCTTTGAACGACTAATCAGATTTCAATGAATCTAGAACTTTGGAATCAAAGAAATGGTTTTCTTGAATATAAGAAATATTTGTTTGAATCAAGAAAATATAGCCAAAGAATTAATTTCTTTCTATCAACAAAAGATATGTGGCTGGTTTAAATAAATATAAGAAATAGTCCTTATATACTAACCAAGAAAATTCTTACCGCTTGTGAGAAACGACCAGTGCCGGACCAAAAATTTCTGGTGGCCCGAGTTATATTTAATTTTTTTACTTGAGCCGGGATATTTTTGTGACATTTGTCACTAAAATGGTGTATAATAATTAGGGGAGAGTAGACTACACTGACGGTCTTCAAATTAAATACCCTATAAATTATAATGTGATTTTGATGTGGTACATTTTTTAAGGTCAAGCTCATATTATCAGCAAACACGTGTTATTGCTCAATTAAACAAAATGAAGATTATAGAGTAAAAAGTATACAATATAATAATTCTGGGTTTAAAGAAAATACCTTGAAATTAAAAGTCTGAACTTAGGAGAAATAAGTTTCAAACATCCAAAAATTTCTTATACTTGAACACTAAATTTATAAACGATTTCACAATTTGAAATTATTTGTTCAAAGTTCAGATCTTGGCAGAATAAAAGAAAAAAAAGCACAGTTTTGTAAAAAAAATCGATTATATTGGAGGGTATATAAACCCAAGAAAATGTTATTATTTACATTTTTTTCCTAATATTTCTGAGAGAGTAGTCAACAATATTTCAACCTAGTAATTAATATTTGATGCAGATATGTTGTATCTTTCACCCCATCTTAAGTAAAGAAATAAAATTGTTTTATTATGAAAATTAAATGAAACAGTTGTTTCATAATGCGAACTGTAAACTTTTACATAAGTTATCAAATATTTTAGTCACTTTATAGAGACAATTTTCATGATGGGAAACGTAATTTTTAAATTTAATTTTATTCATGAGAAAGATTTAATTTCTTGTAACTGAACTTAAAATGCAAACTTAAACTTTCTGTGATAACAAGTTTTACTAAAAGCTATATTTAAATATTTTTTATAATTTTTAAAATTGTCTTAAATCTTAATAATTGAAAATAAAGATTTAGGACAAGATAAACGTCCCACACTGGCTATTATTTAATTTTCCAAAGTTCAACTCGTTGTCTTATTTCCAGTTGACAAGAGTTGGCAACAAAATGTCGGTGAGGTATAGGGATTGGATAATTATTTTTTCTGTAAAATTGATTGATAGAAAATTACTTATTCAAACGAAGATTTCTTTTATTGGAATGAATCAACGTTTTATTTTTTCAAACAAAAATAATTATTTCATTGCGATGATTATGCACTGAGCGAAGAATTCCCGTTTAGTTCGGGTTTACATCCCAATAGTTCGGGTGGTTTCTCTTTTTTTCTGTTTCACACGAAGGTTTGACGCGCTTGCACTACTGAGACGTGCGATCACCCCAACCATTCGGGTGCTCACCTGAAACAGCAGCGGCCGAAGTGGTGGGGCGCCCGCCCGAATAGTTGGGGAGCTTGCAGAAATGATTCGGGAGATTCGAGTCGTCAACCGCGTTGGATGTTGCGCGTTCCACGTTTGCGCATGTTCGCTAATGGCCGCAGCTGATGAACATCAGGCTCTGCCCGAATGTCACTGTTTCTAGTTTATGTCGATTTTATTGTTCATGTGCGAGATGTCAGTGGAATAAAGTGTAACTAGTTATCTGGTTTTTCTTTGGATAATCATTAACAAAGGTAAGAGAAATATAAAACATTATTCTTTGCTTGCACATGAGTCGAAAAATCAAATCATTAGCGAACATGCGCAAACGTCGAACGTGCAACATCCAACGCGGTTGACGACTCGAATCTCCCGAATCATTCGTGCAAGCTCCCCAACTATTCGGGCGGGCGCCCCACCACATTTATATTAAAAGAATATTTTTTACATTTGAATAATGTTTGCGTTGTGTTGACAATGATAATTGTTAGAATGCAGTAAATATTTGTTGAATTGGATGTAATATTCCTTTATCTCAAAAGAATATTTCTTCAATTCAACTAATTATTTGATTGCGATATGATTATGTCGACTTCTGGCATGAATTTGGATGATACTTGCATTGTGTTGATTACAATAATTGTTAGAAAGCAATAAATATTTATTTAATTGAATGAATATTCATTTATCTTCAATTAATATTTCTTCAATTTAAGTCATTATTTCGTTGCAACAATTATATCAACTTATAGTGTGAAATAATTTTTTTTTCAATTGAACTAATATCGATTTATCGTGAAAGAATATTTTTTAAATTTAGATAACTGTTTTATTATTATGATTTTGACAGTTCTTAGCATGGAATAAATATTTCTTCAATTGAATGAAAATTCATTTATCTTGAGTGAATCTTTTCTGGACTGAAAAAAAACGAATTCCTCCAATGATGTATGAATTATTTGATTTTAAAACATATTTATCCCTTTTAAGGAATCCACTTCATTCGACTAAAGAAGAAGTTCTTTAGGCGCCTAAAACATCTTCAATAAACCTAGGTTCCTACCTTCTAGGAAATCATTTCTTTGACTTAATATTTTTCGCATTTAATGCGAAGAAATATTTACTTATATTAAATAAATGTCACCAAAGAAATTATTTCCTTGAATTAATGCGTGAATCTTCTGCATCTAAACAATATTAACTTAATTGAAGTAAACAACTCCTTGATCGAAAAAAAACCAAAGAAACGCATTTCCTTGAATCAAGCAAATTTTTTGTCAGTGTACATTTTGCAGAATCAAGTACAGCAAGATTTAAACTGTGAGGAGAGCAAGGAACATAAAATACTCTCGGGTTAATGTCCAGTATTCTCTTCTGAAAATCCTTGTGTTTACCTTTCATGTTACTACTGTTATCGTAGTTTTAACCCCAAAAATCCTGATAGCTTGAACCATATTCCTCTAATTTATTTAATACGACATGGGTAAGTCGTTCACCTGTTCGATCAGACTTTATTTATTTCTACAAATCGGACAATAAATGTCATATGTTCAACGCGAATTATGTCAGGTGTACAATCAAGGATAATTAGGAAAGATTTTTCCGGTTTCATCAATTTGATAATAAGGGACACTGTTATCCGCACTTAAAGATATTATTTTATTTTGAATAATATTTCTTAAATACGCTGTCATAGTTTCACTATATTCTTTAATTGTAACACGCTTAATGTACTCACTCATTACGGGGTAGAATTTCTCGATCATTTCAATTGATTTTAAAAAGTTTCCATTATTAGAATTTAAAAAAATATCAGATAATCCACGGGGAGCTAAATTTGTTATCTCTAATATTTGTACAACGTAGCATATACGTTCAATCACTTTTCAGTCATCTCGCGACAAATATTATTCAAAATAATAATTGTTGTACACTGTTAAAAATGTTTGGAATTCTCCAACAATTCTACAATACAAGCGTAAGGCAAAATTGCAAACACGGTATTGGAATGCCGAAATTGCAATACATGTATTGTAAGCGCCGTAAATCGTGAAGTCACCGTCGAGAATTCCAATACATGTATTGTAGCGTTTATAAGTCGAAAATTGCGCGCATGCGCCTCATCCGACCCATGTATCGCTGCATGATCCGGTGCATTTAAAAACTACAAGATTATGTATTGTAGCGTTACCCTACATTTCGGAAATAAACTTCCAATACATTTAGTGGAAGTTTTATGCTGAAATTTTTAACAGTGTACTTTTATACCGATCACTGCACCTAACACATTCAAGAACTTTTATGAACTGTTCTAACGCAAATCTTAAACAGAAATGAGGGTTGTTACTTACCAATCCATAGCCTATGTGCCTTCTACGAACAGTGAAATAGATTTTCCTGCATTCTAAGTGTCAATTCTATTGCGAAAAATAAACTTCATCATAAATGGCATCTCGTAGTAATGAGGGTTTAAAATCCAAACTAATAAACTCCATCCTACTATGGCCACTACGGGGAAGGAATATGACTTATTTCGATAAATCTATACATCATTGCCAAATACCGATCCTCAAAAGTACGCCAAATTCGTGTGAAGTTTTGAATTGCAACATTTCTGAGACAGAAAAGTAAATAAAGGCACAATGAAAATTTTCATCGTTCACAATAAGCTGCAACAAATTTCACACTGTAACGTGCCATTCACGGTGTGCCTAAACCAACTTTAAATTCAAGGTCATAGCACATCCAAGTTTTTTTTGGATTCGATTTAGGGGCTCAAAATAGTGCGCAAAAAAATTTTGAGCCAAATTTCCGAGCCGTTTTTGAGAAAAGTGTTTTTTATGGGTTAAAAATAAAAATATTCAAAAAAATGTGATGAATTTTCAATGTTTTCACTTTATGTAACGAAATATGGTAAATAAATATAATATCAGTCCACATCAATACTGAAAAAAAAAGAATGTGAAAAAAAGTCGGGCATTGTATTCTTGTACAGCTCTTAGTAAGTTACTTGGGCATTGAGGGTGTGTGCTCAAAACTTTATATTTAGCCCAGGTCGTTTTAAAATCCGAATGGACAGATTCCATGGCTTATTCACTGTAAAATCCAAAGCCTTTTTCAACTTTACAATAAAAATCAGGGACATGAAAAAAACAGGGTGAACTTAAGTTTTATTGAAATTTCCAAATCACAGTAACTTCGCTGAAACTCAGATATACAATCTACGTATTTTGGGTTTAATGTTGAAGAAAAACAAGAAGCAACGACGGATTACAAAGCCTTAAAGCACCTTACATATTTTAAACAACCAATGCTACATATTCCATGCAATAAGTCGATTTTTTCTAACAGCATTTTGCAAAAATTACCTGCGAACGCTGGACTCCCATGTACAAACTCGCGAGTAACATTACACATCCTAGCCCATTGGAGACTCTCATCTTTGAATTCCGTCAGCATGTGTTTATACATTTTGTTCACAATCCCGAGCATCAGATGTAGTTCTGGTGGTAAAATTATTTTTAATATTTCTGTGTCAGCGTTTTCTGAGAAAATTATAGGAGTATTTGTACAATTTTTATATACTTCTTCGCAGATGATGTTTTACTTCCACTATCGTGCCACGCAAAAAAATTTTCCTCACAACTTCCAACCGTTCTGTATTCTCCACACGCGTTTAATTCATCTTTTGATGCAGTACACTATGTGCAAGGAAAACTGCTTCCGTGTGACATGATGCCCGTTAATACGTTGGCAAGTTTTAAATCAGTTGCTATTGTCCCTTTTGAATCCTTCAATTTTAAGAGTGATCACATCAATAAAACGTTTTCATATTTCTTGTGTGTATGTGCCACTATCCCAAACAATAGTAATTTCTTGACGCCAGAATCCTTTAACTTTTTTGCGACAAGGCCTTCGGTATACTTCTGTCGACCTTCTACGTTTGCAAGTTCTGATTCATCCAAAGATTGCATCGAAAGGCGAACTTTCAAAAAACCTCCGCCACTATCTATTCTGAATTTCAAATGCATTTCATCAACTTCCCTTTTTTCTTCAACAAACTGAAATAATCCTTTTATATAATTGCAAAACACTAAAGTTTCTGCAGTAGTTGCAGTATCGTTACTTTTAGTGTTAATCACATTACACTCTTTCATACTGAAATGCAAATCAAGAGAATGATTCAAAGTTGATAATTTTTGTTTCAGATCTGGTTGAAATAATTTTCTTTCATTCGTAGCGACGCAAAAAGCGCAAAAAGTCAAAGAAATTTTCAAAGAATTTCCATGCTTCTGAGATAAAGCGATCACAGTATTTCTATCCGATTCATTTTCTTCAATGTTTGTCGCTTTTTCATTTGAAATCACTTTAATCAAATGACACACCAAGTGTTCTTTTTATTTTAGGGGTATACCGTCTATAATATGATCTTTTAAATGTTCGTAATGCTTCGGTGTACAAAAAAAATGTGATCCTCGTTCTAGATGTGTTTACATTAGGTAAGAGACTCCATCAATGCTTACATTCACGTGTTGTTGTTGTGTTAATACATACATGTATGATGATAGGTATATTTTAAGGCGTACTTCAAAGACTTCATTCTATTTTAGGAATTTATTATATTTTTCACTTAGATTTTTTTTGAAAAGTTGAAATTTTAATCTCTTGAGATTATTTTTTTAATTTTATCATGTTTTTTATCCATAAAATGCAGAAAAAAATCAATTTATTACATTTTTTGAAAAATTATATTCTTCACCCTTAAAAAACATTTTGCTAAAAAACGGCTCGGGGGATTTGACACACATTTTTTTTGCACACTATTTCTAAGCCCCTTATTCGAACCCAACAAAAAATTGGATGTGCTAACCTTGCATTTAAAGTTGGTTCAGGCACACCGTGCATTTATTGTTAGGATGATTTGAATAATGTTAGTCGCTAATATACCAAAATACAGCAGGCCCAAGCGCGCGGGCAGTACGGCCAGTCAGCACTCAATACGGTAAGCGAAACCCACTCCGCCGGGAACGTCAAACCACGTGAGCCGGTGCCACCAATCACAGCCGCCGTCTGACCCCACTACGGTAATCACCAACTCCACCGGGCAACTGAGAGTAGGGACAAGACGTTATAAGGCTGTGCACGACCTGAGAACGGCACTCGTCCACAAGCTAGTCTGGAGAGCTCTCCTCCAATACTTTTGAGCGTCCAGGCATCCACCAGCTTTGACTGGAGTGTTCCTGACCACCGCTAGCTCTGCTAGTATTCGAGCGGCATAACCTAGCTGACATTTCCACCTATCCTAACGTTCTACACTTGAAAAATATTAGTATTCAGAACTCTATGACTTACTTTTACGTTTAGAATATATTCTCCAAAAAGTTGTCTGTACTCCTATGTCAAAAACTATGCTAACCTTTCTGACATTTGCACCTATCCAAGCATGGCCGCGACGTCATGCTAGAAAATTTGATTTTTAGTTGGAAAATTGTACTATTTCAAGGAAATGTTATGTTTTTCACTTCGTACGTCAACAAAAACACTTGAAAGATACTCGAAAAGCACTGACATGCATGATGCGCAAAAGCGTTAACGGACCGCGACTTTTACAACTGCGCAAGTCGGGACCGTTTGAACCGTTTTCAATTTGAATGCATAATATTGCGTGATATACTCGAGTGAGTACCCGCGCAATGCACCTTTCCGCTACGCTTCCGGTGTTTTTCAGGCAAGAGTCGCAACCGTCTCTCGCCGCTTGAGCTGAGAAACTGCGTGGGCCAGCAGTTCTAGGAATTACTGAACCGCGAGTTACTAAACAGCGAGTTACTAAACTGAGAGTCGGGTGTATTTATTTGTATTGTTATTGATAGTATGTATTGATGTCAAATAGACCCGCGCTTTTCGGCACATGCGCAGTTGAAAAGTTGCTTACAGCGCCCTCATCGACACAAGGTCAGAGATACAAGGTCAAAGAGTAAACTCAAGAGATTGGAATGGAGTTTGGCTTAGAGAAATGCCCCAAGGTTTGTTTGAAGAAAGGAAAACTTAATGGCATCCTCGAAGAACCTGAGCTCGTCGACAGAAGCGCTATACGACACCTTGGCGCTGGAGACACCTACACATCTCTGGGCGTGCCATAGAGCCGCATTCAGGATGTGACATCTATAAAGGATACTCTCCGATGCAGATACAAACGTCTCATCCGACGGATATGGTCTTCCGAACTGTCGGCGAGGAACAAAGTATCTGCAACGAACATGCTTGCCGTCCCAGTAGTACTCTATTCATTCGGAGTGGTTCCATGGACGAAGGACGAGCTCAGATCCCTTGACATCGGGTTTCGAAAGGTTATGCACATGAACAAAAGCATGCACCTTAAGTCTTCTCTTCCGCGACTTTACATCTCACGCCATCAAGGTGGTCGCGAAATTTTTTTTTTTAAGTCAAGGAGAACTATGTGAGAACTCGAGTGCGCAACAGATACAATTGTCGAGAATATGAAGTTTCAGTATATGCGGTACTTCTCATTTTCGACAATTGACTCTATTTCCCTATGAGCGTTTGGCAGAGTGGTATTAGAGCTAATGCTGTAAAAGTGACAGAGATGGTAATAAAGCAATCTTAGTGCCGCATTGTGCCTTTGGATGTAGGTCGTTCCCGCATGAGTTGAAAAAGCAGATAATATGTGTACTAGATGCTCGGAGTGTGCATGACATGCTCTGCAGCTATAATCAGGAATGTCTTGGCTCAAAATGTGGCGACGGCATGCTAGAGTGGAAATGACACCGTTTTGATATGCCAAAATGGAACCCTTCATGCCCGACTTCAATCCGGGTGATTTAAGGAACGCAAACGTCAGCTCATACGACATGGACTGATCCTTAACATTTCTGTGGAAGATGTCGTGCATCCTCTTGTCGAGGAGCTGTTCTTGAAAGTTTTCCTCCTGTGATTTCTTAATCCGGGCCTTCAGGAGTGAGTACTCGAGATGGATAAGATTTTATGCATTTTGCTCACCCTTTATATGGAAATCAAGGCCAAGTGTTTCAGCAGCCTCCTCCGCTGCTTTATAGAGAAACGCTCCTTTGCCCACTTATTCGTGCTTCCTTACAATTTTGAGAAAAGGTTCTCGTTCGCTTGTGACTATATGTGCTGTACCCAGAATAATCCTATTGTGAAGACATGCAAGATTCAGTATTCCACGACTACCTTGACGGCATAACCTTTCGTGACCCGATATCTAGGGATCTGAGCTCGTTCTTCGTCCATGGAACCATGGACGAAGAGTATAGACGGAGAGTATCCTTTATAGGTGTTACGTCCTGAATGCGGCTCTGTGGCACACCCAGGTATGTGTAAGTCTCTAGAGCGCCAAGATACCGTATAGCGCTTCTGTCGACGAGCTCAGGTTCCAATCTCGTGAGTGTATTTCTCGACAATCTCTAGAGCTAGATTTAGTTGCTCTTTATTTTTAGTATATATCTTAAGATCATCGATGTGAAATACATGAATGACCTTATGCTCATGAGAGGGAGAGGCCTCTTCCGACTTCAGATATGAGGTGAAAATGTGGGCTAGATGGTGGCGGGTTAGAAGAAATTTCTTCCACCAGAAGGTCTTGGTACCATCTGGTCCCAGAGCGGAATAGTTCTTCATACTTCTTAATACTTTTTTCATATCCTCGGTAGTAATGAGTGGGCATTACTTCTCAGGTGTTATGAGGGCATTGCACAGCTCCCGCAAGCTATTTACGTTCTCTGAGTCTTCTTGCAGTGGATACTGGAATTTGTACACTTCTCTTCAAAATGCTTCGACCTGTCCCGGTTTGGGCGGATAGTCGACACTAACTGGAGGATCTTGGAAGTGTTCAAATGGGTCAGAAAAAAACGGTTCGTTTTCTCTGTCCCACCACTCCCTCCTCTCTATACTTCTCTTAGCATCAGACAGTACCCGTATTCTGTCAACAATATGCTGCCTGATGGTCAGCAGCTTTGACTTATTGAATGTCATGACATGAATGATGATGAATGAATTCATGACATGAATGAATTATTAGGTCCGCAGTTCGTGCAAGATCTGTCGAACCTTGGCGGTGAAATTCATCCCAGATGTTATATAGTTAATCACACACTTAATGCAGGACGCGTACTGTTTGGCCCAGCCTATCTTTGTGCTGAGTTGATGCATTCATCTTTTGGTCTTATAATCAGCCATTGGTTTAGTTTCACGTTTTCGTACCGCCAAAGCTCTCGCTGCATTATACAGACTACACTTGTGTCAATGTCTCTTCATCGCACGCCTTCGGGAAGGCGATCGACTGGTGATTCTCGAGACTTATCCTTCAGCCGCAGACTAAAGCAACGGCTCGACTATCCCAGACGAACCCAAATTTGCTAAAACTCCTCTACTGGGAGTCCCAATTGTCCACTGGTGGCGAAGCATATTACAACACCAATGATTATCTGTTCTTCTGAGGATCAGCATTTTACAATGATGTATAGACTTAGGGGCCATTCACAATATACGTGATACATTTTTCAGGAACATCCACCCCCCCCCCCCCCCACCGACCGCGTGATACTTTTTCCATTGTTCATAACATGGAGAATGACACTCCGACAGACCCCCCTCCCCTAAACGTAGCACGTATTCTGTAAATGACCTCTAATGAAAATAAGTCATATTACTTCCCCGTAGTAACCGTAGCAGGGCGGAGTATATTAGTATCGGTTGTGTACCCTCATCACTGCGAAAGGCCTGTTACGATGAAGTAGATAGTAGAAGACCGGTGATAGGTGTAGGGATTGGTCTAAAATTGCAACAAATATTATTTTAAATAATATTTGTCGTTGGATGATTGAACGGTGATTGAACGTATATGCTACGTTGTGCAAATGTAAGAGGGACCAAATTTGGCACTCCGTGGATTCTCCGATCGTTTTTTTATTCTAATAATGGGAACTTTTCAAAAGCAATTAAAATTATCGCGAAATTTGACCCCGTAATGAGTGAGCACATTGAGCGTATTCAAATTAAACAATATAGTAAAACTATGACAGTGTATTTAGGAAATATTATTCAAAATAAAATAATAACTTTAATCGCGGATGAAACTATGTCACTCATTATAAAATTAAAGAAACCAGAAAAATACTTTACATTATATTCTTTATTATACACCTGATGAAATCGCGTTGGACAAATTACATTTGCCATACGATTTGTTGAAATAAAAAAATACAATGAGTGCGAGATACGCAATTGCTTTCTTGGGTTTCATCAAGTCACTGATCAAAAATGTGAACGACTTGCGCATGTTGTATTAAATAAATTACAGGAATATGGCTCAAGTGTTCAGGATTTTTGGATCTAAGGTGTTCATAAGAGAATACTCAACGTTAACTTGAGAGAATTTTATGTTCCTTGCTCTCCTCACAGTTTAAATATTGCTGTAAATGATTCTGCAAAATGTAGTATTGAAGCTGTTGACTTTTTCGGCATTATGTAAAAGGTATATAATTTTCTTTCGGCTTTAACTGAAAGATGACAAATTTGTTGTAAGTATCTTTCGAAATTTACATTGAAATCGCTATCTGATACACGTTGGTCAAGTCGAACAGATACAGCAAAATGGTTTTGTTATTAAATAGGTGAAATTTATGATGCATTAATAGAAGTAAGTGAAAGCTCAGGATGAGCTCTCTGACCGCCATTAAGCGCAGTTTTTAGCTACTTAAATCAAAAGTTTCCAATTTGTGTGCTTAGTTGTCATTTGGTATAAAATCTTATCGAATGTCAACGTAGTAATTCTGAGGTTACATTAGTCGAATCTCGATGTAACAAAATGTAACGCAATAATAAATGTGTAAGTCATTATGTATGATGTTTTGCGACTGTTCGAGTGAATAAAATATAAATATGATTGTTCAAATAAATGTTATTAATTTCTTCCTACCAAAATGAGTATTTAAGATAAATCATCATTAAGAAATTAAGAAGGTTTAGTTTCGGCCGCGTGGCTCGTTCGAAACAGTTTCAATGCTGTTTGAAAATGTCTGAATGAATAGGCTCAAGTTTTTTGGTAGAATAAACAGAAAATATCTTTCCAGTGACTTCTTGTTGAAAAAAGAATTTTCTTATAAAACACGAGCTTTTTGGTTCAACTGCGAAAACGGTAGACGCTACAACCTTTTTATAAAAAAAATGTAGAGTTTAGTTTTCTATAAGAATATATACTTTAAAAAAATGGAATTTGTTTTAAAAGTTTCTGTGGGCCAAAGGCGTTGAACGAGAAAAAAAATATAATAGGCGTTTATGAAATTGGCCCCCTCAATTACAACCTCATTTACAACTCGTGATGTACCAACATGCAGTTGTGTAGATAAATAAAAAATTGTAATCCTGCATTTTTTGTTTCAGAATTAGGTTCACAGTTCGACTGCTTACCTAATGGCGCCCCTATTCCTGGTGTTCCACGCAGCATACCCTCTTATTTTTTTGGCAGTCATTTTCCAGACACGACTCTTCCTCTTGCTACACCTCATTATTCTGCCAGGTCTCCACCACCTGCCAAACCACCTCTTCGTGACAGGTCCAGGTCTCCTACTCTCAGGCAAACTTTTCCAAGCGTACTTGGATATAGATTTGAAGATCTTGCACTTATTCGAATTATTCCTGACAACAATCCGAATCGGATATACGAACTGCGAAGATACGTTTTTCCTCCCGATAAACCAATTCGATTGAGAACGAGATCTCTCGTCCTCAGTCCCATGCCAACCAAAGAACAAATTGTATTATCGACGTCCGAGGGCGATGTCTGTGCAATATTGGAAAAATCATCAAGCAGACACACGATTCTTCGTGCCATATTCATAACGGTTTTTAAGCAGTCAAAACGGGCGAAAATAAACATGAATAGCGGAGCGGTTGAAGAACTGACCACAGAAGAAATCGCGGAATGCCCAGTATCCTCCAAGGAACCCATCACAAAGAATTATACAGTATTACGTATGTACACCACAATTCTTCACACCGTTAATAAATATTAGAAAACGCGCACGTCAGTCACATCTGGCGCTTTGCGCTCGGTCTTTATGTTTACCCCGCGTTTATGTATAGACTTTTTAAAATTAATGTTCAAGAATAACTTTTTAAATTTATAATTACATTTTACTACATTCCATAAATGTTTAAAAAAAATCTATGAAATTACTTTAAATATCACAAATTTCATATCACTTGATATTGTGCCATTTTAAAAAAAAGTTTGATTTCAACTTTTTTTATCTTAAGTACACTTGTTAACTTCTTCAATTATGAAACAGTTCAGTTCACAATACGTAATTCTAAAATGTTTTAGATTACAAATTTTCCATTTTAAACGTACATTTTTAATTTAAAAACTTTTAAATGCAGTTTGGAAGTTTTAAGATTTAATTTTTGTTGTTTTCTGCACTTGAATTTATTTTATTGTCGCTGCATACTAATTTTTGAAAATTCAAAAAGTATTGCCATTCAATATAATCCTGTATTTCTTGTTTCAGAATTAAGTTCACAGTCCAAGCGTTTGCCTGATAATGACCCTAATCCTGGTGTTCATCGCTGTGGACGTTCTTCTTCTCCTGGCCAACATTCTTCATGCACGACTTTTCCTCTTGCGACACCTCATTATTCTGTCGGGTCTCCACCACCTTCCGAGCCACCTCTTCATGACATGTCCAGGTCTCTTACTCTCAGGAAAACTTTTTCAAGTTTACTTGGATATAAATTTGAAGATCTTGCATTTATTCGACTTATTCCGCACAACAGTCCGAATCGGATATTCGAACTTCTAAGATACGTTTTTCCCCCCGAGAAACAAATTCAATTGAGAAAAAGAACTGGTTTCCTCAATCCAATGCCAACCGAAGAACAAATTGTATTATCAACGTCCAACGGCGATGTTTGTGCAATATTGGAAAAATCACCAGGTAGACAGACGTCTGTTCGTGCAATATTTACATCTGTTTTAGGGCAGTCAAAAAGGGTGAAAATAAACATGAATAGCGGCGCGGTTACAGAATTGACTACAGAAGAAATCGCTGAATGTCCAGTAACACAAGTCAGAAAGAGTTATAGAGTATTACTTGTGTGAATCGCAATTCTTCACACCGTAAATACATTTTCAAAAACGCGCGCGTCAGTCAGAACTGACGCTTTGCGCTCGGTTTTTATGTTTAACCTGCGTTTGTGCATTGGCCTTTGAACATTCAAGTTTAAGAATAATTTTTTACAACTTTTTTATGTTAAGTTCACTTGTTAACTTTTTCAATTATGAAACTATTTAACTTACAATGCGTAATCCAGAATTGATTTGAATTAAAAAATTTTCATTCTAAACGTACCATTCAAAAAAATAAGTAATCGTTTAATTTTTTGAACTCAGAATTTCTTAAAGTGATATGATTTGGAAAATTGACAAATTTATTGATGTATTCTTAATTTTAGGGTACCGAATATGATAGCGTAGCTTAGATTTATATTTGTAAACAGGAGCTTTGAACTGTTCAATTTATAAATGATTTAAACTTCGCAGTTTTACGGCCCGGAAAAATCTTGGAATATTTTATCTCGATTAGAACGGCCACCCTGCTTTTGTTAAAGCTCCTTTGGCTTTCACGAATACATTCTCATCACTTGCCTGGCGCTTCGCGCTTGATTAAAGAGTGTAAACAATGCTACATTTTCTATATTGTGTTGAACTCTATTGTATTACATGTACGTTTAAATAATTTTTCAACTCGAAGCGAATGCGCTTATTCAGATATTGGAAAATAATTTAAAAATGGTATTTTTTATCATTATTTTATTTTAGTTACCCTAAGATATGTATGAACCTATGAACCGTTTTTTCCGATAAAAAACTATTTCTTTGAAACAAATAAATTTATTTGCATCAATAAACCTGTTATTTAAATCGAAACCAATAAATATTTTTGTCTAATTCAAACAAATTTTCATTGAATCTCGTGAAACTAATTGAAATCTGAATGAATCTTTTTGAAAACTCTTTAATAGCATGGAAATACTTTGAAATTGCATTGGGATATTCTAATTGTAAGAAATCCTCTCAGGTATTAGGAATTCCTAAGAAATACTATAAACTCCCTTGGAATCATTAGACATTTTTTGAAATAAAGTAAAATGGTTTGTAATATTTGGAAACAAATGTAATTTCTAAACTACTATAAAATCTTTTATAATACTGTAACATCTGTTCGAATTCTATATCAAAAAACTTATAGGATTCTCTGATACTCCTTGTCATCTATTGAAAACTCTCGAAACATTCGAGATATTGAAATCTGGTGTTCATATTTAGAAAAAACTTAATTGAATCATATCATTTGAAATTTCAGCATATTTCTAATACTGTATGTTTAAAAGTCAAGTGATTCACCGCACACATCATTTTAAGTCTCAATACAATAACATAATTTAATGACATTCATATTTTTGTGATAAAAAATATCTTTGGGAGTTTCTGTCACAGTGATTGAAAATCGAAGTTAGAGATCGATGCTTTTGTTTCAACAGCTCTTTGAATTTCCGAAGCTCGAAAGCCTAAATATTAAAAGATTACATAGTTGGTGACAACAGTTTTAAAGAAATAGGTAACTGAATTGTTTTCGTTAAAAGTGACTCTTATCAAATGTAAATATCTGAGAAGGACAGACAAGGTTGACGTCTTTGATCTATGAGATAACGACTATAGTATAGATTGTATAAGCTAGTGAATCAGTGGAATATTCATTAGCTACATTGTTAATCAAATCTCTAATTAATACATTAATCAGGTTGTCTTCTACTTAGAAAAGATGAGGATTGTCTGTACTCTGTTCTTATCCTTGGCCGTTATCCTGAATTCTATTGGTGAATATAATAATATAATATATCTATTATTTAGGTGAATATCCTTTTAAGCTTTGGGCAAATCAGAATTTTGCCATTTAGAGTGCACGGAGACATTTGTCGCGTACCAACTGACGTATCAACTGGGATTTTCTGCACGCGTGTAAATAGTATGTGAATAAAAGTAAAATACACTCATACCCCAATTCTGTGTCGGCCTCGGGTCTGATCGGCACAGAATAGAAGCCTTTTTTCATGTCGACACTCAGGACCGCATTATGTATGAGTGTAATTCTGATAATTATATTATATAAGAAAAAACAAAACCTTTTAATCATAACCTTTCAAAAAAAGATTTTAACATTTTTTGTTAGTACGAGAATTGGCCATAATTAGAATGAACAATTATCGAATTTATATATATATACATATATATATATATATATATATATATATGTGTGTGTGTGTGTGTTTATCAAACATTTCATCCAACGCGTCAAAAGACAAAAACTAACAAAATGGCTCTCAAATCACATGACCTTACTTAGTACAGAGCCGTTTATAGACATCCGGCGCCCAGGTGCCGTGTATATTTGCTCGCCCCCACAAACTCTAGTATTTTTGTTGTCCATACACCATTTAAAACTGTTCATAATATATTATAAAAAATAGAATAATTAATAATCATAATAATCATAGTATTTATAATAATAAATATTATTAATAATTAATATGTCAAATAAAAATTAAACAAATAATTACTTACACATTTATTATTCCGTTACATTTTGTTACATAGAGATTCGACTGCTGTAACCTCAGAATTACTACGTTGACATTAGATGAGATTTTATGCCAAATGACAACTGAGCATGCAAATTGGAAGCTTTTGATTTTAATAACTTCAAACGCTTGACCTATATTCCTCCAATTTATTTAATACAACATACACAAGTCGTTCACCTGTTTGATCACACTTTACTTATTTCTACAAATCGGACGGCAAATTTCATTTGTTCAACGCGAATTATGTCAGGTGTACAATCAAGGATAATTGGGAAGTATTTTTCCGGTTTTGTTAATTTTATAATGAGTGACACTGTTACATCCACGATGAAAGTTATTTTTTTATTTTGAATAATATTTCTCAAATACGCTATCATAGTTTTACTATATTTTTATAGGCCAGTGGGCCTAAAAATAATTGACAACCACTGATTTAACGAAAGGATAGCATGATTTCCCAGCTCAAGTTTTCTGACCAAACTTGAGTGGAAAATTTTATCCTAATCGTTAACATCTGTGTTGGCAAAACGAGCTTGCTTTCTCCCATTTAGTGAGTCAACAAACACGGGCCATTAAGACCCCGAAATCGGCTAATAGCCGACAATTCTATTGTCCCGGTCACGTACTCTCGGGTGACGCACTCGACACCTGGCCGCCGGGATTTTCCGACTACGTGCCAATGCCGGGCTCGACACGAGAGAAGGCCCCGGCCGGCACGTACGCCAGTGACGCTGCCTTCGCGCTCTCTCACCCTCGCTCCAACGCGCCTACGAAACACAGGGGAGCTCAACGCAAGCATCGTTGACTCTACGCTTCTAGTCGATTCAAAAACTATTTTATTTTATTTATTCTTGACAGTGAACCTTTCTCGGACACTGATTTTACATTAAGTTAGGTCTCACTATTGTTATATGTAATTATTCTTCGACTAACATGTATAATTTTTGTTTTCCTTTTAAAATCAAAATATTCGATTTCTGTACACGCAGGTTTAAACTTTAGGATTATACAAACATCTCCGCCAAATATTATCCGAAAATGTTAATATTTGATATTTTTAAACTCTAATTAAACATTTGTAAAATATTGTGAATGGCGAAAGGCGCGCGGGCCTGACGGAAGGAAGCACGGAGTACGGTGTCCCCACCGCTCCGTTGCGACTCCAGTTTCGGGAGTCTCGGCCAATTACCGGGCCAGCAGCCGCTTCCCTCTTCACTCAGGTTCACGCCCCTCGCGCACATAAATACCCGTGCTCGAGCCTAACTCGGCACTTCAGCTTTGCCCAACGATTGAAGTGACTGGGTCGTGTGGTGCTCTGAGCCCCGCGATTATCGAAGGATCTCCTCTTTGTACAAAGATCAAGGAATTAAATCAGAATACCAACGAATCCTTTTCGCCTACATTATTCTTCCATTCCTCCTTACCCAACATTCTCTCTCTCACCTCTCTTTTTTTTCTTGTGCTGTGTTGCCTTGTGCCCCGGTACCCTCTCTCTCTCTCTCTCTCTCTCTCTCTCTCTCGTGCCGTGGTGCCTTGTGCCCCGGTACTCACTCTCTCTTTTCTCTCTCTCTCCCTCTCTCTTACTCGTTCACTTTTCCTGTTTCTCTTGTGCCCTGGGCCCCGGTACCCTCTCTCTCACTCTTTATCTCCTCTTCCTTCCTTCAGGCACCTCCAAACTTTCCGTATGCCTGGAGGACACAAAAGAAAACGCACCCGTCCCAATAAAGAAGAGCGGCTCCGCCGTTTTCTCGCTTCCCACAACCTTCCGACTCCGAGCACTCCCGCTCAACATGCCACTCCTCTCCCAACATCCTCTTCCGCTCCATCCCATCCAATCCTGCTCGTGAGCACCACACGTACCCTCTCACCTCGCTCACGAGTACGGTTTCTGCGAGTTCCTCCTCCTCCATCGTCACCCTCCCTGTCGTCGGGCCGCCTCGATTTTTCGGAACGGTAAGACGATTTGGAGCCCCTTGCCTTCCGGCGCACCGTCGTCCCGTCGGCTCCTGAGGCGGTACCTTTGGTCCACTCGGAACACCGACCCCGACCTGCTCCGGTCCGCGGGGAAACTTTTGATGATTACGTCCTTCCCCAGGCACCTACCAGGCCTCCTCCTACACCTGGTAAGTGTTACCCACACACCATCCCCGTTACTCCTGTTCATGCTTCCAAACCTCCTCCTTCCTACACTGACGAGGTCCTCATCATTCATGAGAACGAATTCCTTTTCTCCCCTCCTTCCAAACGCCCGAGACTAACTCCCGACCTTCCTCGCCGTATTTTCTCACTCATGCGCCATTCTTTTTTCGATGACAACCTTTCTGTGTCACGAAATACTAACCTAAAATTTTTGATATTTTATTTTATTTCGTGACACTGTACGCTGCTGCAGTCTCATGTGCTAACTCTCCTGGCGGCTGTTATTTCCACCTATCCTCGCATTCTACACTTGAAAAATATTAATATTCAGACATGTACGGTACATCCGTATCAACCCCTTAAAATAGGCAACCCAATATTCAAAGCCGTAGTTGGGCCTCAGCATCAGGGGTAACTAAAAAAATAGAGATTTTTTAAATAGAGATACTGCGTCCCAAAACGGCATGGGGGGTGGGGCTCGCTGGCGAGCGATGAGTTTCCAGAGACATCCTGGATGCAGGTCAAGGAGTCGTACTCCTGAAGCCGACCGTCGTTTGATTCGAGTGCCTTACACCCCTGAAACGGACTAGGTGGTTGTACCGTCTAGATCTAGTACGAGTGTATTGTACAAGCTTCCTCTCTCGAACACGAGGTTATAGGGCAACCTTTTCCAACTTCGCCGAAGAGATTTTTATACTCTAGGAAATATCAAAAACCTCATCTCCGTGATCTTGTGCTGGATCCGGACTTGAATTTGATATTTTCAAAGAGCAGACTAGTAAGAGTCGAACGGGCTAAAGAGCCGTACTCTCGAAACCTAGTACGCCAGTTAGTACTGCCAGAGAATAACAAACGTCTCGAGTTGATGCAAATCCTCGACGTTTCTTATGAAAGCAAAATTTGTGAATACATACGTTGTATCCTTGCGAGACTTTTTGAAGATTTTAATATCTGCGATAAAAAGAATTATACTTGAAATATTATGAGCTATGATAGCACCCGCAAATATCTGCGAATTAAAGATATATTTTTGATTCTATAAAAGTATTTTTTTTTTATGAATAAATCCTTTAATGTGTGCATTTACAAAGAAAATAGATTCTTTATTTCTGCTCCCGAGTCAAGCCCATTAAATAAATATTTAAGAAAGTAAAAACTTTCCTATGGCATCCGAACGTTGGACTCGAGGAGTCGAAAGGGAGATGAAGATTCTAAAATATAGAATATGAGTGCCAAATAGGCACTAAAAAGACTTTTCGGAAAGAGATAATTTAGGAAAATTTATATATATCCACCGACGAGTCGGGAAAATGAACAAAAAAGCATGATTAATCTCGATAGATATCTGATAGAGTTGAAGAAATAACAATTTCAAAAAGAACAATAAAAGTGTCGAAGAATACAAAGTGTTGTGAACATTTTTGTGAAAATTTAGTGTAAAATATGGGGCAACCTAAAACAAGGAAGTCAACAAACAATAGTTGTGAAGAAAATCAAGAAGAAGCAGAGAGTATGAATAAGTCTCAAAAGGAAACAGAAGTAAACGCACCAGAAGTTACACTAGAGGTCATCGCGGAATTAATAAACAATCTCGAGGAAATAATTAATAAAAAAATTCACAAAGAAATCGAGAATATTAGTAGAAAAGAAGAAAGCAGGGACGCACTGCTTAAAGAAAAACTTGATCAGTAAGAAGAGGAAATGGATCAAATAACGCAACAAACGCAGCTCTCAGCACACACATAAGAGGTCCGAGCAGCGGATATCAAGTTAGTAAGTGAGCCATGGCGCGCAAATAGCAGTTCGGGGAGCCTAAACAGAGATGAGAACCACCGCCGGACGCAAATCCAATACGTACTGCGGGATTCAAAGGCGATAGAGGTCCAATTTCATACCATTTGAGTCCTGTTGTTTGTCTGAGTTAGGCCTTGTCCTGTCTTGTGAATCCCTATTATTGTTAACCCATTTTTTTTTATTACCGTAGTTTAGTTTTTCGGAATTTTGTTTACCGTTTTTATTTCCCGAGTTATTTTCAGCTTTTTCTGTTGGGAATTCAATCATTGGGTTACTTTCACCTTGATGTTGGCCTAACGTCATTTGGTTGAACATAGGCAACATTTGGCAGTAGGGATTGCAAGGGTACCTGGATCTATTGTTTGTGAATCTTGGTAGGTAATTTGGTTGAATCCTAGGTGAAAATGTAGGTCTGAAGTTTTGCAGATATTGATTTGGAAAAGGTGAACCAGATTATTTTGGCTTTGGTTTCCGTGTTAGTTATCATTTTGACTATTTTTATTTTTCTTTAAATCTTTGTTATTATCTGAATTATTTTTATCCCCACTACTGTTATTGCATTTTTGTTCTATTCTGTCCTGTGTTTTAGATTCAGTAATTTGTAAAACTTGCCCTCGGATTTTTTGTTTGGCTAGCTCAGTTTCCCATTCTTCCTCTAAGTCTTCTAATTTCTCAAATGTTTCGAAATCATTTCGTTTTATGTACATCTTGTATTCGATCCTAAGATTTTCATAGGTTCTACGTAAGTTACCATTTTTCGTTTTTAAAATCTTCGGTGAAATCTGATAAGCGTCTCCAGGAATTTTTATTTATTTCGCACCAGACTTTTGCGTCTTCAATAAGTAGTGCATCTTAATTTTCTGAAATGTCACGGTCGTTTATTTTTTAACCCCTTTTGAATCTTTTTAATTCGTTCAAGAAATGCGCGGGACTATCTTCTTTATTGTTTCGAAATTTAATAGGCCAGTTGGTCATAATTTGGAACGGCGTTTGGATCATACCGAAAGGAAAATAAGTAGATGGAATTGTTTGATTCTTTGTGTGATTATTAAAGTCGTAATCTGATTCTGAGTTATAAGTATGTATTCGTGAACGTTTGTTTGATCTGTCATTTATTGTCAAGAATCTACGTGGTTTGTTTTAGTTTAAGTTATTTCCGTCTTGTGATGGTTCAATTTCATCGGAGTATTCTGATTTCAACTTATTATTTCTTACTTCGTTATGATTTTCGATATTATTGTTGGAGGTTAATCGAAGTTCTTCTGAACTTTCCCTCAAATTGAATTGAACGGATTGTCTGTTATGAGTTTCGTTTCTATTTTTCCTAATATTTGGTTTTATTATTTTCTTGCTGTATTCCAAAGAACTATTTTCTGGCGGGTCCAGTCTAATTCCTAAGTTGTTCGCCCTTTCTTTAAAGAATCTTTCCTTTTGATTGTTCATGAATTCATTAAACTCTATACTTTCTAAAAGTTCGTCGGTTTCTAGATTGCCGCGTTTATTGTGTGTAGATTTTCGTTGTCCCACAAGAAAGTATCGTTTGTTGGGTCCAAAGTTTCTGTTAGGGATTTGAGTCATGTCGTGGAGTGGGGGTTCGTTGTTTGTCGTATGAGTTGTTTCTGGATGCTTTGCTAAATTTAATCTGTCTTGGTTCGACCCATCGTTTTTTTTTTATTAATTGAATGTTTATAGTCGCATCACCTGCCAGGGTCATTAGCGACTGTGCTATAGAGTTCATTAAAAACTGTAGGGTAACTGTGAGGTAGTATACGAAGGGACAGAAGCGAATCTTTTTAAAAACACATGCAGCGTCGCTTCCTGCTTCGGTAATCGAACCCGCGCCATCGCGGCTGCCAAGGCTGCAGTGTTGAAACATGAGGCAAGCACGATATCGTCTGAGCCACGATGACACCCTGACCTATTGTTATTTATTGGGGTTACTGTATTTTTTCTAACGAAACCTCTACCGCGACCCATTGATCTGTTCATCGTTTTTGGGATTGCTTCCAAATTTTGGGGTGTAATCGAGGCCCTATTTCTAATTGTTGGTTTTGTTGCGACGTTATTTGAATCTTTACTTTGAGTCGGAAGTGCAGCGGCACCTTCCCAATCCAAATTATCGTGGTCGCTTTTTGTTATGGTTGGGTTAGCCATTTTATTTTTACTTTTACCTGTCCTGAGTTTAATTTATTTTTAAATCGTGTCGAAATTCGCATTTGTAGGACACCCTGTATGAATGTCCGATCTGGTTTTCTATTAAAAAATTTAAATTTCGCTTAAGGAATTCGATTAAACTTGTGATTAGTTATATTATGGTTTAAAGAAATAGAAAATGTGTTTGTTTTCGTTCTCCGACTCTTTGTTTACGATATACGTCGCGTGATCTTGCCGCGAGTCGTAAGGGTATGGGTTGCGCGTATGTACTTGTTACCGCGCTTGAACGTTTCACCTCACTCGGCGATTAAAACTTTCAGTAAGGAGAAAATCTATACTTTTCTTTTCAGGTCTAGTCTTTTTTCTTGTTTTTCCAATTTTCCTATTATTGGTTTTTTCAAAATAAAATGTTATCAACCTAAAGTTTAACAATCTTTTACAAGTTTTTCCTTTTATTTTGAGCCCGATCCTAATCAATTTTTCTTAAATTTTTAAAATATTTTAATAATTTTAAAGGAAGTATCTTTCTCTAAATAATTTCCGCTTTGGCTCTGTGAGCGTGTTTCGGATTATTTTCTCCCGAAATATCGCTAGTAAGCACACAGTAAAATATCATGATTAATATTCAAGAAAAATTTGCAACAAATATCTGACACATATCGTGGGCACATAAAAATCATTTCAAATATAAGAATTCATGGGTACATATAGAAATTCATAAGCACATATAAATCATTTCGTATGAAATTCATGGAATATTGTGGGATTTTGGGTTGGGCGCCAGGTATTACGGGTGTAATGCCGAGGAGGGAAATTAGGAAATTGTAAAGCCAAAGAAGGCGAAAGACCTTTCATAAAAAAGTAAAAACACTTTATTGCCACTTACAGCTGCGATAAAGATGGCCAGGTCGTGGCAAGGCACTGGCGATCGGGTCACCCTCGTAAGAGCGTAGAGGCGTAAAGTGATAAGAGGTGCGAAGTTCCGTAGAGGCGGAGATGGTCCGAAAAAGGACCGTTCAGAGGTCAGGAGCTTCCTTCGGGATCGACTTCAGGGCTTGAACCTTGGCGGTGAAATTCCTCCCAGATGTTATGTAGTTAATCACACACTGAATGCGGGACGCGTACTATCTGGCCTAGCCTATCTTTGTGCTGTGTTGATGCATTCGTCTTCTGGTCTTATAATCAGCTGTTGATTTTGTTTTGCGGTTTGCACCACTAAAGCTCTCGCTGCATTATACAGACTACACTTGTGTCAATGTCTCTTCATCGGACGCCTTCGGGAAGGCGATCGACTGGTGACCTTCGAGACTTATCCTTCAGCCGCAGACTGGAGCAACGGCTCGACTATCCCAGACGAACCCAAATTGGCGAAAACTCATCTTCTGGGAGTTCCACTTGTCCAGTAGGGGTGAAGCATATTACAACATCAATGATTATAATCATTGATGTTGGATTGGTATTTTACAATGATGTATAGATTTATGGAAATAAGTCATATTCCTTCCCCGTAGTAACCGTAGCAGGGCAAGGTTTATTAGTTTGGGTTATGTATCCTCATCACTACGAGAGGCCTGTTACGATGAAGTAGATAGTAGAAGAACGGTGTTAGGTGTAGTGATCGGTCTAAAAGTACAACAAATATTATTTTCAATAATATTCTTCGCTGGATGATTGAATGGTGATTAAATGTATATGCTACGTTTTACATCAGCACATTAAGCGTGTTCAAATTAAACAATATAGTAAAACTATGACACTGTATTTCGGAAATATTATTCAAAATAAAATAATATCTTTGATCGCGGATGAAACTGTGTCACTCATTATAAAATTAAAGGAATCGGAAAAATACTTTTCATGATATTCTTGATTATACACCTGATGAAATCGCTTTGGACAAATTACATTTGTCGTCCGATTTGTTGAAATAAATTAAGACAATGAGTGCGAGATACGCGATTGCTTTCTTGTGTTTCATCAAATCACTGATCAAAAAGGTGAACCTCTTGCGCATGTTGTATTAAATAAATTAGAGGAATATGCCTCAAGTGTTCAGGATTTTTGAGTCAAAAGTGTTCATAAGAGAATACTCGACGTTAACCTGAGAGAATTTGATGTTCCTTGCTCTACTCACAGTTTAAATCTTGCTGTAAATGATTCTGAAAAATGTAGTATTGAAGCTGTTGACTTTTTCTGAATTATGTAACAGGTATATAATTTTCTTCCGGTGTCAACTAAAAGATGGCAAACTTATTGTCAGTACCTTTCGAGATTCATAGTAAAATCGCTATCTGATACCGGTTGGACGAGTCGAACAGATACAGTAAAAGGATTTTGTTATCAAATAGGTGACATTTATTATGCGCTAATAGAAATAAAAGAAAAAAGCTACTCTAATCAAAAGCTTCCATTTTGCATGCGCAGTTGTCATTTGGCATAAAATCTTATCAAATGTCAAAGTAGTAATTTTAATGTTGCAGCAATCGAATCTCAATAATACAGAATTTAACGCAATAATAAATGTGTGAGTCATTATACGTATGATTTTTTGCGACCGTTAGAGTCACTAAAATATAAATATGATTGTTCAAATAAATGTTATTAATTGTTTCCTGAAACATTGCATGAATCACGCAATCATATCTTTAAGATCATGGGGAGTCGAGCGAATTTCGATCACCAAAAAGCTTCCAGCTTGAAAGTTGTTCAAAGAGGTAGTCTCCTTTTTCAGTGTGAATATGCTTTCTACCAAAATAAATATTTAAGCTAA
Organism: Andricus curvator; assembly: GCA_932195095.1. Taxonomy (NCBI): domain Eukaryota; kingdom Metazoa; phylum Arthropoda; class Insecta; order Hymenoptera; family Cynipidae; genus Andricus; species Andricus curvator. Next base: position 156,672 of record CAKNYM010049833.1, read on the forward strand.
ATCATCATTAAGAAATGAAGAAGGTTTCGTTTCGAACGCGCGGCTCGTTTGAAACAGTTTGAAAACAGTTTGAAAATGTCTGAATGAATAGACTCAATTTTTCGGCAGAATAAACTGAAAATATCTTTCCAGTTACTTCTTGCTGAAAAAAAGACTTTTTCCCTCTAAAACATGAGCTCTTTGGGTTAACTGCAAAAACGGCAGAACCTACAACTTTTTCTCAATAAAAAAGATGTAGAATTTAATTTTCTATAAAAATATATACTTTAAAAAAATGCCAACTCGTCATGTACCAACATACAGTTGTGTAGATACTTAAAACAAAATGTAATCCTGTATTTCTTGTTTCAGAATTAAGTTCACAGTCCAAGCGTTTGCCTGGTAATGACCCTAATCCCGGTGTTCATCGCTATGGACCTTCTTCTGCTTCGCCTCCTGGCAGACATACTCCAGACTCGACTTTTTCACTTGCCATACCTCATTATTCTGCCGGGTCTCCAACAACTGCCGAGCCACCTGTTCATGACAGGTCTAGGTCTCCTACTCTCAGGAAAAGTTTTCCAAACGTACTTGGATATAGATTTGAAGATCTTGCATTTATTCGACTTAGTCCCCACAACAATCCAAATCGGATATACGAACTCCGAAGATACGTTTTTCCTCCCGATAAACTAATTGGATTGAGAGCAAGAAATTGTGTCCTCAATCCCATGCCAACCGAAGAACAAATTGTATTATCAACGTCCAAGGGCGACGTCTGTGCAATATTGGAAAAATCATCAAGCAGACACACGATTCTTCGTGCAGTATTTATATCTGATTTTAAGCCGTTAAAACGGGCGAAAATAAACATGTATAGCGGCGCGGTTGAAGAATTGACCACAGAAGAAATCGACGAATGTCCAGTATCCTCCAGGGAACTAATCACAAAGAATTATAGAGTATTACGTGTGTACACCATAATTCTTCACACCATTAATAATAATTTTTTTTTTTAAACGCGCGCGTCAGTCAAATCTGGCGCTTTGCGCTCGGTCCTTATGCTTGCCCTGCGTTTGTGTGTAGACCTTTTAAAATTAACGTTCAAGAATAACTTTTTACATCTAAAATTAAATTTTTTTACATTTCACAATTGTTTCAGAAAAAAATATCAAATTACTATAAATATCACATTTCTCATACTGAATATTGTGCTATTTAAAATAAGTTTGATATCAAGATCACTTGTTAACTTCTTCAATTATGAAACCATTCAGTTTACAATGCGTAATTCTAAAATCTTTAGGATTAAAAATTTTCAATTTTAAACGCACATTTAATATTTAAAAAATTTTAAAATGCTGTTTGGAAGTCTTAAGATTTAATTTTTTTTTGTACTTTGCACTTGAATTTTATTTCATTGTCGCATCATACTAATTTTTGAAAAATTCAAAAAATTTTTACGTTCAATTTAACCTATTCAGGGCCGGCTTTAGGCTTGTGGGGGCCCTAGGGCCGGTTAAAATATGGGGGCCCTTTAGCAGTGACGAATACATTTTGTTATTAATTGTAAAGTATAGTGCCCCCCCCCAAAAAAAATGCGGGAGCCGCGGCCCCAACGGCCTCTAATATAAAGCCGGCTCTGAACCTATTTCATAATTTAGTTAATTAATGAATTTAGTTAATTATTCATAAATGGCTACCAATTCTAAAAAAATACAAATTCAGTACAAATTGGTGAATAAGGAAACACTTGCATGCCTATCCAGCGTTCTCAATTTTTAAATTTTTTCTGTATACAAGTTGTAACAAACCAGAAAGTTTTTTAGGATTTTCATGTAAAATTAGCATAATAACCTCTGAATGTTCTCAGCTACTTGTTTCCTCAACTGTCAAATTGAAAACGAAAGATTTTTAATGTGATGGGGGAACTCACCTAACGCGAAACCCAATCCCGGACTTTCGCGATAGGTGGGAAGGTACTGTAAGTAATTTGGTTGATGATACAATTTATTTCTGAATGATTCGAAACATTATTGATGAAAGAGAAAAATTTAATTGTAAATGATTTTTGAATATTGGGTATCAGTTTAAAATTATGTTCGATACCTACAACAAGATATCTGGAAAAATTTAAAATGACTTGGATTTTACTTCTTTTTAAATTGATTTTAACTTTTAAAGACATCAAAATATGTCGAAGAATAAACTGGAAGACTTTGGGAAACTTTTTTAAATGTGCATAAATGAAAGATTTTGGAAGATTTAGACAAAAATTTCTAAGCCTTTTAAGAGTTTTGAAAAGTATCAAGATAATACACAATAGAAGAATATTCCAAACAACTCTACTGCTCCTATTTTTTTTAAATGAGTAAATAATCTCCAAATATAGTTATTTGTTTAAAAATGTTTTCTCAAGCCGTTGAATGAGAAAAAATTATAGTCGTTAATGGAATTGGGCCCCTAAATTACAACCTTATTCACAACTCGTTGAGGTACCAACATACAGTTGTGTAGAAACTTAACACAAAAATGTAATTCTGTATTTCTTGTTTCAGAATTAAGTTCACAGTCCGAGTGTTTGCCTGATGGTAATCCTAATCCGGACGGACCTTCTTCTTCTCCTGGCAGACATTCTCCATACACGAATCATCCTCTTGCCACACCTGATTATTCTGCTGGGTCTCCACCACCTGCCGAGCCACATCGTAATGAGAGGTCCAGGTCTCCTAGTCTCAGGCAAACTTTTCCAAGAGTACTTGGACATAAGTTTGAAGATCTTGCATTTATTCGACTTGCTCCCTACAACAGTCCGCATCGGATATTCGAACTCCGTAGATACGTTTTTCCCCCCGATAAACCAATTAGATTGAGAAAAAGAACTGGTTTCTTCAGTCCCATGCCGACCGAAGAGCAAATTGTATTATCAACGTCCGAGGGCGACGTCTGTGCAATATTGGAAAAATCATCAGACAGACACACAGTTCTTCGCGCAATATTTACATCTATTTTAGGGCAGTCAAAACGGGCGAAAATAAACATGAATAGCGGCGCGGTTGAAGAATTGACCACTGAAGAAATCGCGGAGTGTCCATTATCCTCCCACAAACTAATCACAAAGAGTTATAGATTATTACTTGTGTGAACCACAATTCTTCACACCGTAAATACATTTTTTTAAAAGCGCGCGTCAGTCCGATCTGACGCTTAGCGCTTGGTCTTTATGTTTAACATGCGTTTGTGCATAGAACTATTAAAAGTAAAGTTTAGGAATAACTTTTTACAAATTTTCTATGCTAAGTTCACTTTTTAACTTATTAAATTATGGAACTATTTAGTTTACAATGCGTAATCCTAAATTCATTTGGATTAGAAAAAATTCATTTTAAACGTACCATTAAAGAAAATTAATCAGTTAATTTTTCGAACTAAGAATTGCTTAATGTGATATAATTCAAAAAATTTAAAAATGTATTGATTTATTATTGATTTTAGAGTACCAAATATGATAGCGAAACGTGGATTTATATTTGTAACCAGGAATCTTTGAACTGTTCAATTTATAAATGATTCAAATTGCGTAGTTCAACGTCCGGGAAAAATCTTGGAAATTTTTTTTTCGATTAAAACGACCACTCTGCTTTTGTTAAAGCTCCTTTGGCTTTCACTAATGCGTTCTCGTCACTTCTCTGGCGCTTCGTGCTCGATTAAAATGTGTAAAAAATCGGAAATTTTCTATATTGTGTCCAACTCTATCATGTTACATGTATGCTTTGATCATTTTTTAACTCAAAGCGAATGTGCTTATTCAGATATTATAAAATAAAGTAAAAATTGTATCCTATATAATTATTTTATTCTAGTTACCATAAGATATGTACATGTATACGAACAGTTTTTTCCAATAAAAACTATTTCTTTAAAACACAGAAATTTCATTGCCTCGAAAGAAATTTCGTTGCATCAAAAAACCTCTTATTTGGCTCAAAGCCAATACATATTTGTATCTGATGCAAAGAAATTGGCATTGAATCTCGTGAAATCGATTGAAATCTGAAGAAATTTTGTCGAAAGTTCTTTAATCGCAGGGAAATACTTTGAAATTTCTTGGAAATGTTGGAAACGTAAGGAATCCTCTCTGGTATTAGAAATTTCTAAGAAATACTCTAAAATCCCGTGGAAGCATAAGAAATTTTCTGAAATAAGGTAGAATGGCTCGCAATATTTGGCATCAAATGTAATTTTCAAAATACTATAAAATCTTCTATAATACTGTAATATCTGTTCAAATTCTATATCAAAAACGTATAGAATTCTCTGATACTCCATGTCATCTATTTAAAACTCTCAAAACGTTCGAAATCTTGAAATCTGGTGCATATATTTAGAAAAAACTTAATCGAATCACATCAGTTAAAATTTCAGCAAATTTCTAATAGCGTACTTTTAAAAGTCAAGTGATTAGCCGCTCAAATCATTTTAGGTCTCAGTGCAACAACATAATGTTAATATAATGACATACATATTTTTGTGATAAAAAAATATCTTCGGGAGTTTCTGTCACAGTGATTGAAAATCGAAGTTTAAGACCGATGCTTTTGTTCCAACAGCTCTTTGAATTACCGAAGCTTTAAAGCGTGAAACTTACATGGATGATGACATCAGTTTTAAAGAAATGTTTAACCATATTGTTTTCGTTGAAACTGACTCTTATCAACTTAAATATCTCAGAAGGACATAGTTGGCGCTTTCAGTACAAGAGATAACGACTATAGTATGGATTTTATAAGCTAATGAAGCAGTAGAATATTCATTAGATACATTGTTAATCAAATTTATAATTAATATATTAATCAGTTTGTCTTCTACACTGAGAAAAATGGATTATACGAACCGGATAATAGAATTAAAGAATAATAAACCGTATAGAAAAGTATATTATCGCGTATAATCTATTATATTTTTCTAATATATGAAGATGATACCAAATATAATCTCCAGATGTTAAATTCTTATAATCTTCAGGTATTAAATTGTAACATCTCAGATTTTAAAATATCCAGGCGTCTGTGTAGTCTCAGATGGTACGTCGCCTCGTGGCGCGTGTCATATGCATCCGTTCGCATTTAAACAAGTAATAATTAAGTTATAAAATTATTATTAGTGCTAAATCACGCGTGATTTTAATTTAGAAAATAGGTAAGTTTATATTTATTTTCATTACACATCACTGCCACTTGTACAAGTACAGAAACTTAGCCTCCTTTATTTTCGTTTTTGTAGTCTTATAACAGCCACTTTCCTGCTTATTGTGTGTTTAAAAAATTGAAATTTTCTTCCAGTTCTATTTCCGAGCTCGCCTATCAAAATTTTGTATAGGTTTATAAATACGTTTGCAAAAATTATTATATGTATTTGAGGTTATCTAATGGACCAGGATTCTAATATGAATATTAGATTTTGAAATCTTGGATTATAGATTTTATTATCTCAGATTATAAAGTTTAATAATCCAAGATATTATCCTGTAATATCTATTTCTCAATATCTATAGATTGTAGTTCTAATAATCTGGATCGCTGTCCCATAGTTAATAGTCCAAGATTATATCCGGTAACATATTTTTTATTACCAGGTATAATCCATTTTTCTCAGTGTACTTAAAAAAGATGGGGATTGTCTGTATTCTGCTCTTATCCTTGGTTGTTATCCTGAATTCTATTGGTGAATATAATAATATAATATATCTATTATTTAGGCAAATATCCATATAAGCTTTTAGCAAATCAGAATTTTTGCGATTTGAAGTACAGGGCGAAATTGTCCATGTACCCACTGACATATACTGGAATTTTCTGCACATGTGTAAACAGTATGTAAATAAAAGTAAAATACACTGATACCCCGATTCGGTGCCGGCCTCGGGTCTTGTCGGCACAGAATAGAAGCCATCTTTCATGTCGACACTCAGGACCGCATTATGTAGTTTCTGAAGTTAGAACAACAGTATGGCGCAGTAACGCTCAGAGTTGCCACGTAAACAACTTCAGATACGGCATTGACTATTCGAGCGTATAGGCCGTCCAGGGACACTCAGGGGCGGGGGCAAAGCATTAAAGCGTGAAGCCGGAACAACATTTGTGCGCACAGAATCGGGGTATGAGTTTAATTTTTATAATTATATTATCATATAAAAAACATAACCTTTGAATCATAACCTTTTTAAAAAAGATCCAAATTTTAATTTTAAAAGTGTATATATGTGTATAGGAAATTTAATTGCGCATATTTTTTCTCCAGATACAAAAATTGTACCTTTTGCAATTAAAAAAAAAAGACCAAATTTTGTTGTATTTTTTTACTTCAACTCGGAATAATTCTGTCAATTCCTCAAATCGTTGGTGGAGTCTACGCTACCGGCGCCGGTAAAGAACGGTCTTACGGTTCACGTTAATTCCTGAAAATATCATTTTCAAGGTCAAACCTGAAGAAAATTGTGTTTTTAAAAAGAAAAATTATCGCATCATAAATTTTACCTATTTGATAACGAGATCATTTTATTGTATCTGTTCGACTTGACCAACGTGTACCCGATAGCGGTTTTACTGTAAATCTCGAAAGATACTTACAACAAAGGGCCTAGCCGGATAAGTATGTGAAAAGTGCCCTTGAGACTTATCCAACCAGACTTGGTCGTATGTGAACGTTACAAAAAGAAAACTCTTTCGTGAAGTGTTCAGCCTTTTAACCTTGAAGATGATGTTTCAAGGTCACGTTTATGGTTTTCCAGTTTTAAGCGTATATTTTACAAATATTTTAAGTAGAATTTTCTCGGAATTAAAAATACATACATTAGCGAAAAAAATCATGCAGTTTACTGACATATCAGGTATGTATTACAAATTTTTTGAAATTTTTTAAAGTGGTAAAACATGGCAGAAGAAATCTGAAAACGTACTTTCATACGAATATCGGACTTCGAAGACCTTACATAACTATTAAAAAAATTATGCAATTGACTCTTTCACCATTTGCAATAAAAATAGTCGTCTAGAATATTCTCGTAACTTCTGACACTCACAAAATATTTCTTTACACGAAATTCTCCGGATTGCCATATATTTTGCAGTTTTTCAAGGCCACCGGAGCTTACCAATTTCTTTAGTAATATACGATTTATGATTTACTTCAAAAACCATAATTTTTTATTTTACTTACGTTAATTTTGAGGCCCATGTTCTTCATACTTGTATTCAGTTTGCTCAACATTCATTACAAGTCATCGATTGACCTTATCATTTGCGAACGCTAACCCACGCAGTCTCACTCTCCCGTGATCCGCACCTTCTTCGTCGAATAATCAATTTGGAAAACATTTTGAAATATACCGTTTTAGCCTGAATTTTACATACAGCTGCTACTTTGCATTTTTTGGAGCATGTTCAGGGTACAATACAGGAGGATCTTGCAGCGGGGGGGAGGGGTAAAATTAAAAGTTATTGGGTGCAAATTATTCTTTGAAACTTTCTTAAGAGGCGACTGAACTTTACTTTACAAAAAGTTAATAACAAGTACTTCCTTTTTTCCACTTTTTCGAAAACGAGCTGTGTAATGGAAAATTAACTTGATTTTAGAACCACAATTTCCAGTTTTCTATCCTAATATTTTAAAAACATCAAAGTAATGCGAACTGATAATAAAATCCATTATTTGGTTTTCGACTTGAATTTTTAAGCCGAAAAGACGAGATTTCGTTTGACTCGGTTTTCGAAAAAATGGAATAAAGAAATACTTTTTATTAACTTTTTGTAAAGTAAAGTTTGTACACCTCTTAAGGATGGTTCAAGGAATAATTTAGACCCAATAAATTTTGATTTGGGGGGGCCCCCCCCCCCCCCACCACCCTTATCTATTGTGCGAAATTCATATTAGGAACGGTATTTTAAAAAATGTTTTCTAAATTAATTATTCACATTGACAAGTGTATATGAATGGCCCTCTTTGACGTAGAAGGTGTGGATCTCAGGGCAGTGAGAGTGCGTGAGTTAGCGTTCACAGATTATAAGGTTCTTATGGCAGAGTCAATCGAAGACTTGCAAAGAATGTTGAGCAAACTGAATACAAGTATGAAGAAGACGGGCCTCAAAATTAACGTAAATAAAACAAAAATTATGGTCTTTGTAGAAAATCATAAATCGCATATTACTAAAGAAATTTTGTAAGCTCCAGTGGCCTTATAAACTACAAAATATATGGCAATTATGAGAATTTCGTGTAGAAAAATATTTTGTCAGTGTCAGAAGTTTCAGAAACATTGTAGGCAACTATTTTGATTGGAAATTGTGAAAAAGTCATTTGCATAATTTTTTTAATAGTCATGTAAGGTCTTCGAAGTCCGATATTCGTATGAAAGTACGTTTTCCCATTCTTTCTATCATGTTCTACCACTTTAAAAAATCTCGCAAAATTCATAACAAATACTTGATATGTAAGCAAGCTGTGTGAATTTTTTCGCTAATGTGTGTAATAAAGTGATGTTGATAAATCCATAAAACGTTTCAATTCGGTTGTTTATACTATAGCCATTTTGAAGTAAAATTTTAGTTTATCGACATTGCGGTTTTTGTATTAAAATTTAGTCTTCATTTAAGTTTAGTTCATGACTAAAATTGTAGACAGCCTCGTGAGTTTTCGAAGCTCTCGTCAGTTTAAGAAGTAAAGTCAGTGTAAAGTCGGTATTTCAGGTGTTTAAAATACATCTTCCTCGAGGGCGTTGTGTTCATAACTAAAATTTTAGACAACCTCATGGGTTTTCGGAGGTCTCGTCGTTTTAAGGAGTAAACTCGGTACTCCAGGTGTTTAAAATACATCTTCCTCAGAGTAGTTGTGTTCGCAACGGAAAACACGCTGATCGTTTTTCAAAGGTCTTGTCACTCTAAGAAGTAAATCCGATAATCCAGGTGTTTAAAATACATCTTCCTCGGTTTTCGGAGGTCTCGTCATTCTAAGAATTAAACCCGGTAGTCCAGATGTTTTAAATACACCTTCTTCAAGGAAGTTGTGTTCATAACTAAAATTTGAGACAACCTCGTGGGTCCAACGTGCCTCCTTCTATATTTCTGAACGCAACTTCCTAAGGAAAGATGTATTTTGAACATCTGGACTACCAAGTTTACTTCTCAAAACGACGATACCCTAGAAACACGGTTCGGGTGCCTTAAACTTCTGTTCTGAACACATCTTCCTTGGTAATGATGTGTTTTGAATACCTGGACTACCAGGTTCACTTCTTAGAATGACGAGAAATTCAAAAAATCATCAGTGTGACTTAAATTTCAGTTATAAATACAACTACCTTGAGGAAGATGTATTTTAAACACCTGGAGGACCAGGTTTATTCTTCAGAATGGCTAGACCTTCGAAAGACGGTTGAAGAATCTTAAATTTCTATTCTGATTACAATTTCTTCGGAGAAGATGTTCTCTGAATACCTGGACTACCCCAAGATTACTCCTTAGACGAACGAGACCTTGAAGAAAAGGTCGAAGATATATTTTGAACATCAAGACTACTAGGTTTACTTTTCAGGTTGGCTAGACCTTCGAAAAACGGTTAAAGAATCTTAAATTTCTATCGTGAACACATTTTTCTCGGGAAAAATATATTTTGAGCACCTGGACTACTATGTTCACTTCTTAGAATGGCAAGATCTTTAAAAAATTATCAAGGTAACTAAATTTCAGATTTGAACGCCCTGCAGTTGACGATTTTCGAAAAACATTTCTTTCTGCCAAACTCAAGTCCTGCAAATCGATAATAATTGATCCTCGATCGAAACTTATTGACATTTGCAAACAAACATCCACAACCTCAATAATCATACATTTAAATAAACGGAGCTAAGTAAATAATTTTTTTTTTTAATTTGATTAACAATTTAATTTCAGACGATTTTTATTGTTCATCATTCAGGTCAAACGTTTAAATAATTCATAATGTATTGAGTTGTTAACATTTAATGACAGATAATTGATCTCGAAATTTGAATCAAGTTTATCACGAATATGGACATCATAACGTTGGATGCTTTTGATCCATTTGGCATATCAACTTAACACCTGGTAGATTTGTGTGTTGAGATTTACATACAAACCGCTATCTGATACAATTTGGTCAAGTGGAACAGATACAGTAAAATTATTTCGTTATCAAATAGCTGAAATTTATGATGCGTTAATAAAAATAAATGAAAACACAGGAATACCTCTCTGCTCGCCATTAGGCACAGTGTTCAGCTAATAAAATCAAAATCTTTCAATTTGTATGCTCAGTTGTCATTTTGCATACAATCTTATCAAATGTCAACGTAGTAATTCTGATGGTACAGCAGTCGAATCTCGATGTTACAAAATTTTACGCAATAATAAATGTGTAAGTCATTATTTGCCGGCACGCTAGCCACTATACGGAAATCGTTTGATGAAATTTGCAGAAAATATTCTTTACGATGTACTACGGCTGTTAGAGTGAATTAAGTATGAATATGATTGTTTAAATAAATGATATTAATTTACCCTGAGACATTGCATGAATCATGCATTCATATCTTGAAGCTCATGGGGAGTCAACCGAATTTTGAGCAACAAAACACTTCCAGAGGGAAAGTTGTTCAATAAAGTAGTTTACTTTTTCAGTATGAATATGCTTTCTACCAAAATAATTATTCAAGATAAGTCACCATTAAGAAATGAAGAAGGTTTAATTTCGGCTGCGTGGCTTGTTTGAAAAAGTTTGAAAACAGTTTGAGAAAGTCTGAATGAATAGGCTCAATTTTGTGGCAGAATAAACTCAAAACATCTTTGGAAAATGCAATTTGTTTGAAAAGTTTCGGTGGGCCAAAGGCGTTGAACGAGAAAAAAAAATATAGGCGTTTATGGAATTGGGCACCTCAATTACAACCTCACTGACAACTCGTGATATACCAACAAAAAGTTGTGTAGATATTAAAAACAAAACGTCATTCTATATTTCTTCTTTCAGAATTAAGTTCACAGTCCAAGCTTTCGCCTGATAATGACCCTTATCCTGGTGTTCATCGGTATGGACCTTCTTCTTCTCCGCCTCCTGGCAGACATTGTGCAGACACGACTGTTCCTCTTGCCACACCTGATCATTCTGCTGCGTCTCTACCACCTCTCGAGCCACCTCTTCGTGACAGATCCAGGTCTCCTACTCTCAGACAAACTTTTTCAAAAGTACTTGGATATAGATTTGAAGATCTTGCATTTCTTCGACTTATTCCCCACAACAATCCGAATCGGATATTCGAACTTCGAAGATACGTTTTCCCCCCCGATAAACTAATTTATTTGAGAACAAATACTCGTGACCTTAAGCCCATTCCAACCAAAGAACAAATTGTATTATCAACGTCCAAGGGCGAAGTCTATGCAATATTGGAAAAATCACCATGCAGACACACGTCTCTTCGTGGAATATTCACATCTGTTTCAGGGCTGGCAGAACGGGCAAAAATAAACATGAATAGCGGCGCGGTTGAAGAATTGACCACAACAGAAATCGCAGAATGTCCAGCATCCTTCAAAGAGCTAATAAAAAAGAACTATACAGTATTACGTATGTACACCAAAATTTTCAACACTGTTAATAAATTTAAAAAACATGAGCGCGTCAGTCAGATGTTGGGTGTTGCGCTCGGTCTTTATGCTTACCCCGCGCTTATGCATAGACCTTTTAAAATTAATGTTCAAGAATAACTACTTACATTTGTAATTACATTTTTTTACATTTCACAAATGTTTTAAAAACATCTATCAAATTACTTTAAATGTCACAAAAATAAAAGAATAAATAGAAGAATAAAATCGGCTTAAGGCCATGTCAGGGTACCGTGCCATACCTGACGGCTCAGCTGACCTTTCCTATTGCAAGGCGCTCGAACTTGAGTGAGCTGCCCAGCGGGGCGATTTGATGCTTAACCGGAGGCTACTGTGTTACATTACCTAATGAACGCTCCACTTTGGACCATTGCGACTCGATATCCTGCATCTGTATATTCCTGTCCGACGGATAAATAAAATTTTTGGAATGATTGACAGCGGAGTGTGTAAAATTAATGCGATCTACACCAAAATGCCCTTTCCAACAATCCGTTATTATATGTGCACTGGTTAAACCATTTTCCTGAATAAATGCATGCAATGTAGTAGCATCCGGATTGTTTCCCGAAAGCGCTTTCATCAATTTCTACAGTTTTACCGGGTCCCCCAATTATTTGTTTATTTTCAAATAATCAAACTCTGAGCAATCTCCTGAGATCTGTCATAATAGCCCGCACCGTGCCTTTGGAAAGTTCCATCTCCCGAACAGTTATGTTTAACGGATACCGTAGCCACCAACAAACTACAACTTGTGAAATTCTATGTACTTTTACGTTCGCGACATTAAAAACGTCCCCTTTCTAAAAGGCAGTTCTCAAATTTTAAGCTTTAAGAATATACTTGGATTATATCTGAGAAGCTATATAGTCGATTGCAAACAATTTTCTTCTTGAAAAAAAGTATAAAAGTGGTTGCAAAATCCTTCAATTAAAAAACAGAAAAAACGCATATCTCCATGACAAGTAAACAGGCTGTTACAATTTTCAACAGTTGAAATACTCAACAGTTGGACATTCAATGGTCGTAAATTTAAGAAAATTATAATTTGAAATTTCAACAGCTGTGTTTCCAATAGTTTTTAATTAACTGTGGAAAACTGAAGAAAATTAAATTTTCAATTTATTTCAATTTTTAGCAACTGTAACTGTTAAAAGTAATTGAAAATTAAAAATTTAAACTTCCGCAGCTGGATTTTAAATAGCCAAAAAATAAATGTGAAATATTCTTTAATTTTGAACAGTTGAAGATGGAAATTATATTTTAAATTGTCTTTAAATGTATACAGTTGAAAATTGAATTTTTAATTTATTTCCATATTCAACAGCTGAGAATTGAAACTTGAATTTTCAATTTATTTCCATTATCAACCACTGAAAATTGAAAATTAAATTTTCAACAGTTGGAAATGAAATTTTAAATTATCTTTAATTTGAAATTTCCTAAAACTTTTCAAAACCCTAAAAAAGCTTCAAAATTGTATTTCGAAATCTTTAGAATTTTCGAAATTTTTCAAAACTTTTCAATACATTTTAAAATGATTCAAATTTTTCCTATGACTTTGAAAAAATTCGGCAAAATTACAAAAATTTCCTAAAAATCTTCCAGATTCTTTTTTGATCCTGATCTTGAAAAGAAATGTGCATTTTTAAAGACATTTTTCAGTATATTAGGTGCTGAGATATCTACGCAGTAGCATACGTTAAAAAATTATGCAAAAATTGTATACAGAATTACATGCAAAGTCGTAGTGTCGGCTGGTTTGAATGGGAACTAGATTTAAACGTACCAACCCAGCATAATACAGTAGCCCCTGGTTGAGCATCACATCGCCCCGCTGGGGAGCGAGCTCCTGTTCGAGCGCCTTACAATAGGAAGGGTCAGCTGATCCATCTGATATGGAATTTTCGTTGTTTTTTGCACTTGAATTTTGTTTTATTGTCACTTCATACTAATTTTTGAAAAATTAAAAAAATGTTGACATTCATTGTAATCTATTTAATAAGTTAGTTTCAATTCACAAATGTCTATCAATTCTAAAAAATACAAATTTAGTAGAAATTGGTTTATAAGAAAACACTTACGTTCCTATCCAGAGTTCTAACATTTTTAATGTTTTTCTGTATAAAACTTGTAATAAACCAAAAAGTTTTTTAGGATTTGTATGAAAAATTAGCATAATAACCTATGAATGTTCTCTGCTACTTGTTTCCTCAACTGTAAAATTGAAAATGAAAGATTTTTAATGTAGTGGGGGAACTCATCTAACGCGAATCCCAATCCCAGACTTTCGCGATAGGTGGGAAAGTACAGTAATTAATTATGGTTCATGATCAAATTTGATTATGAATGATTCGAAACATTATTGATGGAAGAAAAAATTTTAGTTGTAAATGATTTTTTAATATTGGGTATCAGTTCAAAAAAATGTTCGATACCTACAATAAGAGAAAAAATTATAGATGTTAATGGAATTGGGCCCCTCAATTACAACCTCATTTACAACTCGTGATGTACCAACATACAGTTGTGAAGATACTTAAAACAAAAATTTAATCCTGCATTTCTTGCTTCAGACTTAAGGTCACAGTCTGAACGTTTGCGTGATGGTGGATCTAATCCTAGTGTTCATCGCTGTGGACCTTCTTCTTCTTCTCCTGGCAGACATTGTCCAGACACGACTCTTCCTCTTGCCACATCTCATTATTCTGCCGGGTCTCTACCACCTTCCGAGCCACATCTTGATGAGAGGTCCAGGTCTCCTAGTCTCAGGAAAAATTTTCCAAAAGTGCTTGGATATAGATTTGAAGATCTTGCATTTATTCGACTTATTCCCCACAACAGTCCGAATCGGATATACGAACTTCGAAGATACGTTTTTCCTCCCGGTCAACCAATTCGATTGAGAACAAGAACTCATTTCCTCAATCCCATGCCAACCGGAGAACAAATTGTATTATCAACATCCGAGGGCGACGTCTGTGCAATATTGGAAAAATCACAAAAGAGACACACAAATCTTCGCGCAATATTTACATTTGTTTCGGGGCTGGCAGAACGGGCAAAAATAAACATGAATAGCGGCGCGGTTGAAGCACTGACCACAGAAGAAATCACGCAATGTCCATCATGCTCCAACAAACTAATCACAAAGAATTATAGAGTATTACGTGTGTAAACCACAACTCTTCACACCGTAAATACATTTTTTTAAACGCGCGCATCAGATCTGGCGCTTTGCGCTCGTTCTTTATGTTTAACCTGCGTTTGCGCATAGACCTTTTAAAATTAAAGTTCAAGAATAACTTTTAACATTTACAATTACATTTGTTTTAATTTCACAAATGTTCCAAAAATAAATCATCAAATTACTTTAAGTATCTCACATTTCATATCACTGGATATTGTGCCACTTAAAATGAGATTGATTTCAGCTTTTTACATTCTCATCATTCATCATTCAGTCCTTCAATGGATCTCCACGTTTTGAGATCCCCTGAAGCCGAAAATCAAGTTTTGGCGATGACGCCTGTTTGTCTGTCCGTCCCTCGGTAAACACACCTCGGTCAACCAGCCATTTCGGATAGAAATTCAAAAGGTTAGAGCATTTTCAAAATTTCTGAGAACATTTTTTTAAGATCTGAAAAATTTAATGTACGGCTGTTCGTAGTACTGAGAAAGCCAGAAAATTTATCCTGATGACTTTCTTCAATAAAAACAGAATTATCAGAGTTATAGCATTTACAAAATTTAAGAAATAAATCGAAAATCAAAATGTTAAGCCAAACAACGCTCGATATTAAAGAAAGTCAAGAAAAGAAAAATGTTGCTTTTTATAAGCCCTACAAGAAAAAGAAAGACGAACAAACAAAAATTGCGATCCCAAAAAAGATCTAAAAATTTTTTAATGATTACTTTTTGATAGGACGCGTAGTTTTTGTTTTATTCGTGAAAAATAACATTGAAAACGAAACAAATATTTTTGGAAAAACGACACAAGGTACGAAAACGAATTAGTAAACAAACATTGTGCACCTGAAACACATCTACAAATTTTTATAAATAGCTTTTTGATAGGACGCGCAGTTTTATTTTTAATCATAAAAAATGACATTAGGAATAAAAAATGAAAAATTTGTGGAAAAACGGCAGAAGGTACAAAAAAAAATGATAGACAAAAGTTGTTCACTCAAGAAAGAGATACAAATTTGTTATAATTTATTACATTCTCATCACTTATGATTGAGAAAGTATTAAAACACAGGCCGAAATTTGGCACCACATAATTTAAACTTCGAACCAAACGACGCAAAATACGAAAAAAAATTTTAAAGAGCAATTATAACTTTTGAAAAGTCCTAAAAAATTTCTTCAACCCATTTTTCAATATAACTCGTCATTTCGGTTTTATTTATCGAAAGTACTATGCCGAAAGTCGAAAATTAAAATTTTGAACCAAACGGCGTGAGATAAGGGTAAAAATTTCACCAAGGAGTTGCAGCTTTCAAAAAGTCCTACTAAATTTATTTCAACTATTTTTTATAGGACTTGTCACTTTTGTTTTATTGATCGGAAATACTAGGGAAAAAGTCACAAATTCAAATGTTGAGCCAATAAACGACGCAAAATATGGGGAATAGTTTTTGAAGGAATTTCAGCATTATGAATTCCTACAACATTTCTATGTACTATGTTTTAACATAACTTCTCCTTTTTAATTTATTTATCGAAATTTATAGAAAAAAATCGAATAGGGAAGAATATCTAAAGAAAGGATTTTATTTATGTTGAAGTAATTCAGAAAATAAATATACATTTACAAATGGGTTTCAAAAATCGAGCGCGTAGCGCGAGTGTCACGATGAGAATGTGTACCTCAAAGCCTACAGAGCTTTGAGCAAGTTAATCTTTCAGGTTACAATGCATAATCCTAAATTAATTTGGATTAAAAAATTTTCATTTCAAACGTTACATTAACAAAATAATTAATCGGTTAATTTTTTATTTTGTCAACTTAGAATTGCTTAAAGTGATATAATTTTCAAAACACACAAATGTATTGATTTATACTTCATTTTAGAGTACCGAATATGATAGCGTAGAGTAGATTTATATTTCTAACCCATTCAGATATTGCAAAGTAAAGTAAACATTGTAATCTTTATCATTACTTTATTTTAGTTAGCCTAAGATATGTACATGTATACGAACAGTTTTTTCCTATAATTAAAAAATGTCTCATTTTACCTTTCGTAACACATGCGTGAGTATTATCAAATTAAAAAAAAATAACCATGTGAAAAACTGAAAATATATTTTTTGAAACTAAAAAAGCTAAAACAGTAAATAATTAAAATATTTTTCTACCTGAAAAAACTAGCAGTTTCCGTGTGAACCACAATTGTAAAAATAGGAACATATTTTTGTAAAGTCTCTTGAATCAACAACTGGAAATATTTGTTCAGAATGTAAATTTTCAATTTTTCATTCGAACTTTTGATGGGTGAAAACACAACCGATTGTAAAAGAAGGCTCTGGTTCAAGAAAAATTACGCCCCTAGATATTACATTCTTAAGTGTCCCCTACCCCAACCTTGAAACCTTTTCATATATTTTTCTATTTATTTTCCATTAAATCTTCTCAAATATATTACAATGTCCTCAATCTATATGACATCAATTCCATAGAAATGTGTGAACAAATTTTTTTCGTTGAAACTGACTCTTATCAGATGTAAATATCTCAGAAGAACAAGGTTGACGCCTTCAATGTAAGAGATAACAACTACAGTATAGATTGTATAACGTAATGAAGCAGTTGAATATTTATTAGCTACATTGTTAGTCAAATTTTTAATTAATACTTTAATCAGTTTGTCTTCTACTAAGAAAAGATGAAGATTGTATGTACGCTGCTCTTATCCTTGGCCGTTATTCTGAATTCTATTGGTGAATATAATAATATAATATATCTATTATTTAGGTAAATATCCTTTTAAGCTATAGGCGAATCAGAATTTTTGATCCGAAGTTTAATTTTAAAAGTATATATATATATATATATATATATACATACATACATATATATATATACATTCGGTATTCGGTTTTGATTCCTTGGGATTCGAACCGAAGGGCCTATGACAAAGCCACCGGACGCGTCCTCGGGTTGCGGATAGAGGGTCCCTGTACCAAGGGTTTCTGCTGAATATGGTTACAATAATTAATAAGCAGTCGCGGACAATTGTCCAGGGATGGTCCCGAAGGAATAACCCCCAAGCGGAGGCGTAACAACCGTGCCGAAAGCTGAATGGCACCTGGGTGTGGTGTCTCAAACGGTGACTCTGGGATACCGGGCGACCTCTCAGAGTATCAGCCTTATCCTTGCACGCGGGGCTCTACACGGATGGACTAACCCTTTCCCCTAGCTGCTCGTGGGAACAACAATGACAACACCAAACATAGTTGTAGGAAGTGCGGTTCAAAACAATCGAACGCGCAGGGCTCCCGACAATGGGTCGGACAACAATGCCGACTACCCTAGAGTTGGGGGAGCCAATCAAGACGGAGTCAATGCGATTGACCGGCGGAATCTCGTTACTTTTGAGTGGACGGATCGACTCAGGGACGACCTGCTGGAGTGCTATGATACCAGTATGGCCCCTGAACGAAAAGGTTACATGGCGCGACTGCATGCTCTGTGGTTCGAGAAACACATAGAGCTCTCGGATTTTTCGCAAAAACGGCTGCGAAACCGTGCCGAGGACCTCCGGAAAAGGGGTTATATAAGCGGAGCGCCTACACAACCGCAGCCAGAACAAGCCGGCAACAGAGAAAGAGAGGCGACACTGAGACCAGCCTCGAACAGGCATCCAATAGAGGGAGAACGATGCTTCAAGACCCGGAGAAACATCAACATTCAGGTTTCTCCCAAGCCCAAAGATCTGACTGAACTGGATGATGAGCTTCGTGGAGATTTTTCCGAAGAATCCGACCTCTGGACTATCAATTGTAGTGTGTACAATGCAGCGAGAACTTTGGCAGATGCAAACCGTAAAACAAAACCAACGGTTGATCATAAGACCAAAAGACGAATGCATCAACTTAGCACAAAGATAGGCTGGGCAAGACAGTACGCGTCCCGCATTCAGTGTGTGATTGACTACATAACATCTGGCAGAACTTTCACTGCCAAGGTTCGACAGTTCACGCGCGAACTGCGGATCCGTCATCACACAATCAACAAGTCAAAGCTACTGACCATCAGGCAGCATATTGTTGACAGAATACGAGTACTATCTGACGCTAGGAGAAGTCTAGAGCGGAGAGAGAGGTGGGTCAGAGAAAATCAACAGTTTTCGTCTGACCCATCTCGACTCTTCCAAGACCCTCCAGTTACTGTCGACCATCCGCCCAAACCAGAGGAGGTCGACGCATTTTGGAGAGAAGTCTACGAAGTCCAACATCCACTTAAAGAAGGATCAAAGAACATAAACAGCTTCAAGGAGCTGTGCAATGCCCTCATCACAGCTGAGGAGGAATGCCCACCTATCACCACCGAGGAGGTGAAAAACGTATTAAGAGGCATGAAGAACTATTCCGCTCCGGGACCAGATGGCATCAAGACCTTCTGGTGGAAGAAGTTTCCTTCAACCCACCAGCATCTGGCCCGAATTTTCACCTCATATCTAAAGTCGGAAGAGCCTATTCCGGGGTGGTTGGTGGAAGGGCGCACAGTGCTCCTGCCGAAGATGGGCAACTTAGCTGGCCCTAAGAATTACAGGCCAATAACTTGTCTGAACACACTGTATAAGATCTTCACAGCTATCCTAAATGATAGGATTGTTCGGACAATTGGACCTGTATGGCGAGAGATGTATGAACAACGTGGCTCAAAGAAAGGCGTAGCGGGATGACGGGAGAACTTGCTCATCGATAGATGTGTCTGTAAAGACGCAGCATACTATCAGCGATTTCTATCGATGGCCTGGATTGATTACCGGAAAGCTTTCGATTCAACCTCCCATAGACTTATCATCTGTCTGTTGGAAAGCCTAAAGGTTCATCCACACATCGTGAGGTGCATAGAGACATTAATGCCGCTTTGGAAAACCAGATTTACTATCTCATCTGGAAACCATCGTGTGATCACTAACAGTATCACCTTTCAGAGAGGTGTATTTCAGGGCGACACCATGAGCCCTCTCCTCTTTTGCCTCACATTATTGCCACTATCTCTCGCACTTCGCCATTCCGAAGGGTATCTCTGCGGAAAACCTGGAAACCGAAAGCATAAGGTCACTCATGTATTTTACATGGATGATCTTAAGATCTATGCTAGGAATCAAGAGAAACTACATCTAGCTCTGAAAATTGTCAAAGAGTACACTCAAGAGATTGGAATGGAATTCGGGTTAGAGAAATGCGCCAAGGTTAATTTGAAGAAAGGAAAACTTAATGGCATCCCCGAAGATCCTGAGCTCGTTGACAGAAGCGCTATACGACACCTTTGCGCTGGAGAGACCTATACATACCTGGGCGTGCCACAGAGCCGCATTCAGGACGCGACATCTATAAAGGATACTCTCCGATGCAGATACAAACGTCTCATCCGGCAGATTTGGTCTTCCGAACTGTCGGCGAGAAACAAAGTATCTGCAACGAACATGCTTGCCGTCCCGGTAGTACTCTATTCATTTGGAGTGGTTCCATGGACGAAGGACGAGCTCAGATCCCTTGATATCGGGACGCGAAAGGTTTTGCACATGAACAAGAGCATGCACCTTAAGTCTTCTGTTCCGCGACTTTACATCTCACGCCGCCTAGGTGGTCGCGGAATACTGAATCTTGAATGTCTTCACAACAGACTCATTCTGGGTACAGCACATATAGTTGCAAATGGACAAGACCCTCTTCTTAAAATGGTCAGGAAACACGAAGAAGTGGGAAAAGGGGCGTTTCTGTACAAAGCAGCGGAGGAGGCTGCTGAAACACTCGGCCTTGACTTCAATATTAGGGGTGAGCAAAATGCATCAAATCTTATCCATCTTGAATACTCACTCCTGAAGGCCTGGATTAAGAAAGCACAGGAGAAAAACTTCCACGAACAGCTCCTCGACAAGAGGATGCACGGCATCTTCCACAGAAATGTGGAAGATCAGTCGATGTCGTATGAGCTAACGTTTGCTTTCCTTAGATCACCCGGATTGAAGTCGGGCATGGAGGGCTTCATTTTGGCATGTCAAGACGGTGTCATTTCCACTCTAGCATACCGTCGCCACATTTTGAGCCAAGACATTCCCGATGATAGTTGCAGAGCGTGTCATGCACACCCCGAGCATCTAGGACACATACTATCTAGTTGTCCAACTCATGCGGGAACGACCTACATCCAAAGGCACAATGCGGCACTAAGAGTGCTTTATTACCATCTCTGTCACTCTTATGGCATTAGCCCAAATACCTCTCCGCTAAACGCTCCTAGAGAAATAGAGTCAATTGTCGAAAATGAGAAGTGCCGCATATACTGGAACTTCATATTCTCGACAATTGTTTCTGTTGCGCACTCGAGGCCTGACATAGTTCTCCTTGACTTCGAGAAACGAACCATGTTCGTTATCGAATTTTCGGCACCAGCTGACAAAAACGTCACAGCCAAGGAGAAAGAAAAGAAAGAGAGGTATAAAGACCTTATCAGGGAGTTGCGACGGTTATACCCGGAATATTCTGTTAAGCTAATCGTCTTGATCATCGGCGCTGTTGGAGGTGCCAAGGTTTCACTGGTTAATAGCCTGAAAAGCATCCCTGCGTGTCAAAAAAATGCTGAGACACTTGCGGGGAAAATGCAGAAGGCGGTCGTCCTTGGGTCGCTCCGTGTCCTCAGGGTGCACGAGACTTTTGCCGGACCATCGTATTGAGTTCGTCGCAGACTGTAACCACCTATCTCACGGCTGTGAGACGTGGTTACAGCTGAAATTTTACCGCGATTTCGCTGGGAGCGGGTGCAATTTTTCAGATTAGCACCCGCTCCCGGCGAAATCCTGCGGTTGTCCTTATGACAAACTTTTAACTATATATATATATTCTTATAGGATATTTAATTGCGCATCTTTTTTCTCTAGATGAAAAAGTTTTACCTTTTGCTATTTAAAAAAAACTCGAAAACCCCGGTGTACCAAATACCAAATTTTTTTGTATTTTTTTACTTCAACTCGGAATAATTCTGTCAATTCCTCAAATTTTGTATGGAGTCTGCGCTACCGGCGCCGGTAAAGAACGGTCTTACGGTTAATTTAATGCCTGAAAACATTATTAACAAGATCAAAGCTGATAGTAATTATGTTTTCACAAAGAAAAAATATTTTTTATATTCTTATAATGAAAATTCGGTAAGCGTAGAAAAAATATTTTTAGTGTGAATAGACACTTCGTTGAACATAACCGAACATTCATTTGAAGTACGAGAATTGTTCTTGATTAGAATAAACAATTATCGATTTTATTATTTGATAAAGTGTGATATATACACAAGAACTCCATTATAGGTCCCTCTTATTTAGTTCTTCCTAAAACTGCTGGCCCATGCAGTTTCTCAGCGCACAAGCAGTGTCAACAATGCGTCGCCATCCCGCACCTCGCCCCGCACCTATCATTTTGAGACGAATTTAGTGCCAAGGCCACTGCGAGGCAACCCCCGAAACTGGCCTTATACTGAAGTTCTTGTGTACATAAAACGTTCCATCCAGAGCGTCAAAAGATGAAAACTAACAAGATAGCTCTTAAATCACACGATCTTACTCTAAAATGTGTGACAGTCCCTTCAGTATTCTTGAAATATACTTATCATGGGTACCGACAAAAATACACATCGAAAAAAAACCATAATTTTTTCATGTTTTATCAGCGCATCAATATATATCAGTACAGGGCCATTTATAGACATCCGGCGCCCGGGTGCAGTGTATAAATTGCTGCCCGGCCCACAGACCCTAGTATTTCCGTTGTCCATATACCATTAAAAGCTGTTTATAATAAATTATGAAAAATACGATAATTAATAATAATAATAATCGTAGTATTTATAATAATGAATATTATTTCAAGCAGTGGGAAGGCCCTTAGCAGTATTTGAATACGTTTTTGAATTTTAATTTCATAAATAATCTGAGAGGAAATTTTATTTTGCATCTTTTTACCTATTGGGAAAAAGTTATAAACGGTCTTCGTTTTTGAAATAAGTAGGAAAAAAAATATTTTCGCACAGCGTGAAATTTTCTTCTTTCCTGACTTAGATTCGCTCCAAATAACAAACTATTTGGAGTTTTATTTTAATTTCAAGGAATTCTGTGTGAAACTATACTATATAGCTGGTAGTAAACTTGTAGTTTGTTTGGCGGTATATACACCTGACAAAATTCGTGTTAAACAAATGACATTTGTCGTCCCATTTGTTGAAATAAATAAAGACAAAGAGTGCTAGATACGCGAGTCCTTTCTTGGTTTCATCAAGTCACTGATAAAAAAGGTGGAGGACTTGTGCATATTGTAATAAATAAATTACAGGAATATGGCTCAAGCGTTTAGGATTTTTGGGGTCAAAGCTACGATAGCGGTACCAACATGAAAGGTAAACTTAAAGGTATTCAGTAGAGAATAGTAGACTTTAACCCCAGAGCATTTTATGTTTCTTTCTCTCCTCACAGTTTAAATTCTGCTGTAAATAATTCTGCAAAATGTAGTATTAAAGCTGTTGACTTTTCACAACAGGTATATAATTTTCTTTCGACGTTGGAAATTTTTTAGAGCGATAAAGTTTTGTTTAGCCAACTTCGCGTCTTTCAAAATACATATATGTTTGTCATGGAAAAACAAAAGAAAGTTTAACCGATATTTCTGTAAAGTTTATCCTTTGAAGTTAATTTTTGTTGCAAAGAATCTTTCGTCGGAAATCGATGTAAAGTTTACCTTCTGTTTTTTCTGTGAGTAAAATGATTTCGTTATCACTTGTCATGTGGTATAAAATCTTATCAAATGTAACGCAATAATGAAATTGTAAGTCATTATTTGACGGCACGCTAGCCACTATACGTAAATTGTTTGATGAAATTTACAGAAAATATTCTGTATGATGTAATACGACTGTTAAGAGTGAATAAAAAATAAATATTTTTGTTTGAACAAATGTTATAAATTGTTCCCTTAGACATTGCATGAATCATGCATTTATATCTTTAGGCTCATGGGGAGCTGAGCGAATTTTGAGAAACAAAAAACATTCAGCCGGAAGGTTGTTCGAAAAGGTAGTTCACTTTTTCAGTCTGAATATGCTTTCTAACAAAATAATCATTTTAAATAAATCTTCATTAGGAAATAAAGAATGTGTATTTCGGCTGAGCGACTCGAGGCGTTCCACAATGTGACAGAAAGCACTGTTTTTGGACAAAAATGGCTGGATAGTTTTATTTTCAACTTATTTTGATGTATTTTTTTTTAATAAAATTAAAACTTTCATATATATCTTGCATTGTTGGGCAACCAAGAATTTGATACATTATGAGGATTAATAATTAATTAATTTCCAGGAAGAGCTGGCTAAACGGTTGAGGGTGTCTATAAAGATATTCTCACTAATGTCGTTCATGTCGATGATTACATTCATCCTTGCCCTCTCGTGCATTAGTTTCATGTGATTACACATTACGAACACTGACGAATTGAAGCCGAATGCTAAATCCAGTAGTGGCAAGTGGAATGACACGACGTATTTGGCAGCCAGTCTTGGGGTTTTGAATTGGAGGCAAATTATTATGAAAGAACTGTCAATTTCATTTCGTAGTAATTTAAATACTTTCCAGAGAGCCTTATAATTTTATGTAAGTCGACGCTTCTCATGAATCGTTGATCGATTGACTTATTTTCGTCTACTCCCCAAGTTTTGGCTGAGAAATGAAGGGATTGAAAATTACTCCACTATTTTTGGCTCACATTTTGCCACCTTTTACAAACTCGTTCTATATGGATTTTGACATCTATCGTTTTCAGATGCTGAAAAATCTCCATGAGACAATCGTCGGTTAATTTTTCTATTTCCGCAATCTCAATTTCTCCTTTTGCTTTGAATTTTGTTTACTTTTCTATTTTATTCTCTTCTGTTATTTGTTCAGCGTCTTCCATTTCAATTTCCTGTCTATCAGCACAACAAGAAAACGTTGTAGACCTTCCACGTAATGTCGACCAAATGTTCTTTACACTGGAACAGGATTGCCAGATGAATATTTTTGTGGTTGGAAATCACCGACAACTGCCAACCTTAGAAATTCAAATATCTCCAGAAAGTAGATTTTACTCTTCTCTCCTTCTATGATGAACTGCAGATGATCTTTTAATGCCACTGTTTTATAAAGATTTAAAATGCAGTAAAATGTGTCTTAAGTAAGTATAATAACTATACGGAAGCAACTTTTAATTTGCTGAATCAGGAAAAAAATTGTTAATGATATTATATACAAATTCACGATTAAGAGTAATTTTTCGTAATTTCTAATGATTAGTTGTTGAAATTCGTGGTTTCTGGATACAATACAAGACAAACTAATGTACGATTATGAATAAGTAAAATTATCTTGTCACTTTCATCTATTTAAACTATTTTTGAATACAAATACACAGTATGATAATGTCTGAATGAGTCGGCTGAATTTTTTTGCCAGAATGAACTGAAAATTTCTTTCTAGTGACTTCTTGCTGATCATGCGATGATGATGCGATGATGTATTTATACCTTTATGAAAAGCTTTCATACTGAACGTTTTTGGTCGCTAAAAATTCGCTCAACTCCCCATGAGCTTGATGGTATGAATGTATGATTTATACATTTTTTCAGGGTAAAAATTTATAACTTTTAATCAAACAACACAGAAAAAACAAAGTGTGAATCTGGCGTTAATTTCAGGGTACCATTTGCCTGCAACAAAAATTAACCTTGGCAGTAGTGTGAAGGGTACTCTGACACAAGTTTTCGTTTCCTTCGGACTTGGGATACGAAACGTCATCTGCTGTCAATTGTTTTTACATTCTTGCGACAAAAGAAAAAATTTGTATTTGTGTATGAACTGCGAAAGCGGCAGAAGCTACAACTTTTTGTCAAAAAAAAGATGTAGAATTTAATTTTCTATAAGAATATATACTTTTATAAAATGCAATTTGTTTTGAAAGTTTCTATGGGCCAAGGGCGTTGAACAAGAAAAAATTACAGGTGTTTATGGAATTGGGCCCTTCAATTACAACCTCATTTACAGCCCGTGATGTACCAACATGAAGTTGTGTAGATATTGAAAACAAAACGTAATCCTGTATTTCTTGTTTCAGAATTAAGTTCACAGTCCAAGCGTTCGCCTGATAATGACGCTAATCCTGATGTTCATCGCTATGGATCTTCTTCTTCTTCTTCTTTTCCCGGCAGACATTCCCTAGACACAAATATTTCTCTTGCCACGCCTCATTATTCTGCCCGGTCTACACCACCTGCCGAACAACCTCTTCGTGACAGGTCCAGGTCTCCTACTCTCAGGCAAACCTTTCCAAACGTACTTGGATATAGATTTGAAGATCTTGCACTTATTCGACTTATTCCCCACAACAATCCGAATCGAATATTCGAACTTCGAAGATACGTTTTTCCTCCCGGTAAACCAATTCGATTGAGAACAAGAACTCATTTCCTCAATCCCATGCCAACCGGAGAACAAATTGTATTATCAACATCCGAGGTCTGTGCAATATTCGAAAAATTATCAAGCAAAAACACAAATCTTCGTGCAATATTTACATTCGTTTCAGGGCTGGGAAAACGGGCAAAAATAAACATGCACAGCGGCGCGGTTGAAGAATTGACCCCAGAAGAAATCGCGGAATGTCCAGTATCCTGCAAAGGACTAATAAGAAAGAACTACACAGTATTACGTATGTACACCAAAATTATTCACACCGTTAATAAATCATAAAAACGCGCGCGTCAGTCAAATCTGGCGCTTTGCGCTCGGGCTTTATGCTTTATGCTTACCCCGCGTTTATGCATAGATCTTTTAAAATTAATGTGCAAGAATAACTTTTTATGTCAAGTTCGCTTGTTAACTTTTTCAATTATAAAAACATTCAGTTTACAATGCTTAATTCTAAAATCTTTTAGATTAAAAATTTTTCACCTCAAACGGACGTTTTCAATTTAAAAAATTTTTAAATGCAGTTTGGAAGATTTAATATGTAATTTTTGTTCTATTTGCACTTGAATTTTATTTTATCGTCGCTGCATACTAATTTTTTAAAAATTCAAAAAATGTGGACATTCAATGTAACCTATTTAAGAAGTTAGTTTCAATTCATAAATGGCTGTCAATTCTAAAAAAAATACAAATCCAGTACAGTTTACAAGGAGACACTTAAATGCCTATCCAGAGTTCTCAATTTTTTAATTTTTTTCTGTATACAATTTGTAACAAGCAAAAATTTTTTTTAGGATTTGTGTGTCAAATTAGCATAATGACCTCTTAATGTTCTCTGCTACTTCTTTCCTCAACTGTCTAATTGAAAACAAGAGATTTTTAATGTAATGAGGGAACTCACCTAACGCGAATCCCAGTACCAGACTTTCACGAAAGGTGGGAGGGTACTGTAAGTAATTTTGGTTCATGAAAAAAATTATTTCTGAACGATTCGAAACGTAATTGATAAAATAGAACATTTTGATTGTAAGTGATATTTTAATATTGGATATCATTTAAAAAATATGTTTGATACCTACAAAAAGATATATGGGAAAATTTTAAATGACTTAGGGTTTACTTTTTTAAAAATTAATTTTAAGTTTTAAAGACATCAAAATATGTCAAGAAGGAAACTGGAAGACTTTGGGAAACTTTTTTTAATTGTGCATGAATGAAAGGTTTTTGAAGATTTAGTCAACAATTTCTAAGCTTTTCAAGAATTTCGAAAAGCATCAAGATAATACAAAAATTTTCTTAAATAATAATAAATAATAATATATATATAATATTATATATATATATATATATATATATATATATATATATATATATAATATATATATATAAATAATAATAAAATAATAAATTCGTGCCAAAAATCAGGTCTCTGAAAAAACAAGTTTTCTAAGATTTTAAGAATTAAAATTATATTATCGGCCATGTTTAATGAAAAAAACATTATTTTCTCTTAAGAAAGTTTAAAACTTACGAATAATAAATATTTAAATAATGGTGTTTTAAATTAAATTTTGTCCTAATATCCCTTCTTACCAAATTATTAAAAAGTAATGAATTTCAATTATTCATTGCTCATTTTTTAAGGAAAAAAGTTCCTTACAAATCTAATGTTTCTGTTTTTTTTTAATAAGTAAATAATCTTTAAATATAGTTGTTTGTTTAAAAAATATTGTCTCAAGCCGTTGAATGAGAAAAAATTATAGGCGTTTATAAAATTGGGCCCCTTAATTACAACCTCATTTACAACTCGTGACGTACCAACATGCAATTGTGTAATTAAAACAAAATTGTAATCCTGTATTTCTTGTTTCAGTATTAATTTCCCAGTCCGAGCGTTTGCCTGATGGTAGCCCTAATCCCGATTTTCATCGCCGCGGACCTTCTTCTTCTTATTCTCCTGGCAAACATTCTCCAGACACGTCTCATTCTCGCGCCATGACGCTTTCTCTTGCCACGCCTCATTATTCTGCCAGGTCTCCACCACCTGCCCAACAACCTCTTCGTGCCAGGTCCATGTATCCCACTCTCAGGAAAACTTTTCCAAAAGTACTTGGATATAGATTTGAAGATCTTGCATTTATTCGACTTACTCCCCACAACAATCCGAATCGGATATATGAATTCCAAAGATACGTTTTTCCCCCCGATAAACCAATTCGGTTGAGAACAAGAACTCGTATCCTCAATCCAATGCCAACCGAAGAACAAATTGTATTATCAACGTCCAACGGCGATGTTTGTGCAATATTGGAAAAATCAGCAAGCAAACACACGATTCTTCGAGCAATATTTAAACCTGTTTTTGGGCTGTCAACACGGGTGAAAATAAATATGAATAGCGGTGCGGTTGAAGAATTGACCACAGAAGAAATCGCGGAATGTCCAGTATCTTCCAAAGAACTAATCACAAAGAATTATACAGTATCACGTGTGTGAACCACAATTCTTCACACCGTTAATAAATTCCAAAAGACGCGCGCGTCAGTCAGATTTGGCGCTTTGCGCTCGGTCTTTATGTTTAACCTGCGTTTGTGCATAGACATTTAATAATTAAGGTTCAAGAATAACTTTTAACATTCACAATTAGATTTGTTACATTTCACAAATAAGAAAAAAATCTATCAAATTACTTTATGTATCACAAATTTCATATCACTGGATATTGTGCCATTCAAAATAAGTTTGATTTCAACTTTTTTTATGTTAAGTTCACTTGTTAACTTTTTCAATCATCAATCTTTTTAGTTTACAATGCATAATCCTAAACTCAATTGAATTAAGAAAGTTTCATTTAAAACGCACCATTAAATGACAATTGAACAATTATTAACTTGAAACGTCTTTATATTAAAATAATTTTAATTTGAAAATTGTACCATTAAAAAAAATTAATCGTTTAATTTTTTGAACTTAGAGTTGCACTGTAGAAAATTTCGGGAATTTTCCCCACTTTGTAGTGGGGAATAATCCACATTTTCGTTGGGGAAAATCATTTTCCCCAAGATTTCGGGAAATTTCCCTAAAAGTTCTTATAATTCACTAACAAATTTGAAAAATGCCCTCAAATTTAGGAAATTAGATAATACCTACCATTTTTGGGGAAATTTTCCTAAACATATGGTAATTTATACAAAAGTTTGGGAATATTCCCTACAATTTGCGGAATTGAATGATTCCTACTGAATGTAGAGGGTATCGTTCCAAAAATAATGTTTGACTTTCTACGTAGATTAGGTAAATTTTCTAAAAATTCTTGAAGTATTACCGTATGTTCAGGAAGATATTTTGCCCCAAAATATTTGATAAACTAGCACAATATTTTAAATAATTTTACACATTTTTTTGGAGAAAAGATTTATTAATGTTATATTCATCTCAAAGATTTCTCATCATAAATTTTTGTTGTTCACGTCAGAATGCAATAAATAATTTGCATGTAACATGCAAAAAAATGTATTTATCGTTTTTAATTAAAATTTTGTTTGCAGTACTTTCCTTTTAATAAGTGTTAATATTTCAATCTTGCTGCTCTGAGCTGATAGTTCTGGAGAAAATCCGCCAGAGCGCGACGTGCCGCCTCTCTCGCAACAGAAATGACGCGTCGACTGTTTAAGTGAGCAGTCAACACAGAGCACAGCATACTTACCTGGAGTAGAAGCTGCCGTGACCAACAAGGCGTCTTCTTCAGCGCGAGGCTCTTCCATTGTTACGGTCGTGCTGACCCTTGCTTTTTTTATTAATATTCCACTAATTTCGGCGAATTTCAAGTTATTACATAATATCATTCCGCCTAATGGGAAATTCCCTAAATTTTCAATAAAATTCCACAAAATTTAGTGAATTTTCCCTACTACGTCTTAGGGAACATTCTCTACATTTTCAGTAAAATTCCACACTCATGTAGGGAAATTTCCTGAATCCGTTTGAGGGAAAATTCCAAAATTTCTTTTGGAATATTTCACAAGTTATTCTAGGGAATTTTTCCCCAGGCGGAGTAGGGAAAATTCCCGAATTTTGTTGTTTATTACTTCCACACGATTTTGGGGAAAATTTCCTCGAAAATTTTTTACAGTGTGCCTAAAGTGATATAATTTGCAAAATTTATTGCTTTATTCTTTATTTTAGAGTACCGAATATGATAGCGTAGCTTAGACTCATATTTTTACCCAGGAATATTTGAACTATTCAATTGATAAAAGATGAAAAGTTTCAATTTTGTAGTTTAACGGCCGGGATAAACCTTGCATTTTTTGCTTGATCAAAACGGCCATCCTGCTTTTATTGAAGCTCCTTTGGCTTTCATGAATACTCTCTCAGCACTTGCCTAGTGCTCCGCGCTCGATTAAAAAGTGTAAAAAATGCGACATTTTCTATAATATTTTGAACTCTATTAAATGTATGTTTTAATAATTCTTATATATATATTTTTGAACTTGAAAAAACTCCCGGTTTTCGTATGACCTACAATTTTAAAAATAAGAACATATTTTTTTGAAGTCCCTTAAATCAAAATTTTGGTTCAAAATGTAAATTTTCGATTTTTTATTAGAATTTTTGATGGGTCAAAACAGAAGCGATCGTAAAAGAAGGCTGGTTTAAGGAAAAGTACGCCCCTATATACTACATTCTTAAGTGCCCCCTACCCCAACTTTGAAACCTCTTGATATATATTTCTATTTATCTTCCATTAAATCTCCTCAAATTATGTTAGTAAACATGTTCAGTAATGAACATTTTTTTATTCTATATTACTTGCTTATTTTTCAATAATAAATTATATGTATTCTTTTTAATTAGCAAAATGAATATTATTTGCTGAAATTGTGTAAAATGGTTCAAGATATATGAGGGCACGTTAGTCTGGCCCAGTTGAGTTTTCATTCTGTTGAAATAATGCAATTTCATAAATTATATTATATAGGATTCCCCATGCAAGAACAAGACGTAGATTCATTCTAGCGCGGCGGAGATGGCCCCTGGCGAATAAGAACCAAAATTGAACATTTGGATTTTTAAATATATATTATTGTAGAGAATTACATTCCGCTTCTTTTTTTCTTTGCAAGAAAATCGTGTCTTTATTAGTAGAGAAGTTTTCTATGACATCAGTTTCAGAGAAATGTGTAACCATATTTTTTTCGTTGAAATTGACTCTTATCAGATGTACATATCTCAGAAGGACAAGGTTGACGACTTTAGTCTAAGGGATAACGACTATAATATAGATTGAATAAGCTAGTGAATCAGTGGATTATTTATTAGCTGCATGTTTAATCAAATTTCTAATTACTACATTAATCAGTTTGTCTTCTACTAAGAAAAGATGAAGATTGTCTGTACTCTGCTCTTATCCTTGGCCGTTATCCTGAATTCTATTGGTGAATAGTATATAAATAAAAGTAAAATAATTCTAATAATTATATTATAGAAGAAAAAATATAACCTTGAATCATAACCTTCTAAAAAAAGATCCGAATGTTGTTGGAGGCTACACGGCCGACGCAGGCAAAGAACGGTCTGAAGGTTAATGTTAATACCTGAGAATACAATTTTCAAGGTCAATACTGATAAAAATTATGCTTAAAACAAATATTTTTGCTGGGAATAGGGACTTCATTAAACATAACCAAATATTCGTTTGAAGTACGAGAATTGTCCATAATTGGAATGAACAATTATCGATTTTATCATTTGGTAAAGTGTGATATATACATAAAACGTTCCATCCAAAGCGTCGAAAGACAAAAACTAACAAAATAGCACTTAAATCACATGAAATTACTATAAAATTCCTGACAGTCCCTTCAGTATACTTGAAATATACTTTTTTTTTTTTTTTTTTTTTTTTTAAACTTAGACCTTGAAAATTATATTTATGGAAATTTGTATGATTATATTCGTAATGAGTGCATAAAAATACATAGCTACATACTTTTCGGAATTTCGCATTCGGCAAGAGTCTCTTTGCCGGCGCGGGAAGGCTAATAGCTACTACGGAAATTGTTTGATGAAATTTACAGAAAATATTCTATATGATGTACTACGACTGTTGCAGTGAATAAAATATGAACAGTTTAAATAGATAGATAGATAAACGTTTATTTTTTAGCCTGCTGGCCTTAAAAAATTGACTTGCTTACACTTCTTTTACAGAATTTTCTTAAAACTAACCCTTAAAACTAACATCCTTCCACACCTTATCTCTAACGCCGCTCGCTCTTATTGCATTGCCTTCCTCGCTTCGCCTCGCCTCGCACGCATGTCCCTACTTTCTTGCTTTGCCTCGCATGACCAAACACTGCCTCCGCGGCTAATCCCTAATACTTATCTACTATTTACAATATTTACATTTACTTATATTTACTTCCTCCTCTATTTACAATATTTCCTTCTCCATTCCTCTTCCTCCTTCCTTCTCTTCTTCTCCATCTTACCCATGACTCCCTTCGCCCATGCTACTGCCCTTTTGTCCCCCCTTTCATGCATCAGTACCACCATGCTTATCCCACTCCTTTCCACCTCTACGCACTCCTCCAACCAATGCTCCACTCTTGCCTCCCCCTTCCCACATAGTTCACACATCCTCTTTTCCCTAGCGAGCCAGAACCTATTATAACCCTCCATGCACCCACATCTCATCCTCGCTATAAGCTCCTGACTTCCTTTCTCTCCTTTCTCACACAAATATTGCGCTCTCGTCTTTGGAATAATCCACACATAGTTCCCATTAAACCTTGTCTCTCTTATTCTCTCTTCCCCTGCTGTCTTCTCTCTCTCCATGCTTTTTTTCTTAACCAACTCATATACCTTCCTTCCTTCCTCATGCATCCTTCTCACTTCATCCATCTGCAGTCCATTCGTTCTAAAATACCTTTCTCTTTCAACCTCCATCTTCCCGCCCCCTCTCCTGTTCTCCTTCTCCCACCAACACTCCCTAACCAGCTTACTTCACCCCTCTTCCAAAAATTCCTCCTCATATTTACACGCTCGACTCCCCGCTAGAATCCCTACACTCGTTCTCCCCGTCTCCCTCCTGACAATATAATTAGGCGTGTTCCTTGCCAGCCCCAGTGTCCACTTTACATACCTCTCCTGTGTCCTATTTACCTCTTCGCTTTCCTTCCACCCCCACACCTCTACTCCATACAATAGGACACTCATCACTAGTGTGTCAAACAACTTCATTCTCCTTCCAAAATCATCTGCGAATAACTTCTTTCTCAACCCCCACACCTGCCTCATCACCACATTTGCCCTCCTCACTCTCTCTTTTATGTGACCATCCACTCCGCCATTCCTCCGAAACAAGAAGCCCAGGTACACAAACTCTTTCACCTCCTGTACCGCCTTTCCCTTCCATTTCCACTCCCCTTCCTTACCCCTTCCACCTCCTTTTCTGAAAACCATAACCTTGGACTTTTCCGCATTCAGTTCTAACCTGTTCTTATCCAGTTATCTTCTCAACCTCTTCATCATTTCCTTTAAGGCCTCCTCGCTTTTTGGCACCAACACTATGTCATCTGCATACGCTAGCGACCAAGTTCTAACCCCTCCTATCCTGACTCCTCCTACTACTCCGGCCTCCAGCTTACTTTCCATATCCGCAATTAAAATCGCAAAAAGCGTTGGGCTAAGCGGACACCCTTGTCTTAATCCCCTATCCATCCAGAATCCCTCCGAAATCCCCTGTCCTCCTCTAACCTTATCTTTGGTCTCTTCATATATCTCCCTTACCCTCTCGACCAGGCCTCTCTCCACTCCCCTATCCTCCATCGCCTCCCACATATGAACATGTTTGTTTGAACAAATTTTATAAATTATTCCCTGAGAAAATTTTTTTTTAAATTTATTATAATGAATCATCGTGAAAGCATTAAATCAATTCAACTCGTGCTCAAATCTATAGTTTCAGGAATTTCTTCATAAAATTCAGAGGAAATATTCCTTTAGAATTCTTGTTATGACAGTTGTAGATAAAACTTTTTATCTACATTTATAACAATATAAAAAATGATTTTCTAAGATATAAATGTTATGTTGGCCAAACTGGTAGATTGCTTTTGTTCGCGAGCAAACGAAATTAAAGTTTCGAAAAGAAGTTCAATGATACGCATGGTGATCACTTGAACTGTAGGTGAAATTAAATGTTGTAATGCACATGGATTAACAAGTAACAATTACTCTCAACTGAGAGTAGTCTTTATTGAAAACAGTTAAACTCTGATAATTTAATTTCTACAATTATAACAAGGTATCTTGAATCCGAAACGATGAGACAAGCGTACCCAGATAACAATGCATGCGGACGCACATGGGCGCATGGCGTGGAAGCACGATGTGTCGGCAACAATGCAAGCACAGTGACAGCACGTTCTGAGGGTAATAAGTAATCCCGCATAGTGCCCGCACACGGTCTGCATGATATGCAGCACGGCGTGCGTCTATCATGCTCGTCAGGTACTCAGGGCAAAATGTCGGCATATAGCGTGCGGTAAAGAGTGTGGCACAAAAAGCGCATTATTACTAAAAACATAATATAGCAGTTGTGTCAAAGTAAAACTCTGATCAAATTCGCTTTATGCTCTAAATTTTTGTTATTTTCCAAGTTTATTTTACAGACAAAAAGTCGAAGTAAAAGTGAATAATTATTTTTGTTCAAATTAAATAAACATTTTTTCTTGGGTTTTGTTTCGGAAAATGGTTCACTATTTTTTACTATATTTACTATATTCAGATTTAAAATGATCGAAAACAAGTTTTACAAGTGCACATTTTTAATCGTTCTACTTCTGAGATTTAAGTTCTTAAATCTCAGTAGTAGAACAATTAAAAATATGCAACTTGAAAAATAATTGAAAGTAATTAACTGGATGATTCAAAAGTATAGTGTTCTTTAAAATCCCTTTGTTTTTTAACAAAAGTGATGAATACACGTTCTGTGTTGAATAATTTAAATTGTTCGAAATAAAAAAATATATTCAGATAAATATATATTTCTCGCTAATACATTATTTAAGAGGTAACAGGAATAATTTTGTGTATGTCGCTTTTGGAATAAACACCTGTTGCATCATCAGTTGTGAAATAACAACTTTCAACACAGCAGTCTCTTCTTAAAAAGGTCATACAATGTTTCCTGTTACTTATGTTATTTTTAACATCTTGTTTTCAATAATTATAACTCAAACACGTGCATGCTAGCACGACGCTGGCACGCACGTGCCGACACGCGTGCGACGCATATGCGGCGCATATGAGGACACATATGTCTGCACTCTTGCTCTCACATCGTGCCGATCGATCGACACGCGTGCAAACACCATGCGGGCAAGGTGTGGGCAAATTGTTATCTGGGTACCTTTGATCGGTTTGACGACGACTGATTCGCACAAGCGAAAGTGCGAAAGGTTCCATACACACACACTCCAAATTTAAAGAGTGTGACTCATGATAAGAATACGAAGTTTGAAAATATAAATAATAAATTTGATATAGTCTAGAATTGGTATAATGACGAATGGAACCTATTATAAAATCAATTTGTAAGGAAAAATACGTCGATTAATCTTCAATTAATAAAGACAAGCTTTCAATATAAAAAGACAGCATAAAAATAATAATTCAATCTCGAACTGTCTTACACCATGAACCTAACAAATTTAAAAGACTAATAGCAGAAATGTTCTTCATTAAAAAAACATTAATAATTGTTTAAATATAATTTCTGACCTTAATAATCATAGTCCATTGTATAACATACTTTTACATTCTTTAATTTAAAAAAAAAATAAAAGAAAAATGGCTAATTTAACTAATTAAATATAAAAGATTTTATCTAATAAAATTTGTAATTTAAAAATGATTATATATCTTAATTAACTTTCAATTTAACTGAATTTTTCAATTTATAACAATTGTTAATTTAGAAATTTTAACTGTTAATCTTTTAATGTTTCAAATTAGTGAACTTTATCTTTTTTAAAAAAGCGTAAATTTTTAAAAATAATGTACTATTGTATTTAACTTATATTCAACTATTCATGAAAAGTTTATTGTAACAAGATTTTTTAAATGATTGTTAATAATTTTTAATTTTTATTTATTTTTTATTTATAAATCTTAGATCTCAAGTTATACAGTTTGATGATACGTCATTGTAATTTTCCTCTTCGTTTATGTATCTCGTTCTCTTTTTCTCGTTTAGTACGTGAAAAATGTAGCAAACCGAAAGTTTTGTTTCTCATTTACAAAATGTTTTTATCAATTTTCATTAATGATCCTTAAAGTAAAAAATTCTAATGGAAATTAAAATTGCATTTAAGATGAAATTTTCATCAAATATTTATTCAAAATAATAGAAGTCTCAATTTGGTATCGTATTTAATTTCCACATACAATGGTACTAATACCTGAATTCGAATTTTTAATTACAACCGTTCCCAATTTGAATGCATAAAATTGCGCTATATACTCGACTTAGTACCCGCGCACTGCGCCTTGTCGCTACGATGCTGGTGTTTTTCAGGCAAGAGTCGCAACCGTCTCTCGCCCCTTGAACTGAGAAACTGCGTGGGCTAGCAGTTTTAGGAATTACTAAGCCGCGAGTTACTAAACTGAGAGTCGGGTGTATTCATCTGTATTATTATTGATAGTATTTATTGATTTCAAATAGACCCGCGCTTTTCGGCACATGCGCAGTTGAAACAGTTGCTTACAGCGCCTTCTTCGATACAAGGACGGGGTAGCCAATGAGCGTTGCTTGATATAAATAACCTGAAGGTCGCGGTAGAGGTGGACACCACCAATATTGAAAAAGTCAAGCAGACACACGATTCTTAGTGCAATATATAAACCTGATTATATAAACCACAGAAGAAATTGCGGAATGTCCAGTAACCCAAATCACAAAGAATTATAAAGTATTGCGTGTGTAAATTACAATTCTTCACACCGACAATAAATTGTTTTAACGCAGTGTCTCGTCGTCCCGAAATTCGGGATGACTATTGCAATATTTTTCATAAGCTTGGCTAGTCGTCCCGAATTTTCGGGTGGGGGCGGGAAGGCACCCCTGTGATTGGCCACATCAATAATATTGGTCCAACCCCCCTAATTTTTCGGGACGACTAGACACAGCCTTTTTTTAAACGCACGCATTAGTCAGATCTGGCGCTTTGCGCTCGGTCTTTATGTTTAACCTGCGTTTGCGCATTCTCCTCTTAAAATTAAAGTTCAAGCATAACATTTTACATTTACATACAATTACATTTGTTTTAATTTCACAAATGTTCCAAAAATAAATCATAAAATTACTCTAAGTACCTCACATTGCATATCACTGGATATTGTGCTATTTAAAATGAGATTAATTTCAGCTTTTTACATTCTCATAATTTATGACTGAGAAAGTATTATAATTGTCAGAAATTTCACACCTCAGTTTTTTAACGGATCTCCACGTTTTAAGACCCCCTGAAGCCGAAAATCAAGTTTTCGCGATGACGCCTGTCTGTCTGTCCATCCCTCGGTAAACACACCTCGGTCAACCAGTCATTTTGGATAGAAATTCAAAAAGTTAGAGCTTTTTCAAATCTTTGAGAACATTTTTTTAGATTTAAAAAATTTAACGTACGGCTATTCTCAGTACTCAGAAAGCCAACAAATTTATCCTAATGACTTTTTTCGATAAAAAGAGAATTATCAGAGTTATAGTATTTACAAAATTTAAGAAATCAATCGAAAATCAAAATGTTAAGCCAAACAACGCACGATATTAAAGAAAGTCAAGAAAAGAAAAACGTTGCTTTTTATAAGCCATACTAGAAAAAAAAAGACGAAAAAACAAAAATTGTACTCCCAAAAAAGATCTAAAAATTTGTTAATTTGTTATTCGTGAAAAATAACATTGAAAATAAAACAAATATTTTTGGAAAAACGACACAAGCTACGAAAATAAATTAATAAACAAACAGTGTGCACCTAAAACACATCTACAAATTTGTATAAATAGATTTTTGATAGTTTTTCAGCGTGGTATGGCCGTTGGCAATAAAAAAAATAAAAACGAAAAATTTGTCGAAAAACGACAGAAGGTACAAAAAAAAATGATAGACAAAAGTTGTTCCCCCAAGAAAGAGATACAAATTTGTTATAATTTATTACATTCTCATCACTTATGATTGAGAAAGTATTAGAATTGTCCGAAATTTGACTCCACATAATTTAAACTTGGAACCAAACGACGCAAAATACGAAAAAAAGTTTCAAAGAGCAATTATAGCTTTCGAAAAGTCCTAAGAAATTTCTTTTAACCATTTTTCAATAGAACTCGTCATTTTGGTTTTATTTATCGAACGTACTATGCAGAAAGTCGAAAATTAAAATTTCTAACCAAACGGCGTGAGAGAAGGAACAAAATTTCACCAAGGAGTTGCAGCTTTCAAAAAGTCCTACCAAATTTATTTCAACTATTTTTGTATAGGACTTGTCATTTTGGTTTCATTCATCGAAAATACTTTTTATCGAATACTATTTATCGAAATTGATAGAAAAAAATCGAATAGGGAAGAATATCTAAAGAAAATATTGTAGTCTTTTATTTATGTTAAGGTAATTCAGAAAATAAATATACATTTACAAATGTCTTTCAAAAATTGAGCGCGTAGCGCGAGCGTCACGATGACAATGTGTGCCTCGAAGCCTACAGAGATTTGAGCAAGTTAATCTTTCAGGTTACAATGCATAATCCATAATTAATTTGGATCAAAAAATTTTCATTTCAAACGCAACTTTAAAAAAATAATTATTCGCTCAATTTTTAATTTTTCCAGCTTAGAATAAGCCTAAAGTGATATAATTTTCAAGATTCACAAATTTATTGATTTATACTTGATTTTAGAGTACCGAATATGATAGCGTAGCGTCGATTTATATTTCTAATCAGGAATCTTTGAAGTGTTAAATTTATAAAAGATAAAATTTTTTATTTTTGTAGTTTAACGGCCGGGAAAAGCCTTGGAATTTTTTTCTCGATTGAAACGGCCACCCTGATTTTGCTAAAGCTCCTTTGGCTTTCACGAGTACATTCTCATCACTTGTCTGTCGCTTCGCGCTCGATTAAAGTTTGTAAAAAATGCGACATTTTCTATAGTGTGTTGAACACTATCATATTAAATGTATGTTTTAATAAGATATTACATGTATACGAACAGTTTTTTCCGATAATTAAAAAATGTTTTATTTTACCTTTCGTAAAACATGCGTGAGTATTATCAAACTAAAAAGAAATAACCATGTAAAGAACTAAAAACATATTTTTTGAAAATGAAAAAGCTAAAATAATAATTAATAAAAATATTTTTCTACCTGAGAAAAAATCCCAGTGTTCGTGTGAACCACAATTGTAAAAATAAGAACATATTTTTTTAAAGTCTCTTAAGCCAACCACTGAAAATATTGGTTCAGAATGTAAATTTTCGATTTTTCATTCGACTTTTTGATGGGTGAAAACACAACCGATTGTAAAAGAAGGCTGCTAGTTCAAGGAAAATTACACCCCTAGATATTACATTCTTAAGTGCCCCCTGCCCCAACCTTCAAACCTTTTCATATATTTTTCTATTTATTTTCCATTAAGTCACCTCAAATCTATGACAATCTCCTCAATCTATGACATCAGTTTTGAAGAAATGTGTAACCAAATCGTTTTCGTTGAAACTGACTCTTATCAAATGTAAATATCTCAGAAGGACAAAGTTGGCGCTTTTAGTCTAAGAGATAACGACTATAGTATAGATTGTATAACCTAATAAAGCAGTTTAATATTCATTAGCTACATTGTTAACCAAATTTCTAATTAATACATTAATCAGTTTGTATTCTACTAAAAAAAGATGAAGATTGTCTGTACTCTGCTCCTATCCTTGGCCGTTATCCTGAATTCTATTGGTGAATATAATAATATAATATATATATTATTTAGGTAAATATCCTTTTAAGCTATAAGAAAATCAGAATTTTGGATCCGAAGTTTAATTTCAAAAGTATATATATATTCTTATAGGAAATTTAATTGCGCATCTTTTTTCTCCAGATAAAAAAGTTGTACCTTTTGCTATTGAAAAAAGCTACCGGTGCCAGCAAAGAACGGTCTTACGGTTCATGTTAATGCCTAAAAATATTATTATCAAATTCAAAGCTGATTTAAAATTATGTTCTTACGAAGAAAATTATTTTTATATTCTTATAATGAAAATTCGGTGAGCGTAGAAAAAATATTTTTGGTGTGAATAGGCACTTCGTTAAACATAACCGAGCATTCATTTGAAGTACGAGAATTGTTCATAATTAGAATAAACAATTATGTATTTTATTATTTGATAAAGTGTGATATATACATAAAACGTCCCATCCAAAGCCTCAAAAGATGAAAACTAACAAAATAACTCTTAAATCACATGATCTTACTCTAAAATGTCTGACAGTCTCTTCAGTATGCTTGAAATATACTTATCATGGGTACCGACAAAAACACACTTCGAAAAAAAAACCGTTATTTTTCATATTTTATCAGCGCATCAATATATATCAGTACATGTCCATTTCTAGACATCCGGCGCCCGGGTGCAGTGTATAATTGCTGCCCCGCCTCACAGACACTATTATTTTCGTTGTCCATATACCATTAAAAGCTGCTTATAATAAATTATAAAAAATACAATAATTAATAATCATGATAATCGTAGTATTTATAATAATGAA
Organism: Andricus curvator; assembly: GCA_932195095.1. Classification (NCBI taxonomy): domain Eukaryota; kingdom Metazoa; phylum Arthropoda; class Insecta; order Hymenoptera; family Cynipidae; genus Andricus; species Andricus curvator. The sequence continues at coordinate 197,869 of CAKNYM010049833.1, forward strand.
TATTATTAATCATTATTACGGTAAATAAAAATTAAACAAATAATGAATCACACAATTATTATTGCGTTACATTATGTTACATTGAGATTCGACTACTTTAACATCAGAATTACAATGTTGACATTAGATAAGATTTTATAGCAAATGACAACTGCCCTGAGAGACTTCTTATTTAAATAAATGATAAAGATGAATGAAAGTCTAGCATACTTGTGTAACAAAACACGGAAAAATGAGGAACTATTTGAGTTATTCATATTAAAGGACGGACGTTTAATACTTCCATAATAGTCTCTAATATGTTTCAGTAGAAAAATTAGTATTTTGAACCCGAAATGTTATCAATCAGTATTTGAAAGATTGATCGTACGACAAACTGATATGGTGCTTACTAGGCTGTATAAAAATAATTTCAATAAGAATGAAAATAAATATCCTGATCTGTAAAACGTATTCAAAAAACTGATATTATGAATATGAACGTGCCAGGAACATGCGACCCATTGTAGACAAAAAAATTGTAAGTTTAGATTTTTGGTATATACTCTGTTCACAGAGAGAACGAAATCGGTCGCGCAAGTTTTGATAAAAGAAGGCGTCGGTGATTTTTTTTCGTTCGGTCGAGAGCCAATCGCTGTTAAGGACGTTCAAAGTTACCGATTTTCTATTTTTTTGGCTGAATTAAAAATATTATGTACTCCAATGATCCCCTCATCACCTTGCAAAGTTTCAGCTCGGTTAACCGAACTAATTTTTGAAATATTTGTTCATAAAGTTGGTGGATTAAACATGGAGTGTCATGGCAACATATCAGACTTGCGCACATAATGAATTTTAGTAGTCTGGATATCTATACATTTTTACCAGAAAACATCGAATATAGGAGTTTAAATAGTTCTAAATACATACATAGAAGAGAATGTATGTATCACCGCGAAATTAGCGTACTTTATGTTAAAATAAAGGCAGCCTTCTCGGTCTCGATGGCTGAGTGAATTACCGCCGTAGCGGCTGAGAAGCAGTAACTCGGCAACGTCGCATGGAGGATTATTATTACTAGGTTTTTCAAGGAATGGGAAGGCCCGTAGCAGTATTTGAATACGTTTTTGAATTTTAATTTCCCAAATAATCTGAAAGGAAATGTTATTTTGTAAGTTTTTACCTATTGGGAAAAAGTTATGACTTTCTTATTTTTTGAAATAAGTGGGAAAAGAAATATTTTTGCACAGCGTACAATTTTCTCGTTTTCTGACTTCAATTCGCTCCAAATAATTCGAAGTTTTTTTTTTAATTTAAAAGAATTCTGTGTGAAACTATACTATATAGCTGGTAGTGTACCTGTAGTTTGTTTGGCGGTATATTTCGCAAATATTATTGAAAATAAAATAATAACTTTAATCGCGGATGAAACTGTGTCACCCTTTATAAAATTGGTAAAACAGGAAAAATGCTTATTAATTATCCTTGATTATACATCTAACAAAATTCGCTTTGAACAAATGACATTTGTCGTCCTATTTGTTGAAATAAATAAAGACAAAGAGTGCGAGATACGCGAGTCCTTTCTTGGGTTTCATCAAGTCACTGATAAAAAAGGTGAAGGACTTGTGCATGTTTTAATAAATAAATTAGAGGAATATGGATCAAGCGTTTAGGATATTTGGGGTCAAAGCTACGATAACGGTACTAACATGAAAGGTAAACATAAAGGTATTCAGAAGAGAATACTAGACTTTAACCCAAGAGCGTTGTATGTTCCTTGCTATCCTCACAGTTTAAATCCTGCTGTAAATCATTCTGCAAACTGTAGTATTAAATCTGTTGACTTTTCGGAATTATGCAACAGGTATCTAATTTTCTTTCGACGCTAACTGAAAGGTGGCAAATTTTTGGCTCACATTTTGCCACCTCTTACAAACTCTTTCTATATGGATTTTATCAGCTATAGTTTTCAGAAGCTGAAAAATGCCCATGAGACAATCGTCGGTTAATTTGTCTATTTCCGCAATGTCAATTTCTCCTGTTGCTTTGAATTTTGTTTCCTTTTCCATTTTGTTCTCTTCTATTATTTGTCCAGCGTCTCCTATTTCAATTTCCTGCCTATCAGCATAAAAAGAAAACGTTGTAGACCTTATACGTAATGTCGACCAAATGTTGTTTACACTAGAAGAGGGTTGCCAGATGAATATTTTTGTGGTTCAAAATCACCGACAACTGCCAACCTTAGAAATTCAAATATCTTCAGAAAATATATTTTACTCTTCTCACCTTCAATGACGAACTGCAGATGCACTTTAAATGCCACTGTTTTAAAGATTTAAAAATGGAGTAAACTGTGTCTTAAGTCAGTATAATAACTATACGGAAGTAACTTTTCATCTGCTGAATCAGGAAAAAAATTGTGAATGATATTATTTACAAATTCAATTTGTATTTCGAATACAAATACAGAGTTTGAAAATGTCTAAATGAATCGACTCAATTTTTTTGCCAGAATAAACTGAAATAGTATATTGTGTATCGAGGGCGTAAAGAAGGCTATTTTGACGAGTGTGAACTTGCCGCCCGAGCGAAGCGAGTTCGGCAGTCGCATGAGGCAAAATAGCCGTACGCCCTTGATACACACCATACTTTTTGTCCTACCCTTCTTGAAAACAATCATGTTAAGCAGATAGAGAAGGTTTGGTGTACTTGACAATTTTAGATTATAAGTGAAAGAAAAAAATAGCGTACTTTTCAGAAGGAAGACTGTGGGGTCCAGCGATACAATTTTTTTAAAGATAAAGATAATTTCCTTTATATTCTCACTTTCATTGTTGCAGTGTATGTGTAGCGAGCGTAAAGTTTTATGTAGCGGACGTGAATTGTTATTTAGCGGGCGTAAAGTGTTATGTAGCGGGCGTAAAGTTTCATGTTGGCCCGGCGGCGGAGTGCGCATGTGCGAACGTCACTGGGCTGGAAGCGGCCACATTACACCTGCCTCACGTGCATGCAATGGCGCATTTTCAATGGGGGTCGGACAAAAATTTCTTTCCAGTTACTTCTTGCTGATCATGCGATGATCATGCGATTATCATGCGATGATGTATTTATACCTTCATAAAAAGCTTTCACGCTGAACGTTTTTGGTCGCTAAAAATTCGCTTAACTCCCCATGAGCTTGATTGTATAAATGTATCATCAATATATTTTTTCAGCTAAAAATGTATAACTTTTAATCAAACAACACAGAAAAAACAAAGTGTAAATCTGACGCTAATTTCAGGGTACGATTTCCCTGTAACAAAAATTAACCTTGGCAGTGTGAAAGGTACTCTGATACAAGTTATCGTTTCCTTCGGACTTGGGGTACGAAACGTCATCTGCTGTCAATTGTTTTTACATTCTTGCAGCAAAAACAAAAATTTGTATTTGTATATTAACTGTGGAAGCGGCAGAAGCTACAACTTTTTTGTAAAAAAAAAAAAAAAAAAAGATGTAGAATTTAATTTTCTATAAGAATATATACTTTAAAAAAATGCAATTTGTTTTGAAAGTTTCCATGAGCCAAGGGAGTTGAACAAGAAAAAATTATCGCCGTTTGTGGAATTGGGCCCCTCAATTACAAACTCATTTACAACTCGTGATGAAACGCCATACAATTATGTAGATACTTAAAACAAAATATAATCCTGTATTTCTTGTTTCAGAATTAAGTTCACAGGCTGAACGTTTGCGTGATGGTGGCTCTAATCCTAGTGTTCATCGCTGTGGACCTTCTTCTCCTGGCAGACACTGTCCAGACACGAATATTTCTCTTGCTACGCCTCATTATTCTGCCCGGTCTCCATCACTTGCCGAACAACCTCCTCGTGACAGGTCCAGGTCTCCTACTCTAAGGAAAACTTTTCCAACAGTACTTGGATATGAATTTGAAGATCTTGCATTTATTCGACTTATTCCCCACAACAATCCGAATCGGATATTGGAACTCCGAAGATACGTTTTTCCCACTGATAAACCAATTCGATTGAGAACAAGAAATCATTTCCCGAATCCCATGCCACCTGGAGAACAAATTGTATTATCAACGTCCGAGGGCAACATCTGTGCAATATTGGAAAAATCATCAAGCAACCACACAAATTTTCGTGCAATATTTACATTTGCTTCAGGGCTGGGAAAACGGGCAAAAATAAACATGGACAGCGGCGCATTTGAAGAATTGACCCCAGAAGAAATCGCGGAATGTCCAGTATCCTCCAAAGAACTAATAAAAAAGAACTACACAGTATTACGTATGTACACCACAATTATTCACACCGATTATAAATTATAAAAAACGAGCGCGTCAGTCAAATCTTGCGCTTTGCGCTCGGGCTTTAAGCTTACCCCGCGTTTATGCATAGACCTTTGAAAATTAATATTCAAGAATAACTTTTTACATTTACAATTACATTTTTTGACATTTCACAAATGTAAAAAAAAAATCTATCAAATTACTTTAAATCTCACAACTTTCATATCACTTGATATTGTGCCATTTAAAAAAAGTTTGGTTTAAACTTTTTTTATGTTAAGGCTCATGTAGGGGGTAATCTAACCTACAAAACTCACCTCAAAAAATTGGTTTCGAATGCTATGTGAATATAATCATTTCTCTAAAAAATCAAAGTTATAGCGACTTTGATTTTTTAAAAAGGTCCTTGGGTTCTGGATTATCATTATAACATCCCCAAAAGTCCATCCACCCACAAGAGATAAATTACATATAGCTGTCAAGATTTGGTAAAGATTTTCCAAACTTGTAATTAGCAAAAAAATGTTATTTCCACAAAATGTAAAGTTATTGTTTTAATGATCTTTTCAGAGAAACCTTAGGCTATATAATGTACCATTAACACTCCATTAAACCCACCCACGTATTAGAAATCAATTCTAGGAAGCTGGAAAGACTTGGTAAATATATTAATGTATTATTCTTTGACGAAAAAATAACATTTTTAGAAAAAGTCGAAATTGTTGTTTCTATGATTTTTTGATGTGATCCTCAGTCAATAGATTGTTA
>CAKNYM010049834.1:0-12228 GCA_932195095.1 Andricus curvator
TATTGGTTCTAGTTCGCGTCCTCATTGGGAATTCAAATACAGGCGCGTACTACAGCCAATCAACTATATTACAATTCAAACATGCGCATATAAAGGCGACTCAGTTAGCATCACTGATTTCAAATGCAGCACCACACACAGACACACACTACTGTTGAATATGAGCGGCCTACAGCAAGCAAACGTTACCACCGTGTTACTCTCGAAAATCGTCAGAATCGAAAACGACAATATCGTTTAGAGATTTTATATTAAGGATGTAACACTGATGGAATATTAACCCGTGCCAATCATTACTTATCCTTCTTCAATCCTTTCTTCAAAAAACTTATTAACTGTCTGTTATAATTCGTGATTTTATATCAAATACGAATTAGCATTATAGTTTTCACTGCAGATATCTCTTTTTTTTGCACCTGTTTCCTCCTGAAGATTATCTTTTCAGTTGTAAATTTTATTATTTGTTTGAAAATTCAACAATTTTCTTAAAAGGTTATCCTTTTTGGTCGAAAATTCAACTGTTTTTTTTTATGAAAATGGAACTATTTTCTAAAAATTTCTTTTTTTAATTTAAAAATTCTGGTATTATAATAAAAATTGCATTGTTTTTGTTGAAAAAAATGAAATTGTTTGGTTAAAAATTAAACAATTTTATTAAAAAGTTATCCTTTTTGGTCGGAAATTCAAATGTTTTGTCGAAAAATCGTCTTTTTAGTTTGAAAATTCAACTGTTTTCGTAGAAAATTTACTTTTTGATTAAAATTCATATTTTGGTGTTGAAAAGTTAACTGAAATCTTTTTTGGATGAAAATTGAACTATTTTCTGGAAATTTTTCTTTTTAATTTGAAAATTCAGTTACTTTAATAGAAAATGAATTTTTCTTGGAAACAATGCAACTGTTTGGTTAAAAATGCAACTGTTGAGTTGAAAATTAATCTTCTTTGGGTACTGATGCAACTATTTTGTTGAAAATTCGTCTTTTTCTGTTGGACTCAACTGCTAATGATTTTGAATTAAAATCTTTTTTGGTTGAAATATTAACTATTACATGTTTCGTTAAGAATTCATTTTTCCTGGTTCATAAATTAACAACTTGGTTTAAAGTTTAAATACTTGGTTAAAAATGTATTTTTTTGGTTAAAGATTCATCGTTTTAATCGAAAATTCAACTATTTGGTCGCAAATTAACTTTTTTTCAAATGATTATTTTCGGGTTAAAAATTAAACTTTTTTGTAGAAAATTCGTCTTTTTGACTTGAAAATTTGACAGTTTGTTGAAAAATTAAACTATTTCGTTGAAAATTAAATTTTTGTTGAATATTCTTCTTTTTTGGTTAAAAATTCAATTATTTTGTTATTAAAGGAAACTAATTGGTGAAAATGAAACAATTTATTTGAAAATTTAAACATTTTCTTTTTTGAGAGTTTTTTGGTTGGAAATTTATCTTTTATTTTTGAAAAGTCAACTATTTGTTGAAAAATAAATTTATTTTGTTGAAAATTTATTCATTTGGGTAAAAAAATTAATTCTTCAGGTTAAAAATTCATAATTTTGGTTCAGGATTCAACTATTTTGTTCAAAATTTGTCTTTTTTGAATTGAATATTTACCCATTCCATTTTTGTTTGGAAACTTATATTTTTCATTTGAAAACAACAGTCGGCAACATTCATAGTTTCGCACACGATTGAAACCCGAAAAATCTTTAAATTTTTAATTAAAATTTATTAAAATTTATGTATTTGGTTAAGAACCTTTTTGGAACTACTTTCTAAAAAATGCATTTTTCTGTTCCAAGATTCATCGTTTTGTTTGAAAATTGAACTATTTGGTGGAAAATTAACTTTTTGGATTAAAAATGAAACTATTCATTGCAATTTTTTACCATTTCGTTGGAAATTCTTTTTTTGTGTAAAAAATTCATTTTATTATCTGAATATTCAACTATTGTATTGTTGGTTGAAAATTTATTTTTTACACGTTTTAAATTCAACTATTTGGTGAAAAATTCATGTATTTTGTTGAAAATTCATCTATTTGCGTAGAAAATTAGTTGAGGATTTACTTATTTTGTTAAAAATTCGTTTTTATTAATTAGATTAGATTGATGAAAAAACAAAAATTGTGCACTCAAAAAAGTTCTATAAATTTGTTATTACTCACTTTTTGATAGGACGCGTAGTTTTTGTTTTATTCGTGAAAAACAACATAAAAATTAAATTTTTGATCAAACGACACAAGCTACGAAAAAAACATTTCACAAAAGTTGTTAACCCTCAAAAGAGCTACAAATTTCTTACTCATCATTTTTTTCTTGGACGCGTAGTTTTTGTTTGATCGTGAAAGATAACATTAAAAATAAAAAATAAATTTTTTTTACCTATGTTTAGAAATTCTTTGAATACCTAAAGACTCTTTACTGATAGAAATACAGTAAAAACAAATCAAGAAAGGTTGAAAGAATTAAAAATAGATAAACTAAAAAATGATATATTTCAAAATTATGCTGTTTATATATTTTCCATTCTTTCAGCTTTTCTTGATTTTTTTTCACTGTATTTTTATCAGTAGGACATCTTGAGCTGCTCAAAGGATTTTTCAAGACTACCTAAAAAATTAAATAAAATAAAAACAGAAAAATGACATATAAACGTCTTTATCTTGCCCCATTTTTATAAAAAGGGTGCCCTTCAAGTGTGAAAAAAGTACCCTATGAGCATGAGAAAAGTACCCGTTTTATCCTATTTTTATCACTCAGGGCCGTCTGAACCGTTTTCAATCAGAATGCATAATATTGCGCAATATACTCGACTAAGTAGTCGCGCACTGCGGCCCTTCCGAGGCGAGAGTCACCACTGTCTCTCGCCCCTTGAGCTGAGAAACTGCGAGGGACAACATTTCTAGGAATTACTAAACCAAGAATGGCTCAACCGAGAGTCAGGTGTATTAACCCTTGGTTCACCAAAAAATGCTATCCCATTAACATCTCGCTTAAAAGTCTGGTAACCTTCAAAATATTGTTAGATGGTTTCCTCTACTTGATACTGTTTGCATTTCTTTTCTATCTATGATGTCTTTGAAATACAGCATTTGTCTAATTAGGTCTGTCCGAAATGTATCCGACCTTGTGGTTTACCAGGAATAAGAATTAAAGCCACAACCTTCTTCCAGCGACCCTCCCAATTTCGGAACCATTCTTCAAAGTCACTTTTCGGAATAGCCAACAGCTGCTTCGTCGCATTCTGTTTTATTTCCTCTACGTCTTGAAATCGTTATACTTTTAGACTTTTAGAGGATACTTCAATTTGGAAAACAGCCAGAAATCACACAGAGCCAGGTCAGGACTGGATAGTGGCTCGCGAGTTTGGGTGAGGCAGTGTTTCACCAGAAATTGCTGAATAAGCTGCGATGGGCGCGTTGTCGTAGTGAAGGACCCTGTTGCCACTTTTCTACTCTTTAATTTGAGTATTACTCATAGACTCATCAGCATACACTTTCCGAATCATAACGATGGTTTCTGAACATAAATGGCCAAGTTGTTGGCACAGTATTTTCAGGTACAAAGTTAGAGCACAAGGTTGGATACGTTCCGGACAGACGTCGTATTGAGGAATCATCTTGAATGGAATTATCATGTTTTCTTCACTTACTCCTAAATTAAATACAATGTTTGATCAACTGAACTATAACCCACACGGAGAAAAATGGATGGTCAAAGTTAGAGATTCAAAATTTAGAGAGAGTTCCGTTCTTCTAGATGGTCTAAAGAGCCTTTCAGAATTTTGTCGACATAGTCAGAGAGACTCTTATTTTATGGCCAGTCTGAACATTGTAAGAAGGTCAGACTCACTACCAGGGATAATCGAAGTATCCTTTTGGGATGGTCACAACGGTCATCTTGTTTTCACTCATTTCAATCATCCACGGAAGAGCAAATGACCCATCGCGGAGGGCCAACCTGATTAGTTACTGTTGGCGCGTTTATTTAAAATTAATAAATGTGTGAGTCAAATGTTCACAACAAATAATAAATGTGAAGTGTATAAGAATATTAGGAATTATTGTAAATTCATATTTAAGATGAAAAAAATATTCCTTTCTTTGAAAATTAAAATCTATCATTTATTTTTAAGAAAAAAACTTGATAAATAATTAAAATTTTACCTTACAAGTCCTTCTTGTGAGCAAAGAATTATTTTAATAACTTTACTCTTATTATTTGCTTTTCAAAATTGCTTTTCACATTTAAGCATTTCAAATAGGCGCGCCAACCTCAACCAATCCGGTTGTCGACGCGATGGATGCAGTGTGAAAGGATACAAGAGTTGGGAGCACCGTGGTTCAGAGCAATTTCGGAGTGAGTGAATGTCATTGAGCCGTTCAGCGTTACATTTGCTGTTTATTGAACTTAGACATATTTTGGAATAGTTTAAACTGTTTTTTGATATTTCGAATATGCGTGGAGAGTGAAGTGCATAAGAGAGAACATGATTGAAAGTGAATTAAGTTTATTCTTTTGAAGTTTCAACGTCAAATTTGATGCTTCCAAGGGATTTAGGATAAAGGCGTAACTGGACGTTCAGATATTAATTTGTTGTCACCGTGTCGTTTCAAACTGAAAACGTGCAAAAAATTTCAGCATTCATTGATGATGCAGAAAGTAACGAGATGTGGGATATTGGTTTCTGAATTCACTTCAATGTTTGAAATCTTACAATTCAGTGTGACACCGTGCCGTGTCCTTACCCAGATAGCACAAAAAACTCCGTGAAGATTTCCTGAAACTTACAATGTAAGGTTGGGAATATTGCATTGAAAGGTTAGGGCAAGGTTCGGTGAATCAAGAAAATGTCCGCTTGTGAGGGAATGTTGCATGGCAAGTTTCAGGACAGTTTGGAAGATGTATTTAACTTAATTCGGTGCGCAGTAGTTTTCTATGGGACCTATGGCAGCGCAGTAGTTTTTTTGTCGCTCTTAGTATACCACTAGCCACACATATCATGATTATTTCTTATATTTATGAAAAAAAGAAAAACCAAAAAACAAATAAAAATTTTTATTATTTTTTTTCTTCTCATTTTTTCAAAAATATGGGAAATAATCATGATACGTGTGTTTGTTGATATACTAGGAAGCTTAAAAAAACTACTGCGCAGCCGTAGGTCCCATAGAAAACTACTGCGCATCGAATTAAGCTAAATGAATCTTCCAAACTGTCCTGAAACTTGCCGTGCAACATTCTCTCACAAGCGGACATTTTCTTGATTTACAGAACCTTGCCCTAACCTTTCAATGCAATATTCCCACCTTACAATGCAAGTTTCAGGAAATCTTCACGGAATTTTTTGTGTTATCTGGGTAGCCTTTCGTACTCCAAAAATATGTTGTCAATGTGCATTGTTTTTGCATATCAAATGATGTCTCATACACCTCACTCTGCACAAAGAATAAAAAATGCTTTGAGAATTCATGTATTTCATATAAATTTTCAGGTTTTATAGGTTCCACTTAATTTTATAATTTCCAGTCTCTTATAAGAGACTGGAATAAGTGGGAAAAGGAAAACAAATATAGAGTCCGAGGACATCAAGTTGACTATCTGATATGTCCAAATCGACCTTCTATGATGAGCGATTCGACCCTTTATAATGATCAGTTCCACCATCTCCATGATCGGTTCGACTCTCTATGACGCTTGAGTGGACCGTCCTAGATGACCAAGTCGACACTCTGAGATGATCGATTTGAACCTCTTGTTTTAATCTTCTAGAGATAGTCGCTTTAGCCATCTTCAAGGGCTGTCCTACAGTTGAACCTGCGATATAGTCGGTCTGTACATCTAGATGGCCAAAATGACCTTCCATTTTTCTCCGTGCAGCTGAAAATTCCTGTGCAAGAACCTCGGAGGATTCTGGACATGTTGCTGGATGCGAACCTGTACAGGTAAACTTGACGGTTCCTGTACAGAAATTTGACGAAGGAAACTGTATGCGAGCTAACCTTTGAATGATCGTGTACAGGTTCCTTCACAGAGTGATTTGAGACGCGGGTTCATGGACAGGAACTTTTTTAGGATCCTATACGTGAACCTGTATAGGAACTAATCCGCGAGGGTTCGCTAGTGTCTTGGCTCTCTCGATAGTAAGTTCGATCTTCAAGGGAATAAAAGGAAAGCAACTTTATAGCTGTAAGCGACATAAGTTTTCGCCACGGCTTTCCGTGAAGAACCCCATACGTGTTTACAGGAACCTTGCCTCAATTTACTTCTCAAAGGAACCTGTACAGGAACCTAAACTCAATTATTGAAAGGTTCATTTGTCGGTGCAGGTTCCATTGCAGGATCATGTACAGTTTTCTTCGCCAAATTCCTGCACAGGAAACGTCAAGATTGCCTGTGCAGGTTCCTGCAGGATCGTGTCCAGGATCCTCCGAGGTTCCTGTACAGGAATTTTTAGCTGGGAATGGTCAGTGAAAACTCAAAAACTACTGAAAATTAAAGAAAATTATTTCACTTACAAGTCATATATCATTAACTAATTTTTTTACTAACCTTCATTAAATTGGGTACAGTCAAGTAAGTTCTCCAATCCCCCTGTCCACCAACACACCAACTGACACCTCGAGCTTCGATAAAAGCTCCTATTGCAAATTCTTCCATTGCACCACTCCCTGCCATTAACGAATCTCCCAATCCAGCCACAACATCAATGTCACCAGGCCTCAATCGATTGACACTAGATGGTGGCACAGAGGACCTACAATTATTTATATTAAATTTAATCAGTTGGAAATTTAATCGTAACATTATTTTTAGGGTTTCGTAGGCTACGCCGGAAACCCTTATCGGCGGTCGCACACTGGGAAAAAAATGACTTTTTTGATTCAAAATAACGTACAGCTCACAAATATTGACCGATTTGAACAAAAACTTTTTTTTAAAAAGCTGATAAGATTTCTAAGAAAATTTTTAAGCCAGATTCTTAAATTACGCTTTCAATTTTTTTATAAATAAACAAATATGACGAAAAAAATGGCAATTTTTTCCATTTGACGTTCTTGGTGCTCGTCAATAACAGGAAAATTGTTGAAATCGCCTAAGTTTCATAGACTAACATTGGTTGAAGATGATTCAATATTAAATAATAAACAACACAACAATTTTATAAACAAATTATTTGTTGAAAGAATGTTTTCTACGATTATCCATAATTTTACGGGTTTTCAAGTTATATTGCAAGAAATTTGAATGGAAACAATATAATGATGAAGAAATTTCTTCTTAAGATTATTATTGTCAATATTATAAACAAGTGCATTAATCAGGCATTTTTCGACAGAAAAATTAGTTTTTTTCGATTTCAATTTTCTTAATTAGGAACTTTATGATAATTTTAGCAAAATTCATAATTTGTTGATTAAGCTTAGGACTTTGGCAAACAAATTTAATAAACAAATGCATTATTCGGGCATTTGTCGGCAGAAAAATTCGTTTTTTTTTTTATGCCAGTCCTTTCAGTTGGGAACTTCATGACAATTTCAGCAACATTCATAATTAGTTGATAAATTTCATGATTTTTTTAAACAAATTTGATGAACAAATGCATAAATCAGCCATTTGTCGACAGAAAAATTCGTTTTTTTCATGCCAACTTTTTTAATTAGGAACTTCGTGATAATTTCAGAAAAATTCATAATTTTTTGATCAATTTCATAATTTTTTTTTGAACAAATTTAATAGACAAATGCATCATTGGGGCATCTGTCGACGGACAAATTCTGAGAAACTTAAACTGAAAGGACTGAGATTAAGTTTACAATTAAAAAGACTGACATCGAAAAAAAACAATTTTTCCATGGACAGATGCCCGAATAATGCATTTGTTTATTAAATTTGTTTTTGAAAAAATATAAAATTTATCAACCAATTATAAATTTTGCTGAAATTATCATGAAGTTCCCAATTGAAAAGACTAACATCGAAAAAAACGAATTTTACCGTCCGCAGATGCCAGAATAATGCATTTGTTTGTTAAATTGAAAAAAAATAACAAAATTTATCAACTGATCATGAATGTTGCTGAATTTATCATGAATATCCCAATTAAAAAGTCTGATATAAAAAAAAAAGAATTTTTCCGTCGACAGATGTCCTAATAATGCATTTTTTTATTAAATTTATTTGAAAAAATCATGAAGTTCCTATATAACTGAAAGGACTGGCATTGAAAAAAACGAATTTTTCTGCCGACAAATGCCCGAATAATGCATTTTTTAAATTATATTTGTTTGCAAAAATCATAAGCTTAATCAACAGATTATGAATTTTGCTAAAATTATCATAAGGTTCCTAATTAAAAAAATGGACATCGAAAAAAAACGAATTTTTCTGTCGAAAAATGCCTGATTGCATTTGATTATTAAATTTGTTTATGACATTGACAATAATAATCTTAAAAAGAAATTTATTCATCATTATATTGTTTCCATTCAAATTTTTTGCAATATAACTTGAAAAACCGTAAAATTATGGATAATCGTAGAAAACATTCTTTCAACAAATAATTTGGTCATAACAAATTTTTGTGTTCATTAATAATATTGGAACATATAATTTTTTCTTGTATTTTTTTTTTGCCGGAAAGTAAAAAAATTAACAATAAAGTACAAGTTTCTATAATTTAAAAATTTGTATAACTTTTTATTGATATTTTTTTTTACTTTTTTATAAAAATCTGTGAGGTATTAGAGAAAAATACAGAATTTTACATTTTTTAAATTTTGGTGTTTGACTGAACGCTCTTATTCAATTCCAAATTCTATTCAAATATTGTTTCAATCTAAAATATTCCATTTTTTACGGCAATTTCATTTTATATTTTTTAATTAAGGAAGACATTTTTTTGAATGTTTAGCAATATTTTACTTTTCATTAAAAATGAGCAATTATAAATGAAATATTATATAAACGTTTTAAACTGAATTATTTAAAATAGAAATCCTTGAATCGTTAATATTTCAGAGTGTTAAATTAAAACTTTGAACGTTACAATTTTAATTATTCTATTACAAATTTTTAATATGCAAGTGAAATTATTGAATTTTGATGCATAAATAACAATTGAACAATTATCAATTTGGAAAAAATTTGAGATAGTTTAAAAGATATTTACAAGTTTTGAGAAGATCTAAACTTAATTTAAAAGTGGAAAAGATTTCGAAAAATAAAAAAAAAATTTAGATTTTTGAATATTTCGAAATAAAATTTTGAAGCTTTTTAAGGATCTTTGAAGGTTTTAAGAAAATAAAATAAATAAATAATTTAAAATGTGAAAAGATTTCAAAACATTTAAAACACAATGTAGATTTTTGAAGATGTCGAACCCAAAATTTATAAGCTTTTTATGCATTTTGAAAGGTTTCAAATTAATAAAAATTTGGTATCAAAATTCCTAGAAAAACTAACAATAATTTTTTTGTTGAAAAATTAATTTTAAAAGAACTTTACTACTACTTTTGCAGGATTTTCAAAGAATGTAGGAAAAACTCGAGTTCTAAGAAAATTGATTTTTATTTAATTTATTTTCCAAAGTTCTTTAGAAATCCTACAAAATTCGTTTGAATCTCTTGACATTTGTTTACTCTCTTGAAATTCTTGGGAATACCTAAAAAACCCTTGAAATCTTTCCTTTGGAAATTGTAAAAATCTATTCAATTAAGTAGAAATCATCATTAATACTTTGAAAATGAATTAAATTGAACTAATTAAATTAAATTTATTTTCCAAAATTCTCTCGAAATCTCTTGAAATATTTAGAAATCCTACAAAATTCTTTTAAAACGCTTACATTTTTTTTAATCTCTTGAAATCCTTTGGAATCCCTTAAGATCCCTTAACAATTTTTTTTTTGAAATTGTATAAATTTATTAAATTAAGTAGTAATTATTTTAAATGCCTTGAAAATAAATTAAATTGAACTTAATTATTAAATTCCTCAACAATAAAACAGTTAAAATTCCTAGAAATCTTTGAAATCCCTATAGAAATCTTTGGAATCGCCAGGAATCCCCTGAAGTTTTATTTCATTTCACTTATTTTGCAAATTTCTCTGAAGATCATTTAAAATTTTTGAAAATCCTACAAATCCCTAAAAAATTTTTAAATCCCTGGACATTCCTTGAAATCCCTAGAGATATTTAAAATCGTTAAGAATCCAAATTTGTGGTGTCAAAACCAAAGTTTATTGGGTGAAAATTATTCCTTAAACATTCCTTAAGAAGTGAATAATCTTTAATTTACAAAAAGTTAATAACAAGTACTTTTTAACTTTTTGGAAAAATGAAAATCGAAAGTCGAATTTTTACAGGTACAAATTTGGACCACCCTAGTGAAGCCTGCGATAAATAAATAGGAATTTTGATAATTTACTGAACGTAGAAGAACATTTTAAATAAACATTAAAGTTCATTTTAAATACTTAAACAAATTTATCACACTATTTTTTAAATTTGGTGACAATATTCACACTATTTTTGATCTCTAAAGTGAGTCCGAGGCCTGTAATACTAAATAAAGTAATTAACTGAAAATGGATTTAAGGCCATGTGACGAGTGGGTCACGTGACCAGATTCCTATCTTACCGACACTTTTTTTATTTCCTAACTTATTTTCACACGAATAGCCACATCGAGTTGGAAATTTGGGATAATAAATAAGAAGCACTAAGAAAGGTGGATCTGGTCCTAAATTTTAATAATCATGAAAAAATAAATTATTTACAAAAAAAAACTTTTTTCATAATTATAAAAATTCAGGACCAGACCCACCTTTTATAGTGCTTCTTATTTAGTATCCCAAATTTTTAACTCGATGTGGTGCTTCGTTTGAAAATAAGTTAGGAAATAAAAAAAGTACTGGTAAGGTAAGAATCTGGTCACGTGACCCACTCATCACATGGCCTTAATCTGATAATTCTTTTTTCTTTATAGTATACAGTGAACTCTCACTTATTCCAAGGGCCGAAGAACGTACAAATTTGGATATTCCAAGTCTGCAGGAGCTCCCACCTCTACCGCGATTCGTGTTGTGATTTTGTCAAGCGACGTTTATTGGCTGCTTCTGCCTTGTATCAGTTGTATCGATGTGCGCGCTGTAAGCATGTGTGCGTACTTGCATCTTTTTGATTGGTCAGCCACTGATGCGGGCGAGACCGTACAGGGACAGTGGTGGGAGGTGAAGGAGCTTCCCCACTTGGAATAACCGAGCGTGGGGGACTTGGAATAAGTGAGCCTTGGAATAAGTGAGAGTTCACTGTAGTTGTATTAAATTCATAATAGAAAGATCAATAATTAAGGAAATAAATTTCTCATTAGACATATGAAATACATTAAAAACATGAATATTTTTTATTTAAGACTAAGTTTAGTACTTTTTTTCACTATACCTGCCTGCTCGAACATCACAGGGAAAGGGTAAATCTTTGGGAATCCTTGGTTGTCTTCGAATAGCATCTTTTGTTTTGGGATAGATTATACCATTTTCGCTAAGATCGTCCTATAAAATTATACATTATGATAAATAAAAAAGCAGAAATATGAAAATTGATACACTGAAATGTATTTTCTGAAGGACTTTTCTTCAAAATTAAACTATTATATTCATTTCGATAATTATTATTGTCTTGTAAGACTGGTTTATTTAAGTTCCGTAGCACTGCGGTTGAAACCTATTGTACTAATCATTTTTATTTAAAAATCCCGGAGAAACAGAGGTCTATACACGGGTATAGGCTCACTGCTTAAGTATCATTTAAGGTGCTTCAAACGAGTGGGGTTCCAGTATAATACAAAATACGGCTACAAGGATGAATTGTTTGATGTAATATTTTTACCACACAATCTGAAGGTTTATACATGTGCGTGACTAGAGCCCTTTTTTCAAAAAATGGTCTTGTTTTTTTTTTGTTGTTAATTGCAACGCATTTTGAAACGGTGAGCGCCTGTTATCGGTTCACCAGGGGTACACTCCCAGTGGCGCTTTGCCCGTTTCCAGGCGCAGAAAATTCAGCATATTTTTAATTAACAAAAAGAAAAAGCAACAACTAGACCATTTTTCGAAAAAAGGGCTCTAATCATGCACATGTATAAGCCTTCAGATTAGGTGGTAAAAATATTACATCAAGCAATTCATCCTTGCAGCCGTATTTTGTATTATTCTAAAAACCCACTT
>CAKNYM010049834.1:27475-58434 GCA_932195095.1 Andricus curvator
AACAAACACAACATCAAAACCATATTTAAACCACCTGCAAAAATAGGACAACTTCTAAACAACCCTAAAGATAAAAAAGAACCTTTCAGTGATCCGGGAATATATAAAATCCCTTGTTCTTGTGGCAAAGTCTATATTGGAGAAACCGGGAGGGCGATAAGTCAACGTGTAAAAGAACATGAGAGTAAAGTCAGGCTTAAACATTTCACGCAATCAGCAGTAGCTGAGCATCATATTGAAACAGGACATAGCATTTTATTTGAAAAAACAACCGTAATCGCAAAAACGTACAATAAATTTCCAAGAAAGCATAGAGAAGCAATCGAAATCTTAAAACACCCTAATAACATCAATAGGGACAATGGATATAATACCAATCCGATTTGGCTTTCCGTCCTCCCGGGTTTTTTAAAAAAGACTTGATTGGCCAATCAAGTTCAACCAGCCCACACCAGGGGGCGCTCTGGCCAATCACAGGCATCGTAGAGAATACATACCTAAGAACAACATGACCTGAGACTTCAGTTTCAGGTCAGCCCTGAAGAAGTGAACTGCAATGTTCACGAAACGTCGGCAACATTCATAGTTTCGCACACGATTGAAACCCGAAAAATCTTTGAATTTTTAATTTAAATTTATTATGATAACGTAAACTTAACAAAAATAGAGCTATTACTAAGTTATTATTATTATTAGGATTTAATAATAATTTTAACTTTTCCCTAAAGAGAAAGCAAAAACTAAACCTCTAAAAATAACTACTGTTAAGCAAAACATTTCAACCTGGATTATTTTTTTCTGAAGTACGCTTAGAAGCCTCCGTCAAGATTTGCAGAAATTAATAATGGATCTATTTTTATCGATTTTTAAAATAATTTCAAAGATAATTATTAAATTATGATTGACTTTTTTAATATACGACGTAAAATGTATTTCAGTAATTTTTATACATTTCTCATCCAGCCCCAGATGTTCTACTTCTTCATATAAAAACAGCTAACCTCCATTGGTAGTGATCGTGGTGACCATTTTTTTACTCACAGGGTAACATTTTGATTTAAAATTATCAATGAATTATCATTCTGCTTAATACGTAAAATGTATTTCGTTAATTTTTATAAATTTATTTCACTTAGGTAAATTATGTCTGACTTTCGAAATATACGAAGTAAAATGTATTTCAGTAATTTTTAGACATTTCTTATCCAGTTATAGATGTTCTACTTTATCATTATGCGCGCTCTATTTCGGCCGATATAATTGTACTAGGTATATTCTACTAGATGAATGAAAACAATGAATTGATTATTTACTTTAAGGTTACGTTATTTAATATTGGATATAATATGTATGCTAAAGGTTTATTCATATTTAAAATACTGATGTTCCAATTTTATAATTTTTTATAATGTGTATTGGTGTTGTGAAATGAGTATCTGAATTACTCAGTTTTCTAAATTATATACACATGTTTTATTTTTTTGTGGAATCAGTTGAAAAGGCTATTAATAAATCAAATTTTCAGATAATAAAGTTTAAATTCAAAACAAATGTTAAGTAAAAATTATTTGAATGTTTCAATGAAAATAATTTTAGATTACTTTTTATGTTTTGAACTGATTAATTGATTATTAGCTGATTAATCTTTTCCACAATATTACATTACAGAAAGATATTTATAATACCTCTATTCCATTTATATAATTTTTTAAATTTTTGTGATGTTATGAAATGAGTATCTAAACTCAAATGTTAAAATTATATGATACATGTGTTTTAATTTGTTCTGGAATCAGTTTAGAAGGTTATTAATGAATCAAATTTTCAGATAAAAAAGTTCAAATTGAAAAAAAATTTTAATTAAAAATAATTTTTTTATTGTATTCATGTTTTAAATAACTCTATTGCAATTGAGCCGCTGGATACTGTAAGGGCATATAAAATTCACATGGCCGTTCCGGTTGGCCCTTTTGTCTTTAAAATCGATTTTGAAAATTAAATTTTGGTCAAACAATGGTCAAACGGAAAGGCCATGTGAATTTTATATGCCCTTGCACTATCCAGCGGCTCAATTATATAATTTTTAAAAAGCTGATGTTGTGAAATGAGTATAGTACCGGCTAGAATTGGCAGTCTACTGAAAATTGAATTATAATAATTAAATAATATAATAATACACAATAAAATTATACAAATAACATTATACAAATATCTATTTAAATATAATAATAAAAAAATGTTAATACAAAAGTTAGCGTGCGCGTATGATAGTCTAGTATACGATAAAAGAGTTTCCTGATACCGAATGTATCCATGTGCTTTTTTTTGCTTTGGCAATCATTGATGCTATTAATATTGACTGTCAATTTCTGGGGATATCAATCTTAGTCAACGAGGAATAAATTTCGCCATTGATGGGCACGAAATGTATTCTTTTCTCTTTTGAGCGATTGAGTCTTCTTTGAAATTCCCACCTGCCAGCATTCTTGGCATCACTTATTATTTGCTTTCTAAATCGCAATTTGGCGATCTGAAACTTGCGCGGGTAACGATAATCATTAGCATTCGCAACACGCGTGCGATACGCGGTTCCTGCTTTTACTAGCTGATTGTACAGAAATAGCGGCACCATTCAGAACTTAAAAGTAAAGGTGTTCACGTGCCCCCTGGCTCATATGTATGTAGTTTGCAGTCGATGACATTGTTCGATACTTGGCTCGCGGAACATTTTAAACACATTTCACAACTCTTTTATCATTAATGACATCTCTTGAGAAAAAGATGATGAAAGGCAAACTTCATATTTCATGTTTTAGGTTCACTATTGAAAATCTTGCAATCTCAAATGTATCAGGATTGCTACATGATTTGAAAAAAAGCATTTTAAGCTGTCGACAGTTTACCTTTGACTGTGAGTAAGAGATGATAAATTGCGCTGAGGCCTCTACCGTTTTTTTATGTTACATGTTTTATTAAAAAATTGACAACATGTTTTGACCTCGCAGAAAAAACAGAAGATAAACTTTACATCGATTTCCGACGAAAGATTCTTTGCAACAAAAATTAACTTCAGAGGATAAACTTTACACAAATATCGGTTAAACTTTCTTTTGTTTTTCCATGACAAACACATGTATTTTGAAAGAGGCGAACTTGGCTGAACAAAACTTTATCGCTCTAAAAAATTTCCTGTAACAAATTTTATTCTTAGTCTTTTCTGTGCTGACATCAAGTCTTTATCAAGGCATTGTATACTAATTTGGAAAAATACAGAAAATCGCTGCAGATTATTATGAAGTTTGTTGTTAGCTCATATTCATAGCACATAGCTCATTTTTAATCTTTTTTTGTTGTTGAAAATTTGACTATTTGGTTGAAAATTCATCTTTGTAGGTAGAAAATTCAAGTAATTGTCTAAAAGTTCAACTTTTTTGTTGAAAATACAAGAAGTTTGTCAAAAAATAATATTTTTGGTAGAAAATTCAACTGTTTTGATAAATATTGATCCATTTGGATAGAAAATTTGCTTCTTTGGATTGAAAATGCGTCCTCTTTGTTGAAAATGTACAAAGTTGAAATAAAAAAAATTTAAGTAAAAATGATTTTTTCATTGAATTTATGTTTCAAATACCTCTATTGCAATCATATAATTTTTTTAAATGTGATGTTGTGAAATGAGTATAGTACTGGCTAGAATTGGCAGTCTAATAAAAATTAAATAATAATAATCAAATAATATAATAATACACAATAAAATTATACAAACAACATCTAACAACTCTACCGTTTCTTTTATGTTACAATTTTTATTAAAAAATTGACAACATGTTTTGACCTGACATCAAGTCTTTATCAAGGCATTCTATATTAATTTGGAAAGAGAAAGAAAATCGCTGCAGATTATTACGAAGTTTTTTGTTAGCTCATATTCATAGCACATAGCTCATTTTTAATCTTTTTTTTTCGAAAATTTGACTACTTGCTTAAAAATTCATCTTTGTAGGTAGAAAATTCAAGTCATTGTCTAAAAATTTAACTTTTTTGTTGAAAATATAAGAAGTTTGTCAAAAAATAATATTTTTGGTCGAAACTTCAACTGCTTTGATAAATATTGATCTATTTGGACAGAAAATTTGCTCCTTTGGATTGAAAATGCCTTTTCTTTGTTGAAAATTCAACAAAATTCAAATTTTTAAAATAATTTTTAAGTAACAATGATTTTTTCATTGTATTTATGTTTTAAACACCTCAATTACAATCATATTATTTTTAAAAAATGCGATGTTGTGAAATGAGTATAGTACCGGCTAGAATTGGCAGTCTAATAAAAATTAAATAATATAATAATACACAATAAAATTATACAAACAACATCTAACAACTCTACCGTTCCTTTCATGTATGTTAAAATTTTTATTAAAAAATTGACAGCATGTTTTGACCTGACATCAAGTCTTTATCAAGGTATTATATGCTAATTAGGTAAGAGACAGAAAATCGTTGCAGATTATTATGAAGTTTGTTGTTAGCTCATATTCATAACACATAGCTCATTTTAAATCTTTTTTTTTGAAAATTTGACTACTTGGTTGAAAATTCATCTTTGCAGGTAGAAAATTCAAGTCATTGTCTAAAAATTCAACTTTTTTGTTGAAAATACAAGAAGTTTGTCAACAAATAATATTTTTGGTCGAAAATTTAATTGGTTTGATAAATATTGATCCATTTGGACAGAAAATTTGCTCCTTTGGATTGAAAATGCCTCTTCTTTGTTGAAAATTCAACAAAGTTGAAATGAAAAAAAAATTAAGTAAAAATGATTTTTTTCATTGTCTTTATGTTTTAAATACCTCTATTACAATCATATAATTTGAAAAAATGCGATGTTGTGAAATGAGTATAGTACCGGCTGGAATTTGGTCGGAAATTCAACTGTTTTGATGAATATTGACCCATTTTAACAGAAAATTTGCTCCTTTGGATTGAAAATTCCTCTTCTTTGTTGAAAATTCAACTGTCTTCTAAAAAAATTTAATTATTTTGTTAAAAAGGCAACTGTTTTTGCTTGAAGTTTTTTATTCTTATTTATCTCGTTTATTTTCAAATTTGAGTATCTGGTTCGAAATTCATTTTTGTGGGTAAAACATTCAAGTATTTGGTTGAAAATTTTCGTACTTGGTTAAAAGCTTAATTATTTTGTTGAAAATTCAAGTGTCTTCTAAAAAATTGAATGATTCAGTTGAAAATTCATCTGCTTGGTTAGAAAATTGATTAATTGTTGTTGAAAATTCAACTGTTTTGACGAAAATTGATTTATTTGGACAGAAAATTCGTCCTTTTCGAATAAAAATTATACTGTTTTCGAATAAAAATTATACTGTCTTCGAAAAAAATTCAATTATTTTTTTAAAAAGGCAACTGTTTTTGTTTGAAGTTTTTTATTTTTATAAATATTAAAAAACGCGAAAAATTCAATTAATTGTTTAAAATTTAAATATTTTGTTGACCATTCAAGTATTTTGTTAAAAAATAATATTTTTTGTTAACAATTCAACTGTTTTGATGAAAATTTATCTATTTAGACAAAAAATTCATACTTTTGGATAGAAAGTTCATCTTTCTTGTTAAAAGTTCAACTGTCATCTAAAAAATTTAATTATTGTGTTGAAAAAACAACTGTTTTTGGTTAAGTTCAATCTTTTTCATTTGAAATTTTGAGTATTTGGTTTGAAATTCAACGTTGTGGGTAAAAAATTCAAGTATTTAGTTAAAAATTCAAGAACTTGGTTAAAAGTTTAATTATTTTGTTGAAAATGAATTTTTTTTTTCAAAAAATAATATTTATGTTTAAAAAATCAACTGTTTTCTTGAAAATTCGTCTATTTGTACAAAAAATTCGTCCTTTTGGATTCAAAGTTCATCTTCTTTGTTGAAAATTCAAGTTTTTTCTAAAAAATTGAATTATTTGGTTGAAATGCATCTGCTTGGTTATTATTATAAAAAAAATTTAAACAGTGAAAAGTTCTAGCATTTGGTTAAAATTTGATTATTTTGTTGAAAATTCAAGTATTTTTTTAAAACATTTTTGGTTGAAAATTCAACTGTTTTGTTAAAAATTCGTCTATTTGGACCAAAAATTTGTCCTTTTAAAATTGAAAATTCATCTTCTTCGTTGAAAGTTCAAGTGTTTTCTGAAAAATTTGATTATTTGGTTGAAAATGCAACTGTTTGGTTAAAAATGAAATTCTTGTTGTTGAAAATTCAACTATTTCGTTTAAAGTTCAACTGTCTTTGGTTCAAGTTTAATATATTTTATTTGGCTTAAAATTCATCTTGGTAGGTAAAAATTCAAGTATTTGGATGGATATTCAATTATTTTGTTCAAAATTTAATCATTTTCTTGATAAGTCAAGTGTTTTGTTTAAAAATAATATTTTTGGCGGAAAATTCATCTTTTTTGTTGAAAATGCAAGTGTCTTCTGAAAAATTCAATTATATTTGGTTGAAAAGTCAACTGTTTGATTAAAAATTAATTTGTTGTTTTTGAAAATTCAAGTATTTGGTTGGAAGTACAACGGTTTTTGGTTGAAGTTTGATATCTGTTATTTGAAAATTTGGTTTTACGGTTTAAAATTCATCTTTATGGGTAAAAACTAAGTATTTGGTTAAAAATTCAACGATTTTGTTGAAAATTTAAGTATATTTTTGTTAAAAGTTCAACTGTCTTCTAAAAAATTCAATTATTTGGTTGAAAAGGCATTTTTATTTGAAAATTTGAGTATTTGGTTTGAAACTCATTTTTGTGGGTACAAAATTAAAGTGTTTGGTTAAAAATTCAAGTACTCGCTGGTTGAAAATTGAATTATTTTGTTGAAAATTCAAGTATTTTGTTAAGAAAAAATTCCTGTACATTCCTATAGATTCTTGTAGTTGTAAATTTCTCTAGTTGTACTTTTTTATGAATACTTGTAAGAAGTTAAAACTACAATAAAATACAACAATATAAAAAAATACATAAGAGTAAAAAATTCGTCCGAATAATAGAATAAAGTTGTACTTTCCTGCAATTTTAATTGTAATTTATTTCATTCATTTCTAGATTCCTATAAAAATTATTGTAGTTTTTAGTACTTTTTTGTGCAAATTTTTCCACTTACACGTGTTAAATACATCAACAATATGTGAGCCGTCGGATGCAATAACTAGCCCGACGCTCGAAAACGCGTGAAAGTATTGTCCGATCGTCTCAAAGAAATACAATTTTTAAAATCGAAAAATCAATTTTTTGAAAATGTAGAATTGTAGAGAAGAAGGAAATAAAACTATTTCCTATTCGATTTTTTTTTGCCAACCGTTTATTTTCAATAATAAAAACGAAATATGGAATAAAATTTTCCCCCTGATTTAATTAGGTTTTAAAACTTAAATCGTTCTAACTCGGCCAAATATCATTGAAATGAGTTCATATTTGCAGGACATATTCAAAATACTCTAGCGATGCCTAGGAAATAATGAAAAAGTTGACAATCACTTATTTTATTTTCATTTTTAATTTCAAAATGAGGTGAATCGATAATTGTGTTTTTTTAATTTCGCCGCTAAAAAGTATCTAGGTAACTTCGACTTTCAAACAACTTCCAGTGAGTGATTTGCTCAGCAATATTGAATGAAGTTTTTTGAAAAATCTCATATTGATTCGTTGTAAATTTACTGAGATATTCAGATTTGGAAAAAGTACTAGACGTCTGTCCGCGCTGTTAGCTAATGCATCGCGAGGACTGCTCTGTCTTGCCGCGCTGACAGCGCGGGCATACGTCGAGTACTTTTTCCAAAGCTGAATATCTCAGTAAATTTTTAACGAATCGATATGAGATTTTCCAAAAAACTTCATTCAATATTGCTGAACAAATCATTCACTGGAAGTTGATTGAAAGTCGAAGCTATCTTGATACCTTTTACCGGCGAAACCAAGAAAACACAATTATCGATTAACCTCATTTTGCAATAAAATATTATTAAACAATAAGCGATTGTTAACTTTTTCATTATTTCTTAGGCATCGCTAGAGTATTCTGAATATGTCCTGCGAATATGAACTCATTTCAATGATATTTGGCCGAGTTAGAACGATTTAAATTTTAAAACCTAATTAAATCAGAGAGAAACTTTTTTTCAATATTTCGTTTTTATTATTAAAAATAAACGTTAGGCAAAAAAGATGCTGAGAGGAAAAAGTTTCAGCTCCGTATTCTATACAATTCTACATGATCAAAAAATTGATTTTTCGATTTTTAAAATTGTCTTTTTCTGAGTCGATCGGACAATACTTTTACGCGTTTTTGAGCCTTGGGCTAGTTATTGCACCCAGCGGCTCATTACATTTTTTTAGTACAACAATAGTTCCAAATTAATTATTTTTAACAATGCTTTTAAAAGTGGTATACCTACAAGAATATGACCAAAAAACAAGAAACTTAAAAAAAAACAGAAAAAACCAAAAACTAGCCATAAAATCAACAAGAAACTAACAACAAACTTCATATAATCTTCAGTGGGTTTTTTTTTCCTTTTTCCATATTAGTATGTAATGCCTTGATAAAGACTTAATGTCAAGTCGAAACATATTGGAACTTTTTTAATAAAAATTTTAACATAAAAAACGGTATAGGTCTCAACAAAATTAAATGACTTACCGAAAAAATACATTTATCATGAATAATAGCTTTGAATTTTAGAATTTTTGTTTTTAGGAATATATCGCCGGGTCTTTCCCCTATTCCCCTGCGATTTTAGATTTTTTCAAAATTCCCTTTTTTCCCTATTTTTGAAAACCTTCTCCTTTTTCCCCTCTTTTTTTTGAATATACGATATTTGAAAGTACAATTGTTCGTTTTACATCTAGGGGAAACCTCCCCATAGTGGATAATACAACCTAAGGTGGATAGTAATTAATTAAAAATACTAATGTATTTAAAAAATTAATTCAATTCAATCAATATTTGGGACACAATACGAGATAATAAATTTTATTCGAAATTAATTATTTTACATATATTTGTGCTATGAATAAATAATTATCCACTGTAGAAAGGTTTCCCCTACAAAATTATTCTATTAAAAACTAGAATATTGTGGTCCAACATTTTTGCTTTTAATTTTCATGCATATTGCACGGAAATTTGTTCGAATCCACACCAAAAAAAATCCATTTTTTTTATATTTAGAGGTGGCGCAAGCTCTATGAAGTTTAACACGTATTTCCCATAAGAAAAAAAGACGTTTTTGTAAATTTTATTCAGAATCGTCAATATCAGGTAAATCGAGTTGAAACTGGACATTTCTTTTTAAAATTAGCTATAGAATACGAATAAAATATTACTTTTCAAATATCACCCCCATAAGTCTGTTTTATAAGGCCCAAAAAAAACTCCATACGTGTAAAAATGGGTTTTGCTAGTTTTGGCGCTAATTATGATTTTTTTGCAGATTTTTTAATGCAGATTTTTTCCAAAAATGAATTAGTACTTTATACTGATAATGAGATGTTAACATAAATTGTTTAAACAATTTATTATTTTTTTTAGCAATTTTCTCTTAGAATCGAGATAGAAAGTCGCGGTTTTTTCGAAAATTTTCCACCCTTTGGCCAATTTTCAATCAGAGTGAGGTAGTCCTTAATTAATGTTAACAAAAATAATTGTTTAAACAATTTATTATTATTTTTAATAGTATTCTGTTAGTATAATGCTAGAAAATTGCAGTTTTTTTCAGAAACGTTTTACTCTATGTCCAATTTTTAATTAGAGCAAAGTAAATAATTGATGAAAGTTAACAGAATTAATTGCTCAAACAATTTATTATTATTTTAATTAATATTATCTTTGAATAATGTTAGAAAGTGGCGGTTTGGTCTGGAATATTCAACTGTTTGTCCACTCTTCACTTAGAGTTCGGTAATAATTATTGAAATTTAACAAACATAATTTTTTAAATAATTTATTATTGTTAAAAACTATCTTCTCTAATAGTAATGCTAGATAGTTTCGGTTTTTCTAAAATTTTCCAATTTTTGTCAACTTTTCACTTATTTAGTAATATAATAATCAATGCATGTTAACAAACATAATTG
Source organism: Andricus curvator (assembly GCA_932195095.1). Taxonomy (NCBI): domain Eukaryota; kingdom Metazoa; phylum Arthropoda; class Insecta; order Hymenoptera; family Cynipidae; genus Andricus; species Andricus curvator. Next base: position 37,605 of record CAKNYM010049834.1, read on the forward strand.
TTTCAACAATTTAATATTGTTTATAATTATCTTTTCTTAGATAATTGATGGAAAGTTGCGGTTTTTTCTGAATTTTTTTATTTTTTCTCAAGTTTTTACTTATTGAGGTAATAATTAATGCAAGTTAGGAACAAATAATAAATATCAATATTAATTTAAACGAAGAGGCACTCAGTAACAACTCCAAGGAAAATTTAGATTCAATATGATCGATATAAAAACTTTAAAGAATATTTAAAATATCTGTTTTATTTCAGGAAAATATATTCACAGAACAAAAGAGATTGTTTTAAATATGATTCTCTCTAATGTTTATTTATTATTTATTCATAACTTGAAAGGCAAATCAATGTTAAAAATTTCAGAAAAAACCCACAGCTATCTGGCATTAATATACATGAAGATAGTTACAAACAATAATAATTTGTTTAAAGAATTATTTTTGCTCAACTTGAATAATTATCAAGTCACTCCAAATAAAAAATAAATAAATAAATAATTTAAAATTTCAGAAAAAGCCGCAGCGTTCTACCATTAAGCAAAGAGAATGTTATTACTTTTTTTTCTTTAAATATAAATTCTACAATAATATTTAATTATGTAAAGATTCATTAAAATTTAAAAAAACCTTTTTTTCTAATTTTTTTCTGAAATGAAGAAACTTGAGATCTTCTTTGAGACTAAACTAAAACCAAAAAATTGTATTTTTATAGATAGAACCAAACAAAAAAATCCAACTATTTTTGGTTGAAAGTTAATTATTTTTCATCGGAAAGTTTACTATTACATTTTTGATTAAACATTCTACTATTTGGTCAAGAATTCTACTATTTGGTTAAAAATTTTACTATTTGGTCAAAAATTTAATTATTTTGTTAAAAATTAAAATATTTTGTTCAAAATTTATCTTTTTTGGTTGAAAGTTCATTGTTCTTAATTGTAAAGTCTACTAGTATATTTTTGGTCCAGGATTTATCTCTTTTGATTAAAAGTTCTACTATTTGGTTCAAAATTTAATTCTTTTGTTGAAAATTCATTTATTTTCTTTAAAAGTTATATTTTTTGGATGAATATCCCACTATTTTGTTTAAAATACAATATATTTCTACATTAAATCTTATTAAGATTGTACTTACATTATTGTTATAAAAAATTTTATTTACTTATTATTCTCCTATTTTATTGAAAAATCACCCTAGTTGCCCTGTTTTTAGAGCATTTCGGACTGTAAAGTCTGAAATCACTTTTACAATAATTTACATAATATATTTTAACTTTTTGTTCTGAAGTGTTTAATTCTTTTTCAATATTTATATAATAAAGCAATGAGTGTGAAACATAAAACTAAAAAAATAAAAATATCATTTCAATTTTTGGAAAAGTTTTGAAATACCTTCTCGCGCTTCTTATTTAACCTTCTGTGATTGTGCTTGCCGAAGAAACAAGTATTCACTAATTTATAGCAAATACATTTTTTTATAACGCTCGACCGTTATGTAAATTAAAAAAAAATATAATTTATTCAATGTGAGGTTGCTAATTAACAAACCTTGAGTGACCTCAGCAATGGAAACTGTCACATATTCTTGGTTACAAATTCGAATAATAATGACCAACTTTTTTAAAAATTGTTTAAAAGTCCGAATGATGACAAAAAAAAAACAGAAAAGTATTGAAAAAGTCCCATTTCATGTATTTATTTTTATTTTTGAATAGGAATTTTGTCGGGCAAAGGTATCAAAAAAGTACCAATTAATTTTTGTGAATACTATATAATTTTTGACACAAAAGTACTAGAACAGTTTTATTGTATTTTTGTTCGAAATGTTTGCAAATGTTGATTGGATTAATGTTAAAAAAAAATTACAGCTGAAACAGGATTAAAGTATCACAAAATTCCCGCTTAATTTTGTTTAGCTAGACTTTTTCAAGATAAATGTACCGGAAAAATCATACCTAGTTTTTTGAAAAAAGTACTAGCAAAGTTTCATTTTATTTTTTCCGAAATATTTCGACTTAAGTCCCATCAGTTCTTGTGAAAATTTCGAAAAAAAATAAAATGAAACTTTTGTATCACTTTTGTCCCCGAAATTATTTAAGGCTTGCAAAAATTAAAAAAAATGGTACTTTTCTGATACCTTTTTTTCTACAAAAGTCCTGCTAATAAAATTGAGTGGACTTTTCAAATACTTTTGTCCTAAAAAAGACCCATCAGCACTCGTAAAACTTTTGAAACAAAGAAAATGGTATTTTTCTAATACTTTTGTACCACAAATTGCTCAGGACTTGTAAAATTAATGAAAAATAAACGTGATTTGTAATCATTAACAATTATTTTGTGAAAAACATTCACCTTTATGGATAAAAAATTAATCCTTATGGTCCAAAATCCATCTGTCTTGGTTGATAATAAATAGTCTTTCAGCTTGAAAATTGAACTATTTAGTATAAAATTAAACTATTTTGTTGAAAATTCGTCTTTTTTGATTGAAAGGTCAACTATTTGCCTATTTGGTTTAAAAATAATCTTTTTTCGTTAAAAATTAATTTTTTGGCTTGAAAATTCAACTAATTGGAAGAAAACCAATGAGAATTATGTACATTATTTTCCTAAATAATAAACCAAGACGACTAATTTTCTTCCAAAAGACGAGTTTTCAATAAAATACATGAATTTTCAAGCAGATAGTTGAATTTTCAACTAACAAAGATAAGTTTACAACCAACAATAGAAAAGTTTAATTTTCATGTTGAAAACACTAATTTTCAATCAAACAAAAAAAAACAAATTTTCAAACCAGTTGAATTTACATAAAAAAGATTTATTTTTCCAAAATAGTTGAATCCTCAACCAAATACTATATAAACGAATTTTCAATAAGAAAGTTAATTTTCAATCAAGAAAGATAAATTTTCAACTTGTAAAGAAAAATTTCAACTAAAAATGGAATAACTACATTTTTAGGTAAAAAAAAAAAAATAATTTTTAATAAACAAAAAAAAAACGAATTTTTACCCAAATAGTTTAATTTTCTATCAAAGTTCATATTTTCAACCAAAAATATGAATGTTCAACAAAAATGTTGATTTTCAAAGAAATAGTTTAATTTTCTACCAAATTGTTGAGTTTTCAAGCCAGAAGAGGAATTTTCTATAAAACACTTGAATTCTCAACTAAAAAATAAACTCTTAACAAAAAGGCAAATTTTCAACAAAATACATGAATTTTCAACCAAAAAACATCAATTTTCAACAAAAACAATTTCAACAAAATAAATGAATTTTCAACCAGAAAATATCAATTTTCAAAACAAAAACTGAATTTTCAACTTAAAAAGATACATTTTTGACCATAAATGGAATCGTTAAATTTTCAGTTTAGAAAACTAATTTCAAAAAAAAAAACATGAATCTTCAACCAGCTTAATTCAACTGAATAAAAAAATTATTTTCAACAAAATAACATTCAATTCTCAACCTACAAAGATGAATTTTCAACCATAAAGATAAATTTTTTACCAAATAGTTGAATTTTCAACTAAATACATGAATTTTCTACCAAATAGTTGAATTTTCAACTTGTAAAGAAAAAATTTCAACCAAAAATGGAATAACTACATTTTTAGGTAAAAAGTTCATTTTTAACAAACAAAAAAAACGAATTTCTAACCAAATAGTTTAATTTTTTATCAAAGTAGTTAAATTTTCAACCAAAAATATGAATGTTCAACAAAAAGGTTAATTTTCAGAGAAATAGTTTAATTTTCTACCAAATTTTTGAGCTTTCAAGCCAAAGGACGAATTTTCTACTTCACACTTGAATTCTCAATTAAAAAATGAATTCCTAACAAAAGACGAATTTTCAACGAAATACATGAATTTTCAACAAAAAAAGATTAATTTTTAACAACAAAAATTTCAACAAAATAAATGAATTTTCAACCAGAAAATATCAATTTAAAAAAAAAGAATTTTCAACAAAATAGTTAAGTTTTCAACCAAAGAGATGAATTTCTAACTAAAATGATGTATCTTCAAACAATAATTCAAAAAAAGACTTCAACATTCAACGAAATATCTAAATTTTTAACTAAAAAAAGTTTAATTTTCGTCCAATAAGCTGAATTTTCAACTAAAAAAAACTAAATTATGAACAAAAAATAAAATACTTAAATTTTCAGTTAAAAAAAAAAATAATTTTCAACGAATATTTAACGAAATAGTTGAATCCTCACCCTACAAAGATGAATCTTCAACAAGGAGATTAATTTTTGACAAGCATATGAATATTTGACAAAATGCATGAATTTTCGTCAAAATACATGAATTTTTTAAATTGTAAAGAAAAAATTTTCTACCAAAAATGGAATAGGTACATTTTCAGTTTAAAAATTAATTTTTAATTTAAAAAACGAATTCCTAATAAAATTGTTATATTTTATGATAAATAGTATAAGTTATAACCAAACAGTTTGATTTTCTACCAAACTAGTTGAATTTTTAACAACAAAAAAGTTAATTTTTGAACAAATAGTTTAATTTTTCATCAGGTTGTTGAATCTTCAAGCCAAAAAGACGATTATTCCATAAAACAGTTGAATTTTTAACAGTTGAGTTAAAAAAAAGACTAATTTTCAACAAATTAATTAAATTCTCAACCAAAACAGATTAATTTTCAACCAAGCGGTTACATTTTTAACAAAAAATGATTAATTTTGAATCAAGAAGATTGATTTTTCACTAAAAAAAAACGAATTTTCAGCAAACTACATTAACTTTTTAACCAGAAAAGATCAATTTTTAACAACAAAAACAACTAATTTTCAGCAAAAAAGATAAATTTTCAAATTTAATGTTTTATCAATTTATATTTTTATTTTATATTAAAAATTAAAATATTAAAATCAATATAATTTTATAAAATCGTTAATATGAAATATAATTGGATTTTTCATTACAATTTTAATAATTTCTAAAAAGTAAAAAAATTGTTTCAGGCAGTCGACCTGGCCATCTTAGAGGGTCGATTTGCATATCATATCCTAAATGTACATTTGTTTATATAATTTGTTTATAAAATAAACAAATATTGATGAATGGCAAACAATTTTTCAGAAAACATCCTTGTCAATATAATTGCAATAAGGTCGGAAAAAGAAACGGTTTCTTCTCGCCTAAAAACGCCCAAAATGTGCACTTGTTCATATAATTTGTTTATAAAATAAACAAATAACATTGAATCTTAAATTTTAATGGCCGCGTATCATCCCAATGATGAAAGCAAGCAATTTCAGAGCAGAAATATACTTTAAAGACGAATAAAGTATTTGCGAATACAATTTGTTTATAACAATTAACTTTCCAAGTTAACAATTTTTTATTCTTCTTATACCCCTGTGCATTAAATCCAAGGGACGAGAAGTATAAGAAAAATTTTGTCTAGAAGATAAAAAATGAAATTAAAAAACTCGGTATTTTTTTCGCTGTTGTATTAACATAAAAATCAAATAAACAAAAAAATAAAAAACCTACTCGCACTATTTCCTGAAAAATTTAGTCCTGAATTTTTCAAAAAAATATCTAAAATCGGTGCAGAATTACGTTCTAAATGTCATTTTGAACCACGTTTTCCAATTTCACCCCACTGTGGAGCACACATCACAAATCACAAATCACAAATCACGCATCACACATCACACATCACACATCATAGTTTATATGTATAGTGGAAAAGACAATAATAGTTTTTATTTGTTTTATAGATTTTTCTATATAAAATAAATAAAGAATATCAGTGTTTTCTCCACTATATATAAATTATACATAACGTTTTCACCGGGGGTTTTCTGTTGCTAATTTTTCTTTGTTGGTTAAATCCAACTGTTTTTCATTTTAAATTAAATTCTTTTTTGTTGATATGTCAGCTATTACATTTTTCGTTGAAACTTCATCTTTTTAGATTAAAAATGCAATGTATGGTTAAAAATTAATCTGTTTTAGTTAAGGCTCAAGTATTTTGTTGAAAGTTCGTCTTTTTTGGTTATATTTGAATGTTTTTTATTCAAAATTAAAATATTCTGTGGTTTCAATATCAACTATCACATTTTTTGTTGAAAATTAGTATTTCCAGGTTGAAAATGCAACTGTTTTGTTGAGAATTCGTCTCTTTGTTTTGAAAATTCAACAATTTGGTTGAAAGTTGAACTACTTTGTTGAACACTATTGTGTTTGGTTCAATATTCACCATTTTAGTTCAAAATTCATCTCCTCATTTGGATACTGTACTATTTTGTAAAAATTCTCCTCTCTTGTTTTAAAATTCATGGTATTAATTAAAATAAATGGTATTAATGGTATTCAGAATTCATATATTTTGTCAAAAATTCGTGTTTTAGTAAAAAATTAATTCTCTTAGTTTGAAATTAAACTATTTGATGAAAAATATATGTATTCGGATTACAATTCGTATTTTTTGGCTGAAATGCATGATTTTTTGAACATTAATCTTCTGCAGTTGAAAATTCATCTATTTGTTTGAAAATTTCTGTATTTTGTACAAGCATTGTCTTTTGTGGTAGAATATTAATCTTCTTGGTGAAAATTAATTTTTCATTGGTTGAAAATTAGTGTTTTTATTGAAAATTAATTGTTCAAAGTAAAAATTCAACTACATTTTTTTAACTAAAAATGTAACTACATTGTTTGTCGAAATCTTTTTTGATAGATATTCAATCTTTTTGGTAAGAAATTGATTTGTTTCATTGAAAATTCAACTATTTCGTTGAAAATTTATTTTCTTTGCTTAAAAACTTATTTCTTTCACTGAAAACTGAACTGTTTCATTTTTTGTTTGAAAATTGATCTTTTTTATTTGAAAATTCATCTTTTTTGTTGAAAAATAATTTTCTTAACTAAAAATTTAACTATTCCATTTTTCGTCAACATTTTTATTCTGATGAACATTTAATCTTTCTGCTGAAAATTAATCCGTTTTTGTTGGAAATTTTACTATTTCGTTGGCTTATTGCATTTGGTTAAAAACTTATTTTTTCAACTTAAAATTAAACTGTTCTATCTTTTGTTGAAAATTCATCTTTTTTAGTTGAAAATTCATTTATTTTCTTGAAATTTTATCTTTTTTTGGTAGCAATATAACCTTCTGGGTTGAAAATTTAACTATTTATTAGTCATTTTTCTCTGTTGACTGAAAAATCTTCAGTAGTTGAAAATTCAACTCAACTTGAAAATCGTCTTTTTTGTTGAATTCAACTTTTTTTTAATGAAAATTAAAATCTTTTTTGGTTGAAATATTAAATACCTCATTTTTTGTTAAAAATTAATCTTTTTTGGAATAAATTTTTAATTACTTGGTTCAAAGTTAAACTCTTTTGTTAAAAATTGATTTTTTCGGTTCTAGATTTATAATTTCAATTCAAAATTCATCTCCTTGGTTGTCAAATGAGATATTTTTTTGAAAATTCGTTTTTTCTTTGGTTGAAATTTAATTTTCTTTACTGAACATTTTACTATTCTAGTTGAAACTTTAACTATTTTGATGAAATTTTCGTTGTTGTTGGAAATTTTTTTTTAATTTTTGGTTTGAAATTTAACTATTCCAGTCAACGATTTATCATTTCAGTTAAACTTCTTCACCACTTTGTTTAAAAATGTGACTATTGCTTTCAAAACTACTTTTTTTTTATTGAAAATTTGTGTATTTTTATGAAAATTCATCTTTTTTGGTAGAAGTTAATCTGCTTGATTGAAAATTCATCTTTTTTCAACTTGAAATGTAACTATATCAATTAAATTCATTATTTTCATTGAAAGTGCGTCTCTTTGATTGAAAACTAATTTCTTAAATTAAGAATTTAACTATTCAATTTTTGGTAGAAAACTCATCTTTTTTAGTTGAAAATCCACGCATTTTTATGAAAATTTGTCAGTTTTGGTGAAAGTTAATCTTCTTAGTTGAAAATTTATTTTTTTTTGGTTGAAAACTCAACTATTTTAGTTAAAGACTCATCATTTTAGTTAAAAAGTCACAATTTTAGTTGAAAATTCATCAATTTGGTTGAAAATAAATTTTTATCGCTGACAATTCAACTATTTGATTAAAAACTTTTCTTTTTTAGTTGAAAATTCAACTATTTCGTTGAAAATTCTTGTCTTTTATTGGGAAACCAGAGAGAGGTTTAGACGTGCCAGTACTGGCAAAACGGATGAACTATGGATCTCATTTACGACAATCAGGGATGAATACAGGTGTGCAATACGTAAGGCGAAGCAAGAAAGCTGGACCAACTTTTGCACAGACATCGAGAAAGGAGCAGAGGCAGCTAGACTGGACAAGTTGCTTTCCCGAAACCCGGATGCTGCTCTCGGCTCCCTAAAATTACCCGACGGGGGATACTCAGCGTCGGAGGAGGAGGCCTTGGCTCACCTGATCAAGGCGCATTTTCCGGACTTTATAAGGTCTGGAAGAAAGGGGGCGACACCTCAGAGGCAATCAAAGCCGCATGTGCCCCAGCTGGGTCCGAAACGGCGGCTAGCCAACGAGATTGTTACTCCTTCCAGGGTCAGTTGGGCCTTGAAGTCTTTCAGTCCTTACAAGTCTCCTGGTCCGGATGGCATATATCCGGTCCTCTTACAGAGGGCGGAAAAGATCATCATAAGACCGCTCGTGAGACTTGCTAGGGCTAGTCTGACGCTGGGATATGTCCCAACGGCATGGAGAGGTACGAGAGAAGTCTTCATTCCGAAAGCAGGCAGGATTGGTTATACTTCATCCAAGGATTTCCGTCCCGTCAGCCTTACATCTTTCCTACTAAAAACAGTGGAAAGACTAGTGAATAGATATATCCGCGACAATGTCTTGTCAAGTAGGCCACTTCACAAGGAGAGACACGCCTATAGGGCTAGTCACTCGACCGAGACGGCCCTATGCAGTCGTGGACTGGACCTGCCACATGTTGGCCAACAGGAACCTAACAACGACGAAGGGTGATAACACTTTATGTGGAACCGTTGACTCGGGATGTCCACAGGGAGGCGTTTTATCGCCCCTGTTTTGGTGCTTGGTAGTGGATGAACTGCTTTATCTGCTCACGAGTCAGGGCTACCACGTTATAGGCTACGCGGACGATATATTGGATATCGCACGCGGACAACATCTGAATCTGCTCTTCGGAGTAATGCAGCAAGCACTGGGGATAGTGGATTCTTGGTGCAACAAGACTGGATTATTGGTCAATCCGAGTAAGACAGACGCGGTTGTATTCACCAGACGGTATAAGTGGGGAACCACGAGTACACCGAAATTGGGAGGGCAACAACTGGAAATCAAAGAACGAGCTGAATATCTAGGAGTCATCCTAGATAAGAAGCTGTCATGGAACGAGCACCTGCAAAACAAGTACAAAAAGCTAGTAGCAACTCTCTGGCTCTGTAGGAGAGCCATAGGGAAAAGCTGGGGCTTAAAGCTGAAGATACTTATGTGGATCTACACAGCGATCCTGCGACTGATTTTGAGAGGCGTCAGTGGTGCCTCGAAGTCGACACCCACGATGGCACTGAGGGCACTAACAGGTTTGGAGCCCCTCCATCTCACCATCAAGGCCGTGGCTATGAAGGCGGCCTGGAGATTAAATATGGTAAAAGGCGGAAGGATCTCGACGGCAGTGCGGATCCCAACCGACATCGCGAGTAGGTCGACCCTGAGCAAGCTCCGGGACAAAACACGCACTCGATATCTCTTCGACAAGAAGTATCGTGTTAGCCTATCCACGAAGGAGGAATGGGTTAATGGCACAGCACACCTGCTCAGTGATGGGGACAACTGGTTTACAGATGGCTCCAGAAACAAGGAGAAGGCATGAGCCGGTGTATATCGTAGGAGGAGTAGAATGGGCTTCACAATAGCGCGGCTGCGGTCCTCGCCGTATGGAGAGGGCTTTAGGGTCACTGTTAGGCTTACAAGGAGACGCAACGGGATCACCGACGCGGCATGGGCTCTTACGGTCTCAACCGAGAATAATAATAATACTAATAATAATAATTCTTCTTAAAAATCTATAAAAATTGAAAATATTTCGTCGCTAATACACCAGAGTCCCACTATAGTAGTTCCCGAGATAAGGGAGAAGGCGGTCCAAGGGGCGAGAGGGAGGCGTTTGTAAGGTCAGCGGAATTGCGATGTTTACGGTTCGGCGCTATAAGAAGCCACCAGCAAGAAGGAGAAGAAGAACGGTTTGTATAGTCCCCAGATAGTGCGAAGCGATTAAGGGTACCTACGAAACGGCTTCTATAGCGGGACTCTAGTGTATTTTAGAATATTTAATTTTCAATAAAGTATAGTGTATAAGCTTTACAGGTTAGTTTAAATATTGAAAATGTAGTTTTTAATCGAGTTTATGAAAAGATAATTTTTCGTAGGTTTGCCATGCGCTTTTTAATAATTGGACAAGTAGCAAAAGCGCGCTACGCGCGCGCATGCATCTTTTTACAAATTTCGAAAGAGGTGTTTAACTTTGTGGATCAACAATACAAATTTTTTTAAATCAAAAACTTGAATCAAGAATTTAAAATAAATTAAACAAATTTTCCTGAACTGTTGCAAATTATAATGTGTTTAAAATATTTGGAACTAAAAAATTGGAAAAAGTTTAGCATTAAATAGATATTTGGATTCTATGTTATATTTCTCAAAAGGAAAACATTAAATTTTGTGTTTCAAGGTGTTGAAGACCTTTGTTTCATTGATTATTGTTATTATTATTATTAAATTATTGAATATTAATTATTATTACAATTATTTAAATAACATAAATGATATTCCAAAAAAAAAAAAGATTTTAAGTTTAAATAAGAAATATAGTTGAATTAATGTCAAAAAAGAAGAATTAAAAAAAAAGCTGAATCCTCAAGCAAACAAAAATTAATTTTAACCATAAAATATTACGTTTATCCAAGAAGAGACGAATTTTCTACAAAACAGGACAATTTTTTAACACGCAAATATGAATTTTGAACGAAATAGATCAATTTTCTACCAAAAAAATACGAATTTTCAATGAAATAGTAACATTGTTAATAAAAAAGACGAATTTTTAACTAAAATGATGTATTTTTATGTTTTTAAATGAATTTTTAATAAAGTAGTTGAACCCTCGACCAAAAAAGATTAAGTTTCAATCATTTGTATTTTTAACCGAGAAACACAAATTTTCATCAAAATAGTGGAATCCTCAACAAAAACAGATTAATTTTCAAACCAAAAAGACGAATTTTCAACCAAATAGTTCAACTTTTGATTAAAAAAGATTTTTCAGTCATTAAAAAAAAAATGTCACACAAATTATTATTTTAGGGGATAAATAATTTAGAATACAAAATAAAAATTTATTTTTTAAGTTTATTTGTTCATTTGTTTGTAAAGTTAAATGAATATATAATTTTCTTAAGATTTTTGAGAAAATTCCAAATTTTTATTGAAGCTTTCAGATATGTCGAAAAAGTATATTTTTCAGGGTTTTGAAAAATTTCAGGAAAAATTCGAGTCAGTTTGAAAGATATTTCGGACTTTTAGCATGTTTGAAGTTTTTAAACGGACTCGAACTATTCCTAAAATTGGAAAAATCTTTCAAAATGAAAAAAATTTCCCTCAAATCTTTCCTTAAAAATTAATTTTTCAAAATAAAAAGTAATGAAAAATTTTCCCAGGAATCTCAAGAATTTGTTTATTTTCTTAAAACCTCTCAAACTTCTCAAAAAGCTTCGAATTTTTTTTCAGAATCTTCAAAAAATTACATTTTGTTAAAATTTTTGGGAAATTTTCTCAAACTTAAAATAATTTTTGAACCATTTTCAAAACTCTTAAATCTTCTAAATATCTTTTGAAATTCTTCGAATTCTTCCAAAATATTTCTTGAAATTCTGAAAAATTAAGGAACTTGCCTTCAAATCTTCCAGATTCTGTTTCGGCAATTTCGGAAATATTTTGAAATGTTAAATTTTTTTAAAAATTTTATCTCTAAAATAATTTTTCAAAATAAGAAGACTTTTTATATTATCCCATGAATTATGAAAAATATTTTTCATCACCGTGATACTTTAAAAAAAAAATTTTTTTTTTAAATTTAAAAATGTAATTAAAAATTTAAAAAAACAAATTCTATATAATATATAATAATAACAAAAAGAGGAATTCTTTTAAAAAATGTATACAAAGGGGAATAGGGGAAAAGGCTTGAATTCTTACTTCAATGTTAAAAGTTTTAATTCTTACTTCCATGTTAAAATTGTTTTTCACATTTATATTTTCCATGTGTGATGTCACATTCTGCCTTATAACCCCTACTATTTTGCTTGAAAATCTTTTCCATTCTTTTTCGAAATTGTAGAAAGTAATTTAAAATCTTTTGAAATATTTGTCAATTTGCTCTTAAAATTTATTTTAAAAATAAAAAAACAGTTTAAATTTCCCCAGGAATTTTAAGAAAGTTTTATTATTTTCTTGAAGCCTTTTAAACTTCTTACAAAGCTTCGAAATTTTTTTCGAAAACTTCAAAGACGTACATTTTGTTAAAAATTTTTTGAAACGTTTTCAAATTTCAAATTATTTTTAAAACTATTTTCAAAAAATTTAAACCTTCTAAATCTCTTTTAAAAGTATTCGAATTTTCCCAAAAATGTTCTCAAAATTCTGGAAAATTACAAAAATTGCCTTAAAATCTTCGAAAATCTGTTATGAAGATTTATATTCTCTTAAAAGTAATTTTTCCAAATAAAAAATCTGTTCAAATTTTCCCATGAATTGTAAGACAATTTTTTATTATAGTGAATCCTTTCAAAATTCTTAAGAAGCTTCACATTTTTCCCCAAATAGTAAAAAGTGTACAGTTTTTAAAACTTTTGAAATATTTTCAACTTTTGAATTAATTTTGAACCTTTCCAAAATTTCGAAATGTCTTCAACTTACTCGCATTTTTTATAAATCTTTATAATCTTGCTAATTGAAAGATTTTGCATGAAAATCTTTCCCATTATTTTTCGAAATTTTATAAAATAATTAAAAATCTTTTGAAATATTTGTCAATTTTCTCTTAAAATTTATTTTCAAAATAAAAAATCAGTTTAAATTTTCCCAGGAATTTCAAGAAATTTTTTTATTATCTTGAAGCATTTTAAAAATCTTCTTCATTTTTGAAATCTTGAAAAATACATTGATTATTATTATTGAATATATATTATTTAGATAACCTTACATTTCTCATAATCCTGAAGTTTGCAGACTTTTTTTTTTTAAATGGCAAAAAAACATAATTAAAGCTTCATCCAATCACAAACACGGGTTTCCCGACAACGATATTTTCAAATTGTTTCGAGTAATTTCGAGATGGTTCGAGAAATAATCGCAGATGGCCCCATGCGCTTTTTAATAAACAAGTAGCAGAAGCGCGCTACGCGCGCGCATGCTTGTTTTTCAAGTTCTCGAAAGAGATGTTTAATTTTATTTAATTACAATTCATTTATTTTTTAATTGTCTAATTTATTGCTCCCTTTGGAAAATTTGAAATAGTTTATCCAGTAACCTGAATTTTCGAAAAGTTGAAATATTAAAATAAGTTAAAAACCTTTTCATTCTAAAAGTTGCAAAGAAGATTCTCACATTATTTCCAAATTTTTCAATTTAATTAGTAGTCAAAATTTTTTTTTTAGATATTTACTTAAAATTTAAGAAAATCTCTTCGGTCTCTGAAAATTATTATCAAAATTTGCTCAAATAATTAATTTTCGTTATTTAAACTATTTTCATAAATAACATAAATATGTATAGTGTATGTACTTTACATCGGTTAATTTAAATATTGAAAATGTAGTATTGAATTATAATCAAGTCCATCAAAAACATATTTTTCATTATAAAGCGAATGTAACAAACTTATCAGCATTTTCAAAAATTGGACCTTTTATGTCTTTATGGGAATATGATTTCAAAATGCTGAAGACCTCTGTTGCATTGATTATTATTATTATTATTATTATTAAATTATGAATATATTATTTAGATAACATAACTCATATTTTACCCGAAAAATATTTTAAAATTTTAAATAAAGAAACAGTTGAATTCATGCCGAAAGAGATTAATTTTTAACAAAATAGCTAAATCCTCAACCAAAAAAAAAAATTAATTTTTACCAGTTGCATTTTTAAAAAAAAAGATGCCATTTTTTCAAAAAGAGACGAAGTTTTTATAAAATAGTTCAATTTTTTAACACGAAAATATGAATTTTTGACGAAATAGATTAATTTTGTACCCAAAAAGACGAATTATTAACCAATTAGTGACATTTTCACGCAAAGAGATGAATTTTTAACTAAAATGATGAATCTTTATTAAAAACCAATGAATTTTCAACACAGTAGTTGAATCCTCACCCAAAAAAGATTAATTTTCAATTATTCTCATTTTTAACCGAAAAAGACGAATTTTCAACGAAATAGTGGAATTCTCAACCAAAACAAATTAAATGATTTTGAATACAAAATAAAAATTTTGAATAAATATTCCTTTTAAAGGTTTGTTTTTTCATTTGCTTTTATGGTTATAGAAATATAATTTTTGTAAGATTCTTGAGAAAATTCAAAAATATTTTTGAAGATTTCAGATATGTCAAAAAAGTATATTTTTTTTATTTTACAGGATTTTGCAAAATTTTAGTCAGTTTAAAATATATGTAGGACATTGAGAAGTTTTGAAAATAAACATATTTTAAACTGACTCGAATTATTACTGAAATTACGAAAAATCTTTGAAAATTGAAAAAAAGGCCGTTAAATCTTCCAGATTTTTTTTCAAGATTTGTAGAAATCTTTTGAAATGTTTCGAAATCTTTTTAAATTTTTCTTCAAAATTAATTTGTCAAAATAAAAAGTCATTACACGTTTCCTCAGGAATGTCAAGAAAAGTTTTTTATTTTGTTTTGAATTTTTGTAAATCTTTTCAAATTTAAAATTATTTTTTAATCATTTCCAAAACATTTAAAACTTTTAAATATGTTTTAAAATTATTTGAATTTTTCCAAAAATTTGCTTAAAATTCTGAAAAGTAGAAAAAAAGCTATCAAATCTTCCAGATTCTGTTTTGACGATTTTGGAAATCTTTTTAAATAATTTAAAGTGTGTTTGAATATTCTCTTAAAATTAATTTATCCACATAAAAAGTAGGTTTAAATAATTTCATTAATTTATGAAAACATTTTTTATTATCGTGAAACCTTTCTAAATGCTTCAGAAGCTTCAAAATTTTTATTTAAAAATATTCAAAAATGTACATTTTTTTAACTTTTTAAAAATCTTTTTAGGTTTTAAATTAATTTCGACTCTTTTTAAAACTTTAAAATGTCTCTTAAACTTACACAAATTTTGTATGAAACTTGTTATTCTTGCTAATTGAAAAAATTGGCTTTAAAATCTTCCATATTCTTTTCTGAAATTTTAGGAAATAATTTAAAATGTTGTGAAATCGATATCAAATTTCCCTTGAAATTTATTCTTTCTAATTAAACAATGAGTTTGAATTTTTCCAGGAATTTTAAGAAATTTTTTCATTATCGTGAAACCTTTCAAAATCTTTTAGAAGCGACAAAATTTTTTATTTTCAAATATTCAAAAATGTACGTTTTTTTTTAACTTCTTTGAAGTGTTTTCAAGTTTAAATTAATTTTGATTCTTATTAAAACTTCTAAATGTCTCTTAAACTTGATCGAATTTTTTCATAAAACTTTATAATCTTGCTAACAAAAAATGTCTCTTTAAAATCGTCCATATTATTTTTCAAAATTTTAAGAATTAATTTAAGATGTTTTCAAATTTTTAACAATTTCCTTTTTTTTTTTTAGAAATCTTCAAAAATCTACACATTACATTCTTAAATCAAAGTGCTGGGCACCTTTGTTCCATTGATTATTATTATTATTGAATATATTTTTTAGATAAACTTGCATTTCCCATAATCCTGAAGTTTACAGACTTTTTATTTTAAACGAGAAAAAGGAACGACAGCTCCAACTAATCATAAATACGAGTTTCCGGACAACAATAGTTTTAAATTGTTTCGAGTAATTTTGAGATGGTTCGAGAAATAATCGAAAATGGCGCCATGCGCTTTTTAATATAGGATGGATTAAAATCTCCGGTGGTTTAAATGACAACTATTACATTTTTTGGTGAAAATTCAACAGTTTTGTAGAGAATTCGACTGTTATGTAGAGAATGCATCTGTCTAGCTTGAAAATTCAACAATTGGTTAGAAAATTCAACTGTTTTGTGGAAAACGTATGTAATTTGTTCAGAATTATTCATCTTTTTGGTTGAAAATAAACTATCTGGTTGCAAATTCAGCTGTTTAGTTAAAAAATCATCTTTCTGGCTTGAAAATTCATCATTTAGAACGGCCCCTAATCAGCCATCGAGACACATTGTAGCCAATTAGCGAACAAGTTCTAAATTTGTATGACTTGGGAAAATGTTTGGTAACCCGGAAATGACCAGAAACTTGTTATGAGAGGCCAATCTGGAACATTTATATTGAGGATTTGACTGATTGTTAGTATAAAATTGGTTAACAATTGGTCAATTCTAATTCATAGTTTATCTATCTACA
The DNA here is from genome assembly GCA_932195095.1 of Andricus curvator. Lineage (NCBI taxonomy): Eukaryota > Metazoa > Arthropoda > Insecta > Hymenoptera > Cynipidae > Andricus > Andricus curvator. The sequence continues at coordinate 54,274 of CAKNYM010049834.1, forward strand.
ATTTTTTTGAAAGTATGTTTTCTACGATTTTCCATGATTTAAAATTTTTTTCAAGTTATATTGAAAGAACTTTGGATAAAAACAATATAAAGATGAAGAAATTTCTTCTTGAGGATATTATTTTCAATATTATAAACAAATTTAGCGAACAAATGCATTAATCAGGCATTTTTCGACAGAAAAATTCGTTTTCTTCTATGTCATTTTTTTTATCAGGAACTTTATGATAATTTTAGCAAAATACATAATTGGTTGATAAATTTTATATTTTTTTAAAAACAAATTTAATAAACAAATGCATTATTCGGGCATCTGTCGATGGACCGACTTTCAAATTTTTTGTTTGGAACTGATCAGCAATAGTTGCATAAGAGCGTCTATGGATTATATTTGTTTAATTTTCATCATTTTGTATTTTTTATATAAATAAACAAAGAGCGAAAATGAGACATTTTTTAATTATTATGTTTTATCTTTAAATAAAGAACTTAATTGATCCCATTTTCGATGAAAATGAATGTCGAAGTATCTAGAGAATATGAATAATTAGCAGGATATTGAATCTCATTGTTATAAACAAATTATATTAACAAAATGTCAACATCGTGGTAATTTTGCTTGCAAAGTATACTTGTGAGTGGAAATTGCTAGATTTTATCGACAGGATCATATTTGATCATGAAGATTTGTTTTCTGGTATACTTTGTTTATTTTATAAACAAATTATATAAACAAATGCATATTTTCGGCATTAATTGGCAGATAGTAATCCTTTTTCTTTCTTAGTACCTTCAAATCATATTAGTAAAAATATTTAGTGATAAAGATTGGTCATTCGATATTATTTGTTTATTATATCATCAAATTTTATAAACAAATGCACAGTTTGGTCATTTATAGACAGAAAGTAATAGTTTTTCTCCCTCCTCGTCTTCAAATTACATAAGTGATGATGTTGAGTGACGATGAATTGTCGAACGAAATTATTTGTTCATTTTATAAACAAATTTTATAAACAAATGCATAGCTTGACCATTTATAGATAGAAAGTATCCGTTTTTATTTATGATCGTCTTTAAATTATATTAGTGGTGACTCTTAGTGATGCAGACTTGTCTTCCAATATTATTTGTTTAATCTATAAACAAATGCATAGTTTGGCCATTTATAGACATAAAGTAAACGTTTTTCTTTCTTATCGCCTTAAAATTATAATAGTAGTGATGTTTCATGATGAGGATTTGTCATTCGATGTTATTTGTTTATTTTATAAACAAATGCATATTTTAGCCATTTTTAGACAGAAAGTAATTTTTTCTTATTATTTAAAAGCAATAATAAAAAAAGATGACTTTCTGTCTACAAATGACTGAACTATGCATTTGTTTATAAAATAAACAAATGATATCGATCGAGAAGTCTTCACCACTGAACATTGTCACTTACATAATTTGAAGACGATCAGAAAAAAAAACTATTATTTTTTGTCTACAAATGGAGAAACTATGCATTTGTTTATAAAATAAACAAATAGTATCGAATGTCAAATATTCATAACTAAACACCACCACTTATATAATTTGAAGGCATTAAGAGTAAAAACCAATTACTTTCTGTCCATAAATTGCCAAATTATGCATTTGTTTATACAATTTTCTTTATAAAATAAACAAATAATATCGAATGAGAAGTCTGCATTACCAAAAATCACCTCTAATATAAGTTAAAGACGATCAGAAAGAAAAGCGGTTACTTTCTATCTATAAATAATTCAAACTATGCATTTGTTCATAAAATGAAAGAATAATATTGATTGACAATTCTTCGTCACTGAAATTCACTACTCATGTAATTTGAAGACCAGTAGGGAGAAAAACCATCACTTTCTGTCTCTAAATGACCAACCTATGCATTTGTTTATAAAATTTGTTCATAAAATAAACAAATAATATCAAATGACCAATCTTTCTCACTAAATATTACCACTAATATAACTTACAGGTAATAAGAAAGAAAAATGATTATTTTCTGCCAATAAATGCCTAAAGTGTGCATTTGCTTATATAATTTGTTTATAAAGTTAAGAAATTATACCAGACCACCAATTTTCATAATCAAATATAATTTTGTCGATAAAATAAAGCAATCTCAACTCACAAATATACTTTGCAAGCAAAATTTCAAGGATGTTGACATTTTGTTAATATAATTTGTGTATAACAATCAGATTCGATATCCTGCTAATTATTTATATTCTTTAGATACTTCGACATACATTTTCATCGAAAATGGGATCAATTGAGTTATTCATTCAAAGATAATAGATAATAATTAAAAAAATGTCTCATTTTCGCTCTTTGTTTATTTAAGCACTAGTTATTTTTTTCAATGATAGGCAAACCAAAGTCTTCATTTTTCTCAATTTAAAAATAGAAATTTAAAAAAAATACAAAATTACAAAATAATACAAACAATTTTTAAATACAAAGACAAATAAAATTTTTTATTCGAAATGATAATTTTTCGAGATGGAAAAGGGAAGGGAAAAGTTCTGTCGCACCCTATCCCTTTTCCAGCTTTGTGATTTCTTTACAAACATTGTCAGAATTACACTATTTGAAAATTTGTAATCAAACCCTACTCTTTAATAAAATGTATTAATATTGTAAGTCAATCGATTTTTCTCGAACCAAGGAATCTTTTATATTCTTGCATCAACTTTGAATTATGTTGAAGAAAAAAGTTTTACTATAAAAAACCGTATTTTCAAATATTATGCATTACCATAGCTTCCTTACTCTTCAATAAAATGTATCAATATTATAGTTTAATCGATTCGACTCGAAAAAACACATATTTTCTCTTCTTGCATCAATTTTTAATTATGTTAATGAAAAAAGTTTTACTATAAAAAACCGATTTTCAAAATATATAAATTACCATAACTTCCCTACTCTGTAATAAAATGGATTAATATTATAGGTCAATCGATTCTTCTCGGACCAAGGAATCTTTTATATTCTTGCATCAACTTTGAATTATGCTAATGAAAAAAGTTGCACTATAAAAAAACCGATTTTTAAAATATTATGTATTACCATAGCTTGCTTACTCTTCAATTAAATGTATCAATATTATAGGTCAATCGATTCGACTCGGATCAACACATCTTTTCTGTTCTTGCATCAACTTTGAATTATTTTAATGAAAAAAGTTTTTTTTTAAAAACCGATTTTCAACATATTATATAAGTTACCATAACTTCCTTACTCTTTAATAAAATGTATTAATATTATAGGTCAATCGATTTTTCTCGAACCAAGGAATTTTTTATATTCTTTCATCAACTTTGAATTATGCGACTGAAAAAAGTTTTACCATAAGAAAACGTATTTTCAAATATTATGTATTACCATAGCTTTCTTACTCTTCAATCAAATGACATCTTTTCTGTTCTTGCATCAACTTTGAATTATTTTAATGAAAAAAGTTTTACTATAAAAAACGTATTTTCAAATATTCTGTATTACCATATCTTGCTTAATCTTCAATAAAATGTATCAATATTATAGTTCAATCGATTCGTCTCGAATCAACACATCTTTTCTGTTCTTGCATCAACTTTGAATTATGTTAACGAAAAAAGATTTACTATAAAAAACCGATTTTCAAAATATATAAATTACCATAACTTCCCGACGCTTCAATAGAATCCATTAATAATATAGGTCAACGATTCGTCTCGAATCAACACATCTTTTCTGTTCTTGCATCAACTTTGAACTATTTCAATGAAAAAAGTTTTACTATAAAAAACCGATTTTCAAAATATATAAATTACCATAACTTCCCTACGCTTTAATGAAATATCTTAATATTATAGATCAATCGATTCGTCTCGAACCAAGAAATCTTTTATATATTTTTGTATCAACTTTGAATTATGCCACTGGAAAAAGTTTTACTATAAAAAACCGTATTTTCAAATATTATGCACTACCATGGCTTCCTTACTCTTCAGTAAAATGTATCGATATTATAAGTCAATCGATTTGATTCGAATCAACACATCTTCTCTGTCCTTGCATCAACTTTGAATTATGTTAATGAAAAAAGTTTTACTATAAAAAACCGATTTTCAAAATATATAAATTACCATAG
>CAKNYM010049834.1:79943-128872 GCA_932195095.1 Andricus curvator
ATGGAGGGCGAACTTGTGTTCGCTCGAGGCGCACGCTTGGACGTGATGAAAAAAACTTTAGACTGTGATAAAAAAATCAAGTTTTGAATTCAAAAAAAGAATAGTAATAACTATCTTTTCAGTTATTGAGCTGCTTAATCGATAAAGAAAGTTTGATTAAAAATAGTGTCTGGTTTAAAGAAAATGGAGGCGAAAGTTTTGTTTCGCCTGCGTGGCACGTTTTCTCAAATTTGGACAGTGACGAAAAATCCAATTTTCAATTTAAAAAAAAGTGACTATTCACTTTTTATCTATTAAATCGATACATCAGAAGTTATTTACAAAAATTGTATTAGGTTTGAAAAAAATGGAGGGGGGAATTTTTATTCACTCGGGACGAACGTTTGGACGTAATAAAAAAAAATTTGGACGGTCATAAAAAATCCAATTTTCAATTTAAAAAAAACTGAGAATCCACATTTTGGCTATTGAGTTGCTGAATCAATACAATACAATAAAAGAAGGTTATAAAAAAAATAAGGAAATTTTATTGATCAGGGAAAATCAGGGAAAAGTCAGGGATTTTGTAAAATCTGGCAAAAGTCAGGCAATTTTTATAAGAGGTACTAACTAAGAGGTAAAAAATATCAAAGATAATGAATTTATATTCAAAAAAATTTTAAATATAATTGTTTTATTCTGTTTATAAAAGATTATATGTTAAAAGTTTCACAAAATGAAGATGCTGGTCTTTGATGTCCATTATATTTTTATTTACAAATTTAATTATTTGGTTGAAAATTCAACATTTTTGTTAAAAAGTCATACTTTTTGGTCGAAATTTCAACGATTTTGTTGAAAAATCACCTGAAATATTGTATATTTTTTATTTTTGTATATTTAATTATTTTGTTAAAAACTCAACTATTTTGTTAAAAAGTGATATTGGTTAGTCGAAAATTCAACGAAAGATTTTTCAGTCCATAAAGAAAAAAGTCTCATCCAAAATGTTGAATTTTCAAGTCAAAAATAGTAATCTCCTACAAAACAGTTAAGTTTTTAACCAGAAAATATGAAATTTAGAAAAAAAGTTTAATTTTCAATCCAAAACTACGAATTTTCTACCAAAATAATTGAATTTCCAACCCAAAAAAGACGAATTTTCAACAAAATAAATGAATGTTTTACTAAAATTATGAATCTTCAACCAAAAAATGAATTTTTAACCAAATAGTTGAATTTTAAACACAAAATATAAATTTTCTACTCAAAAAGACAAATTTTTAACAAAATACATGAATTTTTGTCTCAAAAAGATAAATTTTCAACCAAAAAAGTAAATGGATCAATTGTCAGTTAGAAAAATAAATTTTTAACTGAAAAAAACGAATTTTTAATCAAAGAAATGAAATTCCAAGCAAAAATAGAGTAGTTAAATTTTCAGTAGAAAAATTTAATTTCAGCTTAATAAAACTTTTAACCCAAGATGAACTTTTGACAAAAAAAAAACAATTTTCAACAAAATGCATGAATTTTCAAATAAAAAAGATCATTTTTCAACCAAAAACAGAACAGTAAAATTTTCAGTTAGAAAAATCAACTTTTAGCAACAAAAACAAATTTTCTAAAAAACAGGTGCACTTTCAATAAAGGAAGTCAATTTCTTACCAAAATGATGAATCTTTTACCAAAAAATAAATAAATTTGAAACCAAATAGTTGAATTTTCAACTAAAAAGATTAATTCTTTGCCAAAAAAGACAACTTTCAAACAAATTACTTAATAATTTTCATTCGAAAATTGAATATAGTTAAAATGTTAGAAAAATGAATTTTCAAACAAAAAAACATCAGTTTTCAACAAAATAGTTAAATTTTTCAGATAAAGAAATTAATTTTTAACTTAAATAATGAATTTTCAACTAAAAAAATCAATTTTCGACCAAATAGTTGAATTTTTAACCCAAAAGATTAACTTTTCACCAAAAAAGACCAATTTTCAACCAAATGCTTGAATTTTCAACTAAAAAAGATGAATTTTCAACCAAAAATAGAATAGTTAAATTTTCTGTTGAAAAAATTAATTTTTTTACAACAAAAAACGCATTTTTAACAAGACAGTTAAATTTTCAAAAAAAGAAAACAATTTTTAACTGAAATGATAAATTTTTTACAAAAAAAATTAATTATGAACCAAATATTTGAATTTTCAACTGAACAGATCAATTTTTCCCAAAAAAGAAAACTTTTCAACCAAAAAACTCATGAATTTTCATCCAAAAATTAGATAGTTAAAATTTCAGAAAAATGAATTTTCAAACCAAAAAACACCAGTTTTCAACAAAATAGTTAAATTTTTCAGATAAAGAAATTAATTTTTAACTCAAATAATGAATTTTCAGCAACAAAAAAATGAATTATCAACCAAATAGTTGAATTTATAATCCAAAAGATTAACTTTTCACCAAAAAAGACTAATTTTCAACCAAATGCTTGAATTTTCAACTAAAAAATATCAATTTTCAACCAAAAATAAAATATATACATTTTCAGTTAAAAAAATTAATTTTTTCAACAACAAAAAACGATTTTTTAACAAGACAGTTCAATTTTTAACAAAAGAAATCAATTTTTAACTGAAATGATAAATTTTTTACGAAAAAAAAAATTATTTATGAACCAAATAGTTGAATTTTTAAATAAAAAGATGCATTTTTTCCAAAAAAGAAAACTGTTCAACCAAAATACTCATGATTTTTCAACTAAAAAGATGAATTTTTTCCAAAAAAGAAAACTTTTCAACCAAAATACTCATGAATTTTTTTCAAAAAAGAAAACTTTTCAACCAAAGTACTCATGAATATTCATCCAAAAATTAAATAGTTAAAATTTCAGAAAAATGAATTTTCAAAAAAAAAAACACAAATTTTCAACAAACTAGTTAAATTTTCAACCAACGAAAGTAATTTTTAACCAAAAATATGAAGTTTCATCTATTCAGATAACTTTTCTACCAAAAAGATAAATTTTCAACAAAATACGAAGTTGAATTTTTACGTAAGACAGATAAATTTTCAACTTAACGTAGAATAGTGAAATTATCACTGAGAAAATTAATTTTCAATCAAATAAAATAATTTTTCAACAAAACAGTTAAATTTCCAACCAAACAGATCAGTTTTCAACCAGAGAAATAATATGGGATAATTAAATTTTTAGTGAAAAAAATTAATTTGCAATAAAAAAACTAATTTTCAACGAAATAGTTCAATTTTCAAACAAAAAAAAATACATTTTCAACCAAGAATATTTAATTTCCATAGAACAGATTAATTTTCAACTAAAAATGGAAAATTTATATTTTAGGTTGAAAAAAAGAATTTTAAACCGTAAACACGAATTTTTCAAAATTTTTTCAAAATCCGTTTTTTTGTAAAAACTTCATATTTTCAATTGGAAATATAATTATTCCACTTTTCGTTAAAAATGGATTTTTTTTCAGTTGGAAATTCAACTATTTGGATGAAAATTCATTTTTTTAAGAAGAAAATTAATTTTTGTTGTTAAAAATTCATGATTTTGGTTGAAAATTCTTCTTTTCGGTTGGACAGTTAACGGCTTTTTTGAAAATTTTTCTTCTTTGGTTTATTTCAACTGTTTTTTATTTAAAATTAAAATCTTTTCTGGTTGCAATATCAACATTACATTTTTCGTCGAGAATTTGTATCTTTCAGTTAAAATTAATTTCTTTGTAGAAAAATTCAGCAATTTTGTAAAATCATTTTTTTTTTGGTTTAGGATTAATCATTTTAGTCGAAAATTCCTCTTTTTGGTTAAAAATTGAACTTTTTTGTTAGAAATTAGTCCTTTTGGATTAAAAATTTATTTTCTTGTTGTTGACATCAAACTGTTTTCTATAAAATTCAATTATTGGGTTGAAAATTCTTTTGGTTGAAAATGGGTTGGTTTTAAAATTAATTTTTTTTTTTGTAATCCATCTTCGTAGGTTGAAAATTCACTAATTTGGATAAAAATTCAACTAATTTATTGAATGTTTAATTATTTTGTTAAAAATTTAACTATTTTGTTAAAGAGTGATTTTTTTGGTCGAAAATTTAACTTTTTTGTTAAAAATTTGTCCTTTTGGATTCAATATTCTACTTATAAGATGAATTTACTTTTAATTAAATTTTTAATTTTTATTTAATTTCTAATTTAATTTAATTTACATTTTAAACTATAAAATTTTATAGTTTAAATGTTATATTTTCTCGTTGAGATAAATAAATTTGAAATTTTTGTATTTCAACCGGAAATTATTTTATAACGTGTATAAAAAATTCGATATTAAAGAAATTAGAAGATTAAAATGCTGGTCTTTGAATGCTGTCTGGGAAAATGAAAAATTGGTCCAGGAAAAGCAAGGAAAAAGTCAGGGAATTTTGAAAATAAATTTTTTCAAATTTGAGTGAATTTTTTATTAAAAATAATACTTTCATTAATCTACGTGCGTCGATTCTACGTAAATAATTATAATTACGTAAGATTCACTGACCAAAACGGAAACTTTACTCAGTGAGGAAAAAGTGGTTCTAGTATCTTACGCGGCATTTTTTAAAAGTTGTTTCTTTTTCTCTTAAAGTTATTTCATGGTACTTAGACGCTCTCTTTTAACTTTTAACTAAACAAGTATTACGATGTCGCTTCTACCAAGGTTACCGAGGATAATACAGAAAACTGTATCTGAATTTTAGAAAAGAAAAAAATTCTTTGGTTATTCTGAAAATGGAAATTAACTCTTGAATGGAAAAAAAGACAATGGACTAGAAAGATGAAAAGATTGAAAACAGGATTGGAATGAATTACAGAAATCATTCTTACCGATAATCAGGGACGACAACTCAGAAACTTTCTAAACTACATTGAAATTTTTTTTTTTTTTTGTAAAAATGTTGTTACTGAAAAACCGGGAATTAAGTTTGAACATGAAAAACCGGAAATTACATTGAATTTATTTTTTAATCGGGAATTTAAACATTCAGAAGAAAAATCTATAAAATCATTTAATATCATAAATTTCATATCACATGATATAAAATTAAACATTTTTTAAAAGAAATCTGTATTATCATTAGAGATTAACAGAAATTTTTAACGTATTTTCAGACTTGATGGAAATATGAATTAAAAATTATTTCAATTAATTTTTCTTTCTGAAAAAAGATCTTCTTCTTACGCTCCGCTGGGAATCGAACCACAGAACTTCCGATTGCCGGTCGGGTGCTTTCCCATTAAGCTACTAGAGAGATCGACAGGAGAAACTTTTTTCAGAAAATACACGCATTATTTTGCAAGGTGGTACATATCAAATTTTTTTAAAGAAATCTGTATTATCATTAGAGATTAGTAGAAATTTTTAACCTCTTTTCAGACTAGATGGAAATATGAATTAAAAATTATTTTAATTAATTTTTCTTTTTGAAAAAATATCTTCAGATATTTCCATCTAGTCTGAAAAGACGTTAAAAATTTCTGTTAATCTCTAATGATAAAAGAGATTTCTTTAAACAAATTTGATATGTACCACCTTGCAAAATAATGCGTGTATTTTCTGAAAAAAGTTTCTTTTCTCAATCTCTCTAGTAGCTTAATAAGAAAGCACCCGACCGGCAATCAGAAGTTCTGTGGTTCGATTCCCAGTGGAGCGAAAAGAGAAGATCTTTTTTTCAGGATGGAAAATTAATTAAAATTAAACACTTATAAACTATTTTCAATTTTAAAATTCTTAAAATAAATAGATTAAATATTTTTATTCAATTTCCAATCATAATCAATATTGTTTCAGTCTAAAATATTAAATTTTAGCCAATTAATTAAAAAATTTAAAAATATAAAACAAGAAAAATTTCTTAATATTTGACTGTGCATTTAAATTGAGCAATTAAAAACACTGAAAAGTTCCCGAATTGGAAAATTTTCGAATAATAAAATTCCCGAAATTATAAACTTGCCAAAACATAAAAATCCTGAATGGGAAAATTCCTGAACAAAAAAATTCCTGGACAGTTTAAAAATATTACTGAATTTGAAAATTCCCGAATTTAAACGATTAAAAAAATTATTTCCTAATCAATATTATTTATTTATTGAAAACAAAATGATCAAATATTTTTTTTTTATGATCAAAAGTTTTAAAAATTATTTTTTCTAATTTAAAATAACAATAGTTGTATGAAAGATGTATTATAAAAAAATAAATTAACAAACACGTGCGCCTCGACCAAAAAGAAAATTTCTCCCTAAATTTCCTTCGAACCTAATAACATTTTTCAAACAAACTTTGCAGGATTCAATTCAAAGTTTCTGTTTCATTTTTTTTTTTAAATTAATAATTTGATTTTTGCGAAAATTTTCTGTAATTTTCAGAAAACACTGTGGACATTTTCAAACAAAATTTTTCATTCAGAAATATTTTTTATTCACCTATTGTTATTTTATATTCAAAAAAAAATTTTTAAAAACTTTGAACATAAAAAAATGTTATTTGATAAAATTGTTTGATTATTTCATTCTTAATAAGTAATCAATATTTAACAACAAACAATTCTTTTAATTGTTTAAATTCGAGAATTTTATAATTCGGAAATTTTCTTTCAGGTAATTTTATTCTTTGGGAATTTTCAAAGTAGGTAATATTATAAACTGTCGGGAATTTTATTATTCGGAAATTCACCAATTCCGGATTTTTATATTTTGGAAATTTTATAATTTCGGGAATTTTTTTATTATGGAATTTTCCAATTCGGGAATTTTATTTTTCGAGATTTTTCAGTCGTCCCAAAATTTCCGACTGTAAAATTCTCGAAAAATGAAATATTCAAATAAGAAAATTCTCGAAATTATAAAATTGCCGAAATATAAAAATCTCTAATTGGAAAATTCCCGAATAATAAAATTACTGAACATATTAAAGTATCACCGAATTTTGAAATTCCCGACAGAATTTATAAAAAAAAAATAAAAAAATATTTTGATCAAAGAAAATTTTTTGTTCAATGTACGATATATTTTTTTTTATTGTTATTTTAAATTCAAACAATAATTAAAAAAAAAAATTAAACATTTTTTTTTAAATCGTCTTAGATCAAAATGTTTAATTATTGTATTTTTAATTAATAATTATAATAATAATATAATATATATAATATAATAATAATAATATTTAAAAAACTATTATTTCATTGTTTAAATTCGGGAATTTCACAGTGTGGAATATTTTATCATTTGAAAATTTCATAATTTAAAATTTACAGTGCCGGGAATTTTATTTTTTGGGATATTTCAAACATCCCTTTTTAATTTGATAGATTCAGGAATTTCATTGTGCCTACATTTATAATATTATTTACTTATTAAAAATAAAATAATGAAATATTTTGATCAAAGATAATTTTTTAAATGTTTAATATTTTTCAAATTTGAAATATAAAATTACAGAAATTCTAAAATTCTAGAATCTAAACAATTAAACAATTGCTTTTAATCAATATTATTTATTTATTGAAAATAAAATAATGAAACACTTCGATCACTTAAACTTTTTTCTAATGTTTATTGTATTTCATAAAATTATTGTTTAAATTTAAAATAACAATAACTAAAAAAAATTTTCTCGATGCAAGTTTTTGATTTGAAAAGATGTATAGTAGTTTAAAAAAATATTGCTCTTGTAATAAAAATCTTGCTCTTGTATTGTTCTTTTGCATTTAAAAATATTTTATTTTAATTATTATTATTTAAAATTTGAACAATATTTTAAAAAAATACAACGAACATCCAACGAAATGCTTGTTTTCATAAAAATAATTCATTATTGTATTTGCAATGAATGAATATGATTTATTAAAAAATAATTTTTTTAATTGTTTGAATTCGATAATTTTTTAGAGAATTTTGCGTCGCGAATTTTAATATTGGATTATTTCCAAATTCGGTAATATTACCAATTTTTGTGAATTTTTTTATTTGGGAATTTTATAATTTCGGGAATTTTCCAATTTCGTGATACTATAAGCTTTGAGAATCTTATTATTCGGGATTTTCATATTTTAGAAATTTTATAATTTCGAGAATTTTCTAATTCGAATATTTCATTTTTGGATATTTCCCACTCATCCAAAATTAATCTTTGAGCGTTACAATTAAAATTGTTGTAATTTAAAATTTTTTAATTTGTAAGTGAATGTGCTGAACTTTGATGTATTAATTGCAATTGAACAATTATCAATTTGAAACGACTTAAAATTAAATTCTCTCATTTTTAATGTTTTTAACTTTCAGTTCCTTAATTTGCAATTTAGTTTAGATTACTTCAAATGCAAAAATTTTCAGTGTTCAGAGGGCGAATTTTTTTAATTCAATGACTGAAAATTTTTTGCGAACTGGACAAAAATAGGGAAATGCAGAGAATTTTTTTCCTCGATTAAAATGGCCATCATGTTTTGATCAAAAAATAAAAATAAGAACAATGAGATAGAATTTTTGTCTCAATTAAAATCACGGTGAGGCTAAACGAAATTTAATCAATAATCCCACGGACATTTTAAGACAAACAAAAATTCATTGGGCCCTTTTTGAAAAAAGTCGAATTTTATTTTCAAATTATTTAAAAATAATAAAAATTCTGAAAATCTAATTGCAAGGTCGTAGAATATGGGATTTTGCAACTGATTATGGTAGTCTGTAATCCTATGGACATTTTAAGACCAAAAACAAAAAATGCCTAAGGTCTTTTAAAAAAAATCGATTTTTATGTTCAAAATATTTTAAACTCAAAAATATTCTAAAAATATAATTGCATGTCCTTGGATATGGGATTTTTGAAATTATTTGCTTAGTCTGTAATCCCATAGACATTTCAAGAAAAAAAATCCTTTGGCCTCTTTTGAAAAAAAACTCGATTTTTATTTTCGAAATATTTGAAACTCAAAAAAATTTCGAAAATTTAATTGCACGGTATTTACTTATGGGATTCTTTGACTGAGTATGGTTGTTTTTAATCCTACGGACATGCTAAGACCAGAAAGAAAAAAATCTATAAGGCACTTTTTGAAAAATAAGCTCGATTTTTATGTTCAAAATACTTAAAAATTAAAATTAAGAAATCATTAGTTTTAACTTATTTTCGTTTAATATCATAAATGAAACATTCTGAAACTTAGGATGTTAATAAAAGGCATTAATGGTCCAGAAAATTAAGGTGTCAGAATATTAACAAAAAATAAGTGAAATTATAATTTTTTTATATTATTATTTTAAATATAAAAATTGACATTTTCAAGAAGAGCGGATAGATTTTTTTTGATTTTGCTCTCCAAATGTCCGTGATTACAGACTAACCTAATCGCAATCAGAAAATCCTATATAACAGGACCTCGCTATTAAATTAAATTTTTTTAGTTCGTTCAGCCCCACTATGACTTATCTTATAATTTTTATTTAAAAAATCTCTTATTTGAAAACTATCCTAGATTCTAGATTATTTATTTTAATCAGTTCCACGTTGCTTCTCCACTATTCAGCATCGTCGCTATATATGGTCTCTTTGAGGTAGGGCACGCAAAATCTTCAAAAAGTTCTCCCCAGTTTCGTATTTTTCGATGAGGTGGTAACAGCATGTTATTCCAAATCGCATTGGCACCTAAAAAAATAATTAAAACAGTTATTTTCATTTTTAAATGTTGTGTCATAGCGTTCAGCATTTGAACATAAATCCGTTAAATCCGTTTAATTGAAGATAAGAAATGAAAAAAGTGTGCTAGTGGGGCCATGTAGCAGTGGGACCACACGGCAAAAGTGAAACTTTACGTGCGCTTGGCGTCATATAGAGTACATTAATGCATTGAGGACGCGCATGAGTGTAAAGGAGCTTGCATAGTGGTGGAGTAGTGGGGATATCTCATAGTAAGAGAGCACAGAGTTAGGGGAGATATTTGCTTAGAGTGACTGTAGTGGGGATATCCAAGAGGAGTCGAAAATTCCACTATTTTAAATAGAAAATTTGTCCTTTTTAATTGAAAATTCATCTTTTTAGGTTACAAATTCTATTATTTTATTGAAAACATAATTATTTTGATGAAATTTTGACTATTTTTTTTAGTCATCATTTTTAGTCGAAAATGTGATTCATGAATTTTCAATAATAATTATATAATAATTAAATAAACTTGTAGTCACCTTTCTTGGTTGAAAAGTCAAAAATTCTATTTTTGCTTCAGAATTCATCTCTCTTAGTTAAAAATTCGACTATTTGGTTGATAAATAAATTATTTTATTGAAAATTCACCTTTGTGGTTGAAGATTCATCCCTTTGGTTAAAAAATTTAACTTATTTATTGAAAATTCGTTTTTTTTGTTGACAATTTTTAAACTGAAAATTCAACTGTTTGAACTGTTTAAAATTCATATTTTTGGTTGAATTCAACAGTTTTTGATTTAAAATTAAAATCTCCGTTGGTTATATCAAGTTATATATTTTCTCGTTGAGAAATTCATTCTATTGAAAACTTAATTATTTTATTGAAATTTTAAATATTTTTTGAAAAAGTCATGTTTTTTTATCGAAAATTCAACTGTTCTGTTGAACATTCGTCTTTTTGGATAGAAAATTCCTATTTTTGAATTGAACATTTTTCAAATAGTGTTGTGTTCCTTGTATCTTTTTTTGGTTGAAAAGTCAACAATTCTATTTTTGCTTCAGAATTCATCTTTTTTAGTTAAAAATTCGATTATTTGGTTGATAAATAAATTATTTTGTTGCAAAATCAACTATTTGGTTAAAAATGGAATTATTTGATAATTTTTTTTCAAATTTGGATCTTTCTTGGTTAAAATTTCATTTTTGCGGGTTTCAAAACCAACGTTTTTTTTTAAATTTCGAGCATTCAGCTCGAAAGCTCAACTCATTTGTCAAAAATTAATCTCTTTTGGTAGAAACCCTTTTATTTAAAATTGAAATCTTGTTTGGTTGAAATATCAAAAATTATATTTTCTGTTGAAAATTCATCTTTTTTGGTTCAAACTTGAATTACTTAAATTTAATTGAATTCAAATTTTTTTAATTAAAACCTAATTCAAATTTAAATAATTTGTTGAAAATTCATTTCTTTTTTGTTGAGAATTTTTTATTACTATATTAATAAATTTTGGCACAGTTTAAAAATATTACTGAATTTGAAAATTACCGACTTTAAACAATTAAAAAAATTATTTCCTAATCAATATTATTTATTTATTAAAAACATAATAATAAAATATTTTTTTTATGATCAAAGTTTTGAAAAATTATTGTTTGAATTTGAAATAACAATAGTTGTATGAAAGTTGTATTAAAAAAAATAAATTTAAAAACACGTGCGCCTCGACGAAAAAAAAATTTTTTATTTTCATTCTTAAATTTTGTGTCATAGCGTTCAGTATTTGAACATAAATCCGTTAAATCCGTTTAATTAAAGATAAGAAATAAAAAAAGTGTGGTAGTGGGGCCATGTAGCAGTGGGGCCACACGGTAGAAGTGAAGCAGAATTTGCAAATTAATTTTTTTGAATTTTCCATTTTTGCTTCAGAATTCATCTCTTTTAGTTAACAGTTCGACTATTTGGTTGATAAATAAATTATTTTATTGAAAATTCACCTTTGTTTGAACAATTTGTTTGATATTTTAATTTGTTTGAACATTTGTTTGAACTATTTAATGTTCGACTTTTTCGGTTAAATTCAACAGTTTTTCATTAAAAATTAAAATCTTTTTGGGTTGAAAGTTGAAAAGTTTAACTACTTTGCTAAAAATACATTAATATTTTTGAAAAATTTTCTTTTTTGGTATAAAGATAATCTTGCGGGCTGAAAATTCATCTTTGTAGGTCAAAAATTCAACTATTCTGTTGGAAAGTAATTTATTTTGTTGAAATTTTAACTATTTTGTTAAAAATAAGTCATCCTTTTGGGTCGAAAATTCAACTGTTCTATTGAACATTCGTCTTTTTGGTTAGAAAATTTGTATTTTGGATTTGAAATTTTTTAAATAGTGTATCGTACTTTTATTCATATTTGTTGGTTGAAAATTCAACTGCTACTTCGTTGAAAATTGAACTACTTCATTAAAAATCCGTTTTTTTTGGTAGAAGTTTCATCTCTTTGGTTAACAAAATTTAAATAATTTGTTGAAAATTATTATTTTTTTTTTGTTTGAAAAATTAAAAACTGAAAATTCAACTGATTGGTTTGCTTAAAATTCGCCTTTTTTGGTTGGATTCAACAGTTTTGAATTCAAAATAAAAATATTTTTTGATTGAAATATCAACTATTATATTGTTCGTGGAGAATTCATCTTTTTTTAGTTGAAAGTTCAACTACTTGATAAAAGTTCAACTAATTTGTTGAAAATTCTTTTTTTTATGAATATTCATCTCTTTAACTAAAACTTTATCTATTCCATTTTTTATTTAAAATTCATTTATATTTTTCAAAAAATGTCTTTTTTTGGTAGAAAGATAATTTTCTTGGTTATAAATTCATCTTTATAGGTTGAAACTACATCTTCGTTGGGTAAAAATTCAACTATCCTGTTGAAAAGTTAATTATTTTGATTTTTTTTTTGTTTGTTAAAAAGTCTACAATTCTATTTTTGGTTCAGAATTCGTCTCTTTTAGTTAAAAATTCGACTATTTGGTTGATAGTTTAATTATTTTGTTGAAAATTCAACTATTTTTTTTAATCTTTTTTTTTATTGAAAATTCAACTACTTGGTTGAGAGTTGAATTGCTTGGTTGAAAATTGAACTGTTCCATGAAAAAATCATCTTTATGGTTAAAGATTCATTCCTTTGGTTGGCAAATTTAACTAATTTTTGAAAATTTTTTTTCGTTGGAAATTTTAAAACTGACAATTCAACTGTTTGAACTGTTTGAAATTCGTCTTTTTTGGTTAAAAGTGTAACTACTTTCTTGAAGATTCTTTTTTTTATGAAGCTTTATCTCTTTAACTGAAAATTTTATTGTTCCATTTTTTGTTGAAAATTCATGTGTATTTTTAAAAAACTTTCTTTTTTGGTAGAAAGATTTTCTTGGTTAAAAATTCATCTTTGTAGGATAAAGATTTAATTATTCTGTTGAAAAGTTAATTATTTTGTTGTAATTTCAACTATTTTTTGAATGTGATCTTTTTTGGTCGAAAATTTAACTATCAAATTCAAAATTCGTTATTCTTGTTGGCAATTTTTTAACCGAAGATTCAACTGTTTGAACTGTTAAAAATTCGTCTTTCTTCTTTGAACTCAACAGTTTTTGATTTAAAATTAAAATCTTTTGAGGTTGAAATATAAACTATTATATCTTTCGTTGAGAATTCATCTTTTTTATTGAATGTTCAATTACTCGGTTGAAAGTGTATCTACTTTGTTAAAAATTCTTTTTTTGATGAAGATTCATCTTTTTAACTGAAAATTTACCTTTTCCATTTTTCGTAGAAAATTCATCTGTATTTTTGAAAATGTTTCTTTTTTGGTAGAAAGATAATGTTTTTGGTTGAGAATTCATTTTTGTAGGTTAAAAATTCAACTATTCTGTTGGAAAGTTGATTATTTTGTTGAAATTTTAACTATTCTTTCAAAAAGTCATATTTCTTTGTCGAAAATTCAACTGTTCTGTTAAACATTCGTCTTTTTGGATAGAAAATTTGGATTTTTGGATCGAATTTTTTCAAATAATGTTATTGTACTTTAAGTCATCTTTTTTTATTGAAAACTTTACAATTCTATTTTTAGTTCAGAACTCATCTCTCCTAGTGAAAAAATTTGACTATTTGGTTGATAATTTAATTATTTTGTTGAAAATTCAACTATTTTGTTGAAAAATCTTTTTTTTCCGAAATTCAACTCTTGTGTTGGACATTCGTCTTTTTCATAAAAAATTCAACTTTTTGTTTAAAAATTTAATTATTTCTTTAAAATTAGTTTTCTTTTTTGGAAAAATTTGGAATCTTAGCTTAAAATTTCAACTCTTTTGTTGAAAATTCATCTCCTTGATTAAAAACTCATTTTTGATTGAATTTAACAGTTTTTTATTAAAAATTAAAATGTGTTTTTGTTAAAAAATCAGCTATGTATTATATTTTTCGTTGAGAATTTATATTTTTTGGTTGAAAATTCATATATATTTTTGAAAATTTTTCTTTTTTGGTAGAAACATAATCTTCTTAGTTGAAAATGCATATTTTAGCTTGAAAATTCAACAATTTTAGTTTACATTTTTTTCCTTTCTTGACTGAAAAATCTTTCTCAGTTGAAAATTTAACTTCTTTGTTAAAGAATTGTGTTTCAGATTTGAATTTTTTTGGTCGAGAAACTTCCTGTTTTTTTTTGTTGAAAATAAAATTTTTTGGTTGATAATTAATCTGTTTCGAATTCAATTATTTTATTGAAAATTCGCTTTTTTTGTTGTTTGACTTCTACTATTTTTGATTTGAAAAATTTGTTACAATTTTTGTTTTTTTATTATTTTTTATTTTTTTTATTTTGACTGACATTTCAACTATTGGGTTGAAAAATCGTTCTTTTTGGTTCCATTCAACGGTTTTTGATTCTATATTAAAAATTTTTCGGTTTCGAAATATCAACTTTTATGTTTATAATTCAACTGTCTTCTAAAAAGGTCGTTTTTTCACTTAAAAATTCAACTATTCGGCTGTTGGTTGAATTTAAATCTTTTTGGTTTGAAAATTTGACCATTTGGTTGAAAAATCAGCTTCGTAGTTTAAAAATTCAATTATTTGGTTGAAAATTCAACTATTTTATTGGAAATTTGATTTTATTTGTTAAAAATTAAACTATTTTGTTACAAATTACCTTGAAAAAAATTTGAAGAATGTTGAAAACTCAACTGTTTTATTGTCCAGTCATCTCTTTTAGGAAGAAATCTTTTTTGGTTGAAAATTTCCTCTTTTTTCGTGAAAAAAAATTTTTTGGTTGAAAATTAATCTTTTTTGGTCGAGAATACAACTATTTTGTTGAAAATTCGTTTTTTTTAATTCTACTATTTTTTATTTAAAATGAAAAACTTTTTTGGTTAAAACATGTCAACTTTTATATTTTTCGTTGAGAGTTCATTTTTCTTAATTGAAACTTTAACTACTTGGTGAAAAGTTGAACTACTTTTTTAAAGATACATTTTTTTGATTGAAAATTAATCTATTTCGTTGAAAATTCGTTTTTTTTTTGTTAAAATCAATTATTTTGACTGACATTTCAACTATTGGGTTGAAAAATCGTCTTTTTGGTTCCATTCAACGGTTTTTGATTTTATATTAAAATTTTCTTGGTTCGAAGTATCAACTTTCATGGTGTATAATTCAACTATCTTTTAAAAAAGTCGTATTTTTTACTTAAAAATTCAACTATTCGGCTGTTGGTTGAATTTAAATCTTCTTGGTTTGAAAATTCGACCATTTGGTTGAAAAATAAGCTTTGCAGGTTGAAAATTCAACTATTTGGTTGAAAATTCAACTAATTTGTTGGAAATTTAATTTAATATGTTAAAAATTAAACTATTTTGTGAAAAACTAACTTGAAAAGAACTTTAAAAATGTTAAAGACTCAACTGCTTTTGTTGTTCCTTCATCTCTTCTAGTACAAAATCTTTTTTGGTTGAAAATTTCCTCTTTTTTCGTTAAAAAAAAAATTTTGTTGGTTGAAGATTAATCTGTTTTGGTTGAGAATTCAACTATTTTGTTATTTTTGTTTGTTGGCAATTTTTTAATCGAAAATTCAGCTGTTTGAACTGTTAAAAATTAAACATTATTTTGTTGAAAATTCAACTATTTTGTTCAAAAGTATTTTTTTTTGTATGATATTTTTCGTTGAGAATTTATATTTTTTGGTTGAAAATTCATCTATATTTTTGAAAATTTTTCTTTTTTGGTAGAAAGATAATCTTCTTAGTTGAAAATGCATATTTTAGCTTGAAAATTCAACAATTTTGGTTTACATTTGTTTCCTCACTTGACTGAAAAATCTTTCTTAGTTGAAAATTTAACTTCTTTGTTAAAAAATTGTCTTTCAGATTTGAATTTTTTTTTGTCTAGAAATGTCTTCTTTTTTTGTTAAAAATAAAAATTTTTCGTTGAAAATTAGTCTGTTTTGGTCGAGAATTCAACTATTTTGTTGAAAATTCGTTTTTTTTGTTTGTTTGAATTCTACTATTTTTTATTTAAAATGAAAGCATTTTTTGGTCAAGATATATCAACTATTATATTTTTCGTTAAGAATTCATCTTTCTTAATTGAAAATTCAACTATTGGTGGAAAGTTGAAGTACTTTATTAAAGATACATATTTTTGGTTGAAAATTAAACTATTTCCTTGAAAATTCATTTTTTTTTGTTTGTTAAAATCAATTATTTTGACTGAAATTTCTACTATTGGGTTGAAAAATCGTCTTTTTGGTTCCAGTGAACGGTTTTTGATTTTATATTAAAATTTTCTCTGTTCGGAATATATACTTTCATGGTGTATAATTTAACTGTCTTTTAAAAATGACGCATTTTTTACCTAAAAATTCAACTATTTGGCTGTTGGTTGAATGTAAATCTTTTTGGTTTGAAAATTTGACAATTTGATTGAAAAATCAGCTTTTTAGGTTGAAAATTCAATTATTTGGTTGAAAATTCGACTATTTTGTTGGAAATTGAATGTAATTTGTTAAAAATTAAACCATTTTGTAAAAAACTACTTTGAAAAAATCTACTTTAAAAAAACTTTAAAAATGTTAAAAACTCAACTGCTTTTGTCGTTCATTCATCTCTATTAGTAAAAAATCTTTTTTGGTTGAAAATTTCCTTTTTTTTTTCGTTGAAAAAAAAAAGTTTCGGTTGAAAAATTAGTCTGTTTCGGTCGAGAATTCAAGTATTTTGTTTAAATTTTTTTTTTAAATTCTACTATTTTTGATTAAAAATGAAAACCTTCTTTGGTTAAAATATATCAACTATTATATATTTTGTTAAGAATTCATCTTTCTTAATTGAAAATTCAACTACTTGATGAGAAGTTGAACTACTTTATTAAAGATACATGTTTTTGGTTGAAAATTAAACTATTTCGTTGAAAATTCCTTTTTTTGGTTAAAATCAATTATTTTGACTGCCATTTCAACTATTGGGTTGAAAAATCGTCTTTTTGGTTCCATTCAACGGTTTTTGATTTTATATTAAAATTTTCTTGGTTCGAAGTATCAACTTTCATGGTGTATAATTCAACTGTCTTTCAAAAAAGTCGTATTTTTTACTTAAAAATTCAACTATTCGGCTCTTGGTTGAATTCAAATCTTTTTGGTTTGAAAATTCGACCATTTGGTTGAAAAATCAGCTTTGTAGGTTGAAAATTCTATTATTTGGTTGAAAATTCAACTATTTTGTTGAAAATGTAATTGAATTTTTTTTTTAAATAAAATATTTTGTTAAAAACTACCTTGAAAAAAAATTGTAAAATATTTAAAACACAACTGTTTTGCTGTTTATTTATGTCTTTTAGTAAAAAATCTTTTTTTGTTGAAAATTTCCTCTTTTTTCGTTAAACAAAAATTTGTTGGTAGAAAATTAATTTGTTTTGGTCAAGAATTCAACTATTTTGTTGAAAATTTGTTTTTTTTTAATTCTACTATTTTTTATATAAAATCAAAAACTTTTTTGGTTAAAATATATAAACTATTATATTTTTCGTTGAGAATTCATTTTTCTTAATTGAAACTTTAGGTACTTGGTGAAAAGTTGAATTAATTTATTAAAGATACATATTTTTGGTTGAAAATTAAATTATTTCGTTGAAAATTCCTTTTTTGTTGTTGTTAAAATCAATTATTTTGACTAACATTTCAACTATTGGGTTGAAAAATCGTCTTTTTGGCTCCATTCAACTGTTTTTGATTTTATATTAAAATTTTTTCGGTTTCGAAATATCAACTTTTATGGTGTATAATTCAACTGTCTTTTAAAAAAGACGTAGTTTTTACTTAAAAATTCAACTATACGGCTGTTGGTTGAATTTAAATATTTTTGGTTTGAAAATTTGACCATTTGGTTGAAAAATCAGCTTTGTAGGTTGAAAATTCTATTATTTGGTTGAAAATTAAACTATTTTGTTGAAAATTTAATTTAATTTTTTTTTTTCAATAGAACTCACTTCTAGCGTTTGCCTTTTGACTAATGTGAAAGCAATCAGCTGACAAATAACTGAGATCAAAATTGCCATCCTTTGCAATCGGAAATGTCAAATGTGTGGTGAAAGGCTGAACCACGACCGCAAAATCATTTTTTTGAAATTCTGGGTATCGTGCAATTTCTTCCTCCATAAATTGATAGCTGCAAAAAAAAATATAAATTAAAAATTAGTCAAAGCCTACAAAAAAGGGTTTCGTAGCCTATTAAGTCGTTAATTAGGTCGTTCAAGCCTCCTCTGTCATATCCTCCCTACTACATCTACTTTCCCCTACTTCCCCTCCCCACACCTCAACCTTCGTTTCCCCTACCTTCCCCAACTTCTTCCTCATCTACTTAGCCCTCTCCTTACTTCCTCTACTTCCCCTCACATTTCCAGTTACAACCCCTCTCCTCACTTCCCTTAGTTCCAAATTCATCACTTCTCCTCCCCTCATTTCCATTCACTTCCCCTACTTTTTAAACCTGCCTCTCCAATACTTCCCCTCCGCTCAGTTCACCATTCGCCCTTCCCACTAACTTCTTCATCCTATACTTCCTCCTTATCTCGCTTCCCCAGATGACCCTTCCCTTCCCCTACTTCCCTTTCCGAACTCTCACTTCCCCTTCCTTACTCAATTTCATTCCTCATCCTTTCCCCTATTACCCCTTACCTATACTACTTTTATTCCCTCACTTCACCCCATCCTTCACTTCTTAACCATCTTAACATCTTGCCCCTTCCCCAACTTTTCCATCGTCTACTTCTTCTCCCATCGCTTCCCCAGATAACGCTTCCCTTCCCTAACACTTAATCCCCTCCTCTAGCCACCTTCATTTTTAACCGTTTCCCTGTCTTTTTTTTTTAATTTCTCCTTACTTTTCTTGTTTCTCCTACCGTAATTTCACATCACTGTCCTCACTTGCCCTTCCTCAATTTCTTATCCCTTCCTCTTTTGTCCCTTCCTTCATTTCCCGTCTCTTTCCCTACTCCCACTCTTCTAATTCCTCTACCCCCTCCGCTTATTACCCCTGATTTTCTGTCTTCTAATTTCCCCTCACTTTCCCTATCGTTCCCCTAATTTCGCCTTTCCATATGCTTTATTTACCTCCTCATCATTTCTCCCCATTGCCCCTCCCTTTATTTCGCCCACTTTACCTACTTCCCTCCCTTAATTTATCCTCCTTTCCCCTGCTTTCCCTTCATCAATTTCCCCTCACTTCCTCTCACTACCCCTTCTTTGAAAAAAACGATTTTTCAACCCATTTGAAAATTGAAGATAACAAAATACTGCATAAATCGTTCAATGGTCGATTTTGGGAAAAGGTTTTTATTTTTTTTTATTTAATAACAAAAATGAAAAAAAGAGAATTTTTTGTCGAAATTCTGGGATTTAATCCGAAATACATAGAATCAATGAAGCAACTATCCAGAAAAATTATCTAATAGCTAAGAATTGTTTAAAATTTTTTGAATTTGTTATAAACAAATAAGTGAGTGAAAATGGATTCATGGGGATTGACATTGCTTCGTCAATTTATTCGCACTAAATTTGAACAATTTATAGACAAAAATGGTTTATTGATTGAATTTATGAATGATAATAAATAATTTGTCATTTCATAAACAAATTTTATAAACAATTAACCACAGCTGCTATTTATGATGGAATAAATCAAGTTTTTTCTATTAAATCGGCCAAAAATTATACGAAAATGTCACTAACTTATCAGATGTAGTCATTCAATAAATATTGACGATTGTTTAAACAAATTCAATTAACAAATGCACTGTTTAACTATTTTTAGAGGTAAAAACTCAGTTTCTTCAACGTAATGAAGTGTAAATAACTAACTTCTAGATATTTAGGGAGCTCACATGAAAATCAACAATTTTCATTGTTAACAACAATTGGTTGATCAAATTTTTATCGTCCTAGATATTTTTCAAGAAAAAAAATTTTCTTACTTTAAGTTATTAACAGCCTGTTATTTTGTAATATCTCACACATTTGTAAATGAAAAATTCCGTTTTTTTATGGATACTTAAAATTGACGTAACCGTTGATCACCGGCGATAACTTGATAACTTAATAGTATGTATGAGAGGACATGAAATTATCTTTAAAATTAATAATGACCGTAATAATAGTGGATCTTAATCGAGATTTCTAAAAAAAATATTAAAAATTAGTTATTACTAGTTGGTCACGTTCAAAATAACAAGTTTTCACCTTCAGAAATAACCGAAAAATAAATTTGTTAATTAAGTTTGTTTAAACAATTATCAATAGTTATCGATCGATATCACAAAACCATTACTAAATGGCAAGCTGCTTTTTTTATTAAAAAATATCAAGAATGATACAAAGTTGAAGAAATCAAGCTTTTACCTCTGAAAATAGCCAGGCAGTGCAATTGTTAATTAAATTTGTTTAAACAATCATCAATTGTTATTGGATAACGAACTCTGATAAGTAAGTGATATTTTTGTATAGTTTTTGGTCAATTCAGTAGAAATAACTTGATTTATTTCATCTTAAATACCTCCTGTGAATAATTGTTTATAAATTTTGTTTATAAAATAACAAATTATTTATTGCCTTTTCTGAATTTAATCAAAGAACGGTTTTTGTCTGTAAATTGTTCAAATTAGTGCGAATCAATTGACGTATCACTGTCAATACCCATGAATCCATTTTCACTCACCTATTTGTTTATAACAAATTCAATAAATTTTTAAATAGTTACAAAGCTATCAGACAACTTTTATAGATAGTTGATTCATTGATTCTAGGTATTTCGGATTGAATACAAGTATTTCTCGAAAACCGGTACTCTTCTAAAAAGAAAATTTCTTTTTTTCATTTTTGTTATTAAATTTAAAAAATATTTTTTTTTTTCGAAATCGGCCATGACAGATTTATGCGGAATTTTATTAGGTTTGATTTTGAAAAAAAAAGAACCTTTAAATCGGTTTCTGCCCGGGGCTACGAAACCCTAAAAATATATAGTGCTTGAAAAACACTGCTTAAAAAATACACTCAAGTCCCGATATAAGATCCCCCGGTTTAAGATATTCCTGGAATATCGAGCTTAGTCACGCGTGACAAACAGCATGAGGGCCGCACTCTCAGCGCGTTAGTTCCCTTATGAAAAAGAAGTATTGGTAAGTATTGGATCTAATACTTTTTTTGCGAATAAGTATTGGAAATCCAATACCTTTTTGCGAAAAAAGTATTGGATCCGATACTTACTAATACTTCTTTTTCATAAGGGTTGCATCAGGTTGTGTCATGCGTCCAAATCCAACAGAAATGGTTCATGCGTCCCTGCCTGTTTCCGTTTAGATTCCTCCGATTTAGGATCAAGGCCACTGCAAGCCATGCCGGAAACCGTTCTTATATCGCGAGTTGAGTGTATATTAGGGTGGTCCAAATTTGTTTTCTCGAAATTTCATGAATATCGCCCCGAAATTTCTTCAAAAACACATAAAAAGAAATCCATTTTTGTTTTGTTTTGAAAAAAAATCATATTTAGAGGTGGCGCAAGCCCCATGAAGTTTAACACATATTTCCCATAAGAAAAAAATATGTTTTTGTAAATTTTATTCAGAATCCTCAATATTAGCTGAATCGAGTTGGAACTCAACATTCCTCTTTACAATTAGCCATATAATACGAATAAAATATTACTTTTCAAATATCACCCCCATAAATCTGTTTTATAGGATCTCAAAAAAACCCCATAGATGAAAAAATGAGTTTTGCGAGTCTTTGGCGCTAATTATGATTTTTTGCGGATTTTGTAATGCAGATTCTTTCCAATACATGAAATACTATTTTATACTGATGATTAGATGTTAACATAAATTGTTTAAACAATTTATTATTGTTTTCAGCAATTTTCTCTTAGAATAGAGATAGAATGCTGTGGTTTTTTCGAAAATTTTCCACTCCTTGGCCAATTTTCAATCAGAGTGAGATAATCCTTAATTAATGTTAACAAAAATAATTGTTTAAACAATTTATTACTGTTTTTAGCAATTTTCTCTTAGAATAGGCATATAAAGTCGCAGTTTTTTCAACAATTTTCCACTTTTTGTCCAATTTCCAATTAAATTAAGGTTCATCTGTTAACAAACATCATTGTTTAGACAAATAATTTTTTTTTTTAATATTATTTCTGAATAATGTTGGAAAATTGCAGTTTTTTCACAAATTTTCCACTTTTTGTCAAATTTGAAATTAGAATGAGTTGAATAATTGGTTAAAGTCAACAAAATTAATTCTTTAAATAATTTATCATTATTGATAATAATATTCAATTTCAATAACGCTAGAAAGTTGCGGTTTTTTCTGAAATTTACAAATACTTGTCTACTTTTTATTTAGAGTGAGTTAATAATTAATTCAATTTGGCAAGAATAATCATTTAAAAAAATTATTATTGTTTATAACTATCTTCTTCTCTATTAATGCTAGATAGCTGCGGTTTCTTCTGAAATATTCAATTTTTTACCCACTTTTTACACAGTAAAGTAATAAATAATAATTCGAGTTAACAAAAATAGTTGTCCAAACATTTTATTATTGTTTATTACTATCTTCTTGTATATAAGTGCTAAAAAGTTTCGGTTTTCTTCTGAACTCTTAAACTTTTTGTCCACTTTTCACATATAGTGATGTGATAATTAATTTTTGTTAACTAAGATAATTGTTTAAACAATTTATTATCATGGCTAATAATATTCTCTTTGAACAATGCTAGAAATTGCGGTTTTTTTTTTAATTTTTAACTTTTTGTCCACTTTTCACTTGAAGCGAGTTATTATTTAATTCAGTTTAGCAAAAATAATTGTTTAAACAAATTATTATTGTTTATTGCTATCTTCTATATTAATACTAAATAGTTGCGTTTTTTCTGAAATTTTTAACTTTTTGTCCGCTTTTCACTTGAAGTAAGTTAATATTTAATTTAATTTAGCGAAAATAATTGTTTAAACAAATTATTATTGTTTATTGCTATCTTCATCTATACTAATACGAGATAGTTGCGGTTTTTTCTGAAATTTTTAACTTTTTGTCCACTTTTCAATGAGAGTAAAGTGATATATAATTCAAGTAAACAAAAATAATTGATTAAACAATTTATTATTATTGATAATGATATTCTCTTTGCCTAATGGTAGAAAGATGTTTTTTTTCTGGAATTTTTAACTATTTGTCTATTTTTTACTTGGAGTGACTTGTTTGAATAAGCATGTTTGTTAACTTGCAATTATTATTACCTCACTAAGTGAAAAGTGGACAAAAAGTTAAAAATTTCACAAATTGTTAAAAAAAATTTTTTTTGCTCAATTCCATTAATTATTAAGTAACTCCGAGTGAAAAATAGACAAATTGTTATGAATTTCAGAAAAAAAACCGCAACTCTCTACGATTAAGCAACGAGAATATTATTAACAATAATAATACATTTTTTGAACAATTCTTTTTTGGAACTTGAATTGATTATTACTTCACTCTAATTGAAAATTGTACAAAAAGTAAAATTGTTTTGAAAAAAATGCAACTTTCTATCTCTATTTTAAGAG
Source organism: Andricus curvator (assembly GCA_932195095.1). Lineage (NCBI taxonomy): Eukaryota > Metazoa > Arthropoda > Insecta > Hymenoptera > Cynipidae > Andricus > Andricus curvator. The sequence continues at coordinate 103,760 of CAKNYM010049834.1, forward strand.
AAAATTGCTAAAAATAATAATGACTTTTTTAAACAATTCATGTGAACACCTAATTATCAGTATAAAGTAGTACCTCATGTATGAGAACCAATTTTCATTTTTTTTAAACTGCAAAAAAATCATAATTAGCGCCAAAAACTCGCAAAACCAATTTTTTCACTTATGGGGTTTTTTTGGGTTCCTATCAAACGTTTTTATGGGGGTGATATTGAAAAAATAATATTTTATTCGTATTCTACGGCTTGCGCCACCTCTAAATGTTATTTTTTTTCAGAAAAAAAAGTGGATTCATTTTTTTGTGAATTCCAAGAAATTTCCGGGCAATATGCAGGAAAATTGAAAGAAAAAAATTTCAATGCATTTTTGGATCACCCTAGTGTATATCCTTTGTATTTAAATGACAAACCTCGCCATTATTTCGTAAAATTCAGCAAGCTGGTGTCGCCATCTTAAGCCAAAAATACAAGAACATTCAAAGTCTACAGTTAAATCACAAATCGGTGGTTTGTTTTTAATATCGAAAAGTATTTTCAAATGAGGCGGTGGAATAATATTGACTAGAGTTCTGGGCAAATTGTCCCGAATTGTCCTTAAAGCGTCTAGCAGGTCCTCTCTGTGGTTTTTTAAAATCAACCAAGGCGATGGAAGGTAACACATATCACTACAAAAATCATTATTACCAATCATCAGTGATATCATCTGCAAAATATTATTAATTAATAGGATTTTTAATTTATATAGGTGACCTATTCAACAGTTTAAAAAATGAGACGCCGGGTGCAATAACCAGCCCGACGCTCGAAAACGCGAAAAGTATTGTCCGACCTTCTCAAAGAAAGAAAATTTTCAACATCGAAAAGTAAATTTTCTGAAAATGTAGAATTCTAGAGAATAAGGAAATTAAACTTTTTCCTTTCAGAATTTTTTTGCAAAAAGTTTATTTTTAATAATAAAAACGAAATATTGAAATATCGGATCGTTGAAAATTTACTGAGATATTCAGCTTTTGAAAAAGCACTCGACGTCTGCCCGCGCAGACTGAACTTCGAGAACGCTGCCTGACAGAGCAGTCCTCGCGACGCATTAGCTAACAGCGCGGGCAGACGTCGAGTACTTTTTCCAAAGCTGAATATCTCAGTAAATTTTCAACGATTTGATATGAGATTCTCCACAAAAATGCATTCAGCATTGCTGAACAAATCACTCACTCCAAGTTGTTTGAAAGTCGAAGTTACCTAGATACTTTTTACTGGCGAAACCAAGAAAACACAATTATCGACTGAGCTCATTTTACAATTAAATATTATTGAACAATAAGCAATTGTTAACTTTTTCATGATTTCCTAGGCATCGCTAGAATATTTTGAAGACACCCTACAAATATAAACTCATTTCAATAATATTTGGCCGAGTGAGAATCATTTAAGTTTTACAACTTGATTAAATCAGGGAGAAACTTTTTTTCAATATTTCGTTTTTATTAACAAATATAAACATTTTGGCAAACAAAATTCTATGAGGAAGAAAAAAACAAATGAAAAAGAACAAAATTTCTCACCATTGGGCAAGTCGATTGAGATTTTTCAAATTCTCAATTTAAACATTTTTTTTTTTTTTGAACAGAAACAAAAATTTTTTCATTTTTATAGTTCATAAAAGCAAATAACCTTAGACGGAAAAAAATGAGAATAATTTTTCTTCGTCGAAATATAATATTTAAAAAAATGACAAAAAGTGTAATTTTGTTTATTTGTACCTAAAGTTGAAAAAAAAATATTTTTTGTTTTTTCATTCATTGGTGCTCTTTCTAATAAACTAAGGAAACACTTATACATTTTTAAGATTCAAACAAATTCTTTTTCTACTTTTACGGATTCTGTACTTATGTTTCAGGATCCGTAAAAAATAGACAAAAAAATTTTCAAACTCAAAAATATGTAAGTATTTCCTTAGATTATTAAAAAGAGCGTCAAAAAATGAAAAAATAAACAAAAAAACTTTTTTTTGCAACTTTAGGTGCAAATTAACAAAATTTCATTTTTCTCTACACACGCATGCCAAATATTTGACTGGCCACCGTTTACAGACATCGAAAATGGTCGATTCCGCATCGGGCGCGAAGACGATGAGCAAAATCCCCAACACCAGTTATCGAAATGCTTTCACCGGTGAGCAAAAACTTTTCACTGGTGAGCAAAATGCTTTCACTGGTGAGCAAAATGCTTCCACTTGTGAGCAAAATGCTTTCACTGGTGAGCAAAATGCTATGACCCAATTTTCGCATAACTATTTATTTGTTGAAAGTTTCTGACCACTTAAATTCTTGCCCAAATTAGATTCTGAAAGAATGTAAACATTCAAATAATTTTTACTTTATATATATTTTTTAATTTTCACTTCCATTTCTGAAATTTAAATTTATTAATAACCGCTCAAACTAACTCCAGCAAATTTAAAGTTTTGACAGAATAAGTTAATAATTAATTTATCAGTTTACAACATAAAAGCATCAAACAATTATTTTCATTGAAACATTCAAATAATTTTATCTTTATATTTTATTATAAATTTGTAATTTCATTTCTGAAAATTTGAATTATTAATCACCTTATATACTAATTTAAAATAAAATTAAAACATATGTACACATAATTTTGAAAATTGAATTCAGATACTCATTTCACAACATCACCCACATTTTCAAAAATTATATAATTGTAATAGATGTATTTTAAATAAAGAAATAAACTTCCATTATACGAATAATAACCGATATTCAATTACATAATTTTAAAGTAAATAATCAATTTATGTTACTTAATAGACAACAATTGAAATTCAATCTTTATGTAATTCAATATTGTAAAAAAAAAACAGTCAATACTTAATTAATCTGTTTATAACATACAAAGCAATAAACAATTATTTTCATCAAAACATTCGAATAATTTTCACCTTATATTTTTCTGCAAATTTGAATTATTAATAACCCTGTAAACTAATTTCATAAGAAATTAACAATCAAAATACATATAATTTTGAAATCAGAATTCAGATATACTCATTTCACATCGCAAAAATTACATAATTGGAATAGAGGTATTTTAAACATAAATAAACTTTCATTAAACAAATTATAGCCAATATTCAATTAGATAAACTTAAAATAAATAATCAATTTATGACACTCAAAAGGAAAAAATTAAAATTCAATCATCAAATAACTTAATATTGTTGAAAAAAAAGAATCAGCTAATAATCAATTAATCTGGTCACAAAATAAAAAGCATTAAACTATAATTTCCATTCAAATATTCACATCATTTTTACTTTGGATTTCTTTTTAAATTTTCACTTTCATTTCCGCAATTTCGAATTATTAGAAACCTTTTATACTTCTTTCACAAAAATTAAACCATATACAGATATAATTTTGGAAATTAAATTCAGATACTCATTTCACAACATCAGAAACGTTTGAAAAATTATGCCATTGGAATAGTGGTTGTTTGAATAAAATTCAACTTTTATTACAGAAATTATATCCAATATTCAATTATATATCAATTATATAAGTTAATAATTAGTTAATCAGTCCACAGCCTAAAAAGCATTACACAAATATTTTCATTGAAACATTCTAATAATGTTTACATTATATGTTTCTTCAAATTTGAAATTTTATGTCTATACATTTCATTTATTAATAACCTTTTAAATTAATTTAAAAAAATTAAAATACATGTATACACAATTTTGAAAATTGAATTCAGATATTCATTTCACAACATCACCAACAAATTTCAAAAAAGTATATAATTGTAATAGAGGTATTTTGAAGAAAAAAGAAACCTTTATTATAAAAATAATAGTCAATATTCAATTACATAACCTTGAAGTAACTAATCAATTTATGCAACTTAATAGCCATAATAGCCAACAGCCATACCACGCTCAAAAAACCAGTTCTCGTCAGATCACTGAAGTTAAGCAGCGTTGGGCGCGGTTAGCACTTGGATGGGTGACCATTCGAGAAAACTGAGTGCTGTTGGCACATCGTGGGTGTGGTGAGCCCACACTTGTAGTTATTTACTACAAGTTATCAACCTAGAAACACTACAAGAATCGGGTAGTGTCACGCCTACCCCGAAAGGGAAATGGCTTAATGGTATACAATAGAAAAAAATTAAAATTCAATCATCAAATAACTTAATATTGTTGAAAAAAAGAATCAGCTAATAATCAATTAATCTGGTCACAAAATAAAAAGCATTAAACTATAATTTTCATTCAAACATTCACATCATTTTTACTTTGGATTACTCTTTAAATTTTTACTTTCATTTCCGAAATTTGGAATTATTAGAAACCTTTTATACTTCTTTCACAAAAATTAAACCATATTTAGATATAATTTTGGAAATTAAATTCAGATACTCATTTCACAACATGAGAAACGTTTGAAAAATCATGTCATTGGAATAGTGGTAGTTTGAATAAAATTAAACTTTTATTACACAAATTATATCCAATATTCAATTATATATCAATTATATAAGTTAATAATCAGTTAATCAGTCCACAACATAAAAAGCATTACACAAATATTTTCATTGAAACATTCTAATAATGTTAACATTATACGTTTCTTTAAATTTTAAATTTCATTTCTATACATTTCATTTATTGATAACCTTTTAAATTGATTTAAAAAAATTAAAATATATGTATACACAAGTTTGAAAATTGAATTCAGATACTCATTTCACAACATCACCAACAAATTTCAAAAAAGTATATAATTGTAATAGAGGTATTTTAATGAAAAAAACAAACCTTTATTATAAAAATAATAGTCAATATTCAATTACATAACCTTGAAATAAATCATCAATTTATGTCACTTAATAGAAAGAAATTAAAATTCAATCATCAAATAACTTAATATTGTTGAAAAAAAGAATCAGCTAATAATCAATTAATCTGATCACAACATAAAAAGCATTAAACTGTAATTTTCATTCAAACATTCACATAATTTTTACTTTGGATTATTCTATAAATTTTCACTTTCATTTCCGAAATTTCGAATTATTAGAAACCTTTTATACTTCTTTCACAAAAATGAAACCATATTTAGATATAATTTTGGAAATAAAATTCAGATACTCATTTCACAACATGAGAAACGTTTGAAAAATCATTTTTTATTGGAATAGTGGTATTTTGAATAAAATTAAACTTTCATTACACAAATTATATCCAATATTCAATTATATATCAATGATATAAGTTAATGAGTAGTTAATCAGTCCACAACATAAAAAGCATTACACAAATATTTCCATTGAAACATTCTGATGTTTACATTATATGTTTCTTCAAATTTAAAATTTCATTTCTATACATTTCATGTATTAATAACCTTTTAAATTGATTTTAAAAAATTAAAATATATGTATACACAAGTTTGAAAATTGAATTCAGATACTCATTTCACAACATTACCAACAAATTTCAAAAAAGTATATAATTGTAATAGAGGTATTTTGAAGAAAAAACAAACCTTTATTATGAAAATAATAGTCAATATTCAATTACATAACCTTGAAGTAAATAATCAATTTATGCAACTTAATAGAAAAAAATTAAAATTCAATCATCAAATAACTTAATATTGTTGCAAAAAAAGAATCAGCTAATAATCAATTAATCTGGTCACAAAATAAAAAGCATTAAACTATAATTTTCATTCAAACATTCACATCATTTTTACTTTGGATTTTTCTTTAAATTTTCACTTTCATTTCCGAAATTACGAATTATTAGAAACCTTTCATACTTCTTTCACAAAAATTGAACCATATTTAGATATAATTTTGGAAATTAAATTCAGATACTCATTTCACAACATCACCAACAAATTTCGAAAAAGTATATAATTGTAATAGAGGTATTTTAAAGAAAAAACAAACCTTTATTCTAAAAATAATAGTCAATATTCAATTACATAACCTTGAAATAAATAATTAATTTATGTCACTTAATAGAACAAAATTAAAATTCAATCATCAAATAACTTAATATTGTTGAAAAAAAGAATAAGCTAATAATCAATTTATCTGGTCACAACATAAAAAGCATTAAACTGTAATTTTCATTCAAACATTCACATCATTTTTACTTTGGATTATTCTTTAAATTTTCACTTTCATTTCCGAAATTTCGAATTATTAGAAAACTTTCATACTTCTTCTACAAAATGAAACCATATTTAGATATCATTTTGGAAATTAAATTCAGATACTCATTTCACAACATGAGAAACGTTTGAAAAATCATGTCATTGGAATAGTGGTAGTTTGAATAAAATTAAACTCTTATTACACAAATTATATCCAATATTCAATTATATATCAATTATATAAGTTAATAATTAGGTTATCAGTCCACAAACTAAAATGCATTACACAAATATTTTCATTGAAACATTCTAATAATGTTTACATTATATGTTTCTTCAAATTTGAAATTTCATTTCTATACATTTCATTTATTAATAACCCTTTTAATTAATTAAAAAAAATTAAAATATATGTATACACAATTTTGAAAATTGAATTCAGATACTCATTTCATAACATCGCAAACAAATTTCAAAAAAGTATATAATTGTAATAGAGGTATTTTAAAGAAAAAACAAACCTTTATTATGAAAATAATAGTCAATATTCAATTACATAACCTTGAAGTAACTAATCAATTTATGCAACTTAATAGAAAACAATTAAAATTCAATCATCAAATAACTTAATATTGTTGCAAAAAAAATAATCAGCTAATAATCGATTAATCTGGTCACAAAATAAAAAGCATTAAACTATAATTTTCATTCAAACATTCACATCATTTTGACTTTGGATTTTTTTTTTAATTTTCACTTTCATTTCCGAAATTTCGAACTATTAGAATCCTTTTATACTTCTTTCACAAAAATGAAAGCATATTTAGATATAATTTTGGAAATAAAATTCAGATACTCATTTCACAACATCAGAAACGTTTGAAAGATCATCTCATTGGAATAGTGGTTGTTTGAATAAAATTAAACTTTTATTACACAAATTATATCCAATATTCAATTCTATATCAATTATATAAGTTAATAATTAGTTAATCAGTCCACAACCTAAAATGCATTACACAAATATTTTCATTGAAACATTCTAATAATGTTTACATTATATGTTTCTTCAAATTTGAAATTTCATTTCTATACATTTCATTTATTAATAACCCTTTTAATTAATTAAAAAAAATTAAAATATATGTATACACAATTTTGAAAATTGAATTCAGATACTCATTTCATAGCATCGCAAACAAATTTCAAAAAAGTATATAATTGTAATAGAGGTATTTTAAAGAAAAAACAAACCTTTATTATGAAAATAATAGTCAATATTCAATTACATAACCTTGAAGTAACTAATCAATTTATGCAACTTAATAGAAAACAATTAAAATTCAATCATCAAATAACTTAATATTGTTGCAAAAAAAAGAATCAGCTAATAATCAATTAATTTGCTCACAAAATAAAAAGCATTAAACTATAATTTTCATTCAAACATTCACATCATTTTGACTTTGGATTTTTTTTTAATTTTCACTTTCATTTCCGAAATTTCGAACTATTAGAATCCTTTTATACTTCTTTCACAAAAATGAAAGCCTATTTAGATATAATTTTGGAAATAAAATTCAGATACTCATTTCACAACATGAGAAACGTTTGAAAAATCATGTCATTGGAATAGTGGTAGTTTGAATAAAATTAAACTCTTATTACACAAAGATTAAAAATTATAATATTGCATTGACGCTTCGTTTTCAAAGACTCCTAAATGCATCTTAAATTCTCCCTAAAACTTATAATATTGCAGTTCAATTATTATAACTATTTTAATATTTCAAGCAGGAGAAAATTTAATGTATGTCTATATATAACTATTTTTCAAACCTCAAGAGCCTATTTGAAGAAAATAATAACGCTTCAGGAAATTTCAAAGATTTTCAAATATTTTACGATTTTTTCCGCTCTCCATTAGTAGGAATTTTCAATTGATTTTTATGGCTTCGAAGGAATTTCAAAATTTTCAAGAAATCCTCACATGTTAAAGCTTTTCGCAAATTGCCAGGGATTAAAAATTATAATATTGCATTGACGCGTCGTTTTCAAAGACTCCTAAATGCATCTTAAATTCTCCCTAAAACTTATAATATTGCAGTTCAATTATTATAACTATTTTAATATTTTAACCAGGAGCGAATTTCATCTATATCTATATATAACTCTTTTTCAAACCTAGAGAGCCTGTTTGAAGAAAGTATTAACGCTTGAGGAAATCTCAAAGATTTTCAAATATTTTAGGATTTTTTCCACCCTCTATTCGTGGTAATTTTCAATTGATTTCAATGTTTTCCGAAGGAAATCTCAAAGATTTTCAAATATTTTAGGATTTTTTCCGCCCTCTATTCGTCGTAATTTTCAATTGATTTCAATGTTTTCCGAAAGCATCTACAAATATTTCAAGACACTCAATTCTCCCAACGGTCGAAAGTGAGGCGCACTTGTAACATGACTCCGAGGATGCACCTCTTTGTCCAAATAAAAATAAAAAAAAGAGAACTCAGTCTGACTTCAGTGTCTCATGAAGCGAGTCGACTTTTCGAAATAGGGAAGGAAGAAAATATGGAATTTTACAGTTTGATTATTTTTCAATAAACTTTGTTTCTGTATATAAAAATATTCATACAAGATTTTATAACCGCGTAACCAGAGTATAATTTGGAAGTTGACTGAAAATGGAGTAACCTACAAAAGCGATTATCGTACCAATATACAAAAGAAAGGGAGATAAAAACAACTGCAGCAATTACAGAGGTATCAGCCTACTAAGCACCGTAAGTAAAATATACTCAAAAATACTTATTCGTAGGGTAATGGAAATCACAGAAGAAAAAATATGGGAAGTCCAAAGTGGATTTATGCCAGGAAGATCATGTACAGATCAGATATTTAGCCTAAGACAGATCACAGAAAAAAGCTTGAGAGTAGGAAAGAAAGTTTTCTGTGCATTTATTGACCTAGAAAAAGCATTTGACACGGTAAATAGAAGTAAACTTTGGGAAGTTCTTAAAGAATACGGAGTAAATGGAGGGCTCCTGCAAGCAATAAAAACAATATATACAGGTAGTAAAGCGAGCGTAAGGGTAAACGGGAAACTGAGTGACTGGTTCGATATTACGCAAGGCGTGAAACAAGGATGCGTTATGTCCTCGTGGCTATTTATCATATTCATGGATAAGTGTCTAAGAACTGCACTCTTCGACGAAGAAGGTGTAGATCTCCAAACAGTTAAGGTACGTGGGTTAGCTTTCGCAGATGACAAGATTGTTATGGCAGAATCAGTCGAGGACTTGCAAAGAATGTTGAATAAACTTCATACAAGCATGAAGGACATGGGACTCAAAATTAACGTAAATAAAACAAAAATCATGGTGTTTGAGGGAAATAGTGAGAAAACAATGTGCAACATTGTCCTAAATGATGAGAGATTAGAACAAGTTGACAAGTACGTATATCTAGGTAGTCTATTCACTAGCGACGGAAAAATAGATGGGGAGTTAGATAGGCGCATAAATAAGGGTAAACAGGTTATCGGTAGAGCAGGGTCCATCCTAACAAATAAAAACATATCAAAAAAAGCTAAAATGGCCATACACAATTCTATATTCGTACCGACTGTACTATACGGTAGCGAGACATGGACCTGTCAAGAAAAGGACAGGAGTAAAATTAACGCGATCGGCATGAGACCTCTGCGCATAATATGCGGGAAAACACTGATGGATAAAGTCCGAAACGAGACAATCCTCAAAGAATGTGGTGCAAAAGAGACAATAGTTGACACATGGGAAAGAAATCAGTTAAGATGGTTCGGACATCTTGAAAGAATGAAAGATGAACGACTGACCAAACAAGTGTATAAAGGTAAAGTAAATGGCAGAATGCCCAGAGGTAGACCGCCGAAAGAATGGTTAGAATCTGTAAATGAGACATTAATCCGTAGAGACATAAGAAGCCATAGGAACACAAGAGCTTGCATGAAAAAATGCATGGACGTGAAGGAAGCTAGAGTAGTATGCCAGGACAGAAAAGTGTGGCGACAAATAGTTTGTAAACAGAGTGACAGTAGAATGAATGACGCCTGAAACAAAGATCTTGGATACTAATGGGCCCAAGTGGAGAACCATACATAACAATTTTGTGAGGCTCTTCACTTGGGGTGATCGCTAGAGAGATTGATCAGCAACCTGGGTCGGAGCAGTGTTGCGGAGTAAACGTGTCATTTAAATAAATAACACGAGAATTCCAGATCGATCTAAAATATATATACCTAACACTTATATACCTATCCACCTCATAACTATATTCCTACCTACCTTATACCTATATACCCATATGCACACTACTATTCTCCAACCGAGCAAGTCACGCCTACCCCGAAAGGGAAATGGCTTAATGGTATAATAATAATAATAATATCCAATATTCAATTATATATCAATTATATAAGTTAATAATTAGTTAATCAGTCCACAACATAAAAATCATTACACAAATATCAGTGATCAATAAAATTAGGAATCTACTTCGTTACTTTTATAGACTTTAATTTTAAATTAAGGGGTTACCCTAAGAGTAAAAAAATGGCGGCCATCAAGCTCACTACCAATTTTTTTCCCCATCTAAGGCTATTTACCTCCATAAACTTTACCAAAAAAAATTTTTTTAAATTTTTTGACACATAAAAAGTTTAAAAAATTATAAAGTTGAAAATTTTCAAAACGACTTGCCCAATGGTAAGAAATGTTTTGAATTTTTTCTTTGTATTTGTTCGTAATGCGACAAAGAAAATTTTCAGTGCTATTACCAATGAATCTGATCATTTTGAGTTTTTTCAGTCCGCACTATTCTCGGGTATTTAAATTAATTATAATATCTTTATCATGAAATTCGTTTTTGTAACCTTCGATCGTAAAGTAGAACGTTTACTTTTTATTATAATAATTAAGCAAGAAGGTTTTACGTCTTAAGAGATGTAATCGCTATGACAAAAAATTGTTTAAATTTTTTTTAAATGCTATATAAATATAGCACAGGGTTATATACTGATAAGTGTCATAGTCTAATAACTGTGTTATGAATTCTCATAATGTCCGTCGTCACGATCGAGAATGCTAATTAGCAGTTTTCTTATTTATAGTATACTAAAAAGAAATATTTTCCAACCAGCAATTTAGACCGGATGATCAATTAAATTCAAAGATGTGAAATGTGAAGAATCTAAAGTTATACAATACCAGCGGGAATTATACACCCACCTATTTTTTTAACTTTTCCTAAATTACCTTAATTTTTATAATATTAACATGAAATTTTTTTTCAGAAAAAGATGGAATGATTGAAACATTCCGAAAATTAAGATTCCTAACACTGTAAAGTTCCTGAAAAAGAAAATTTTCGAAATAGAAAATTGCCGAAATATAAAAATGCTGAATTTGAAAATTCCTGAATAATAAAATTCCGGACCGTTTCCAATATTAACAAATATGACATTTTCCGCGAAAAATAAAATTCCCGGCATAAAATTGCCGAATTATAAAATTCCCGAATTTAAATATTAAAAAAAATTGTTCTCTTTTTAAATCAAAATATTATTGATTTATTTAAAAAAATGAAATATTTTCATCGAAGAACCTTTTTTTCGAATGTTCACTGTATTTTTTAAAAGTATTGTTAAATTGCCGACATTTTGGAAATCCCGAAAAATGAAATTTCTAAAATTTTATAATATTACTGAATTGAAAAATGCCTGATAATAAATAATTCCCGAAATAAAAGTGTCATCATTATAAAATATTCCATAATATAACATTGCCGACACAGGAAAATTTCCGAATTATAAAATTCCCAAATCTATAAAATTAAAAAATGGTTCTCATAATTAATGAATAATAAACCAAATAATAACAAATAAAAGTATCTTTTTATAATTTACTGTTAAAACAACTTTTTAATTTTTCCGATTAGGGAATATTATAATTCGAGAATTTCCATGTTTCGGAAATTTTACAGAGTTGCATATTTTATATTTTTATAATGTCGGGTAATTTTCTAATTAGGGAATCGTAAATTGACGAATTTTCGGGATTTTTATATTTCAAAAATTTTATATTTCTAATTTTTTTTTTCGGGATATTTATTTTTCGGCAAAAAATTTTCCTAATTTTTTAAAATTATTGTTTGAATATTTCATTCTTGTATTCTCAGTAAATGAATATTATTTCTGATTAGGTAAGTATTTGCATATTTTTTAAATTGTTCCACTTACTACGCCCAAGAACTTACAAAAATGTTAATTGTTTTCAATTATTCCCATTTTACGAAAACTTTGAAATTTTTGACATAGGTTGAAAATTTATATTTTTTCGTTGAAAATTCAAGTAATTGGTTAAAAATTCATGTATTTTGTTGATGATAATTTATCTTTTTTTGGTAAAAAACTAATCTTCTTAGTTTAAAAATCAACTTTTTGGTTTAAAATTTAACTATACTGCTGAAAATTGCTTTTTTTTGTTGAGAATTAATTAATTTGGTCGTAATTAACTTTATTGTTGAGAATTCATATTTTCGGATTGAAAATTCAACTTTTATGCAGAAAATTGGTCTTTTTGACTTGCAAATTGTACAATTTGGTAGAAAATTGAACTATTCGGTCGGAAATTAACTTTATTGTTGAAAATTCGTATTTTTTGTTGAAAATTGAATTATTTATTTGAAAATTTAACCATTTTGTTGAAAATTCGTTGTTTTTTAGAAAATTAATTTTTTATTTGAAGAGTTAACAATTCCATTTTTGATTAAAAATGTATCCTTTATAAGTTGAAAATTCGTCTATTTGGGTAGAAAATTAATCTTGCTAGTTGAAAATTCATAATTTTGGTTGAGGATTCAGCTATTTTATTAAATTTCGTCTTTTTTGATTAAATTCAACTGGTTGAAATTTCGTTTTTTTTAGTTTTTTAAACTGAAAAATTAACAATTCCAGTTTTTGTGAAAATTTTTTTTTTTTTTTAGTTGAAAATTCATCCTTATTGATTGAAAATGATCTTTCTCTTTGAAAATTTTTGTTTTTTATTGTTCTTCATTGCAAATTAAAATATTTTTTTGTTTAATATCAACTACAACATAATTCATTGAGAATTATTTTTTTTTCAATTCATGTATTTTTTTGAAATACCGTCTTTTTATTTAAAATATTAATTTTCTTTGTAGAAAATTAATTTTTTGGTTAAAGAATTCTGATTTATTTGAAAATTTATTTTTTGTTTAAAAATTTAACTATTTTCTTGGAAAATCATGTATTTTGTTGAAATTTCGTTCTGTTATTAAAAAAATAATTTTCTTTGTAGAAAATTAATTTGTTGGTTAAGGATTTCTGATTTATTTGAAAATTCATTTTTTGGTTGAAAATTTAACTATTTTGTTGAAAATTCATGTATTTTGTTGAAATTTCCTCTTTTTATTAAAAAATTAATTTTCTTTATAGAAAATTAATTTTTTGATTAAAGATTCCTCATTTTAGTTTAAAATTCATTTTTTGGTAAAAAATTTAACTATTTTATTGAAAATTCATGTATTTTGTTAAAACTTCATCTGTTTTGGTAGAAAATTAATTTTATTGGTTGAAAACTTATATTTTTGGTTGAAAATTAATTTTGTCTTGTTGAAAATTTTACCTAGAAGAAAATTTTATAACGGTTAGAATTGAGTTGAAAATTCAACTATTTGTTTGAAAATTTATCCTTTTGGATTAAAAATAAATCTTTTTTGGTAAAAAAGTCATATTTCTTCATTGAAAATTTATCTTTCTTCGTTGAAAATTTATCTTTCTTCGTTGAAAATTCATCTCTCTTGACCGAAAATTTCCGAATTCCCGAATTATAAAATTCTCGAATTAAAACATTCCCGAATAATAAAATTGCCGAATTGGAAAATTCCCGAATTGAAAAATTCCCGAATAATAAAATTCCATAATAATAAAATTCCCGGATAATAAAATTCCCGACAGAAAATTGTCGATTTCTAAAATTTCCTAATTGAAACAATTACATTTTTTTATTAGTATTATTTATTTATTAAAAATACATTAATTAAATATTTTTATCAAAAAATATTTTTATTGTTTATAGTTTCTAAAATTATTATTTGAATTTAAAATAACATTCATTGAAAAAAAATTCATCCAGATATATATTTTTTCTAATTATTGTTATTTTAAATTTAAACAATAATCTTAGAAACTTTAAACACTGAGAAAAATGAGTTTTATAAAAATATGTGATTATTGTATTTTTAATAAAGAAATAATATTTATTATACAACAATTTTTCCAATTGTTCAAATTCAGGAATTTTCCCATTGGGAAATTTTACAATGTCAGGAATTTTATGTTTTGTGATTTTTCAGTCGTTCCATACTGTCGATTTGGGACGAGAGAAATTCCCAAAAATTAAATTCCAGGCACTGTAAAATTCCCAAATAATAAAATTTCCGAACAATAAAATTCCCGAATTTAAACAATTAGGATTTTTTATAAATATGATTCATTTATTAAAAACACAATAATGAAATATTTTGATAAACAAAAAATGTATATTTTTATTTTTCCAAGTTTCTAAAATTATTGTTTGAATTTAAAACAACAATAATTGAAAAAAATATATTTCTGGATGGATTTTTTTTTTCATTATTGTTATTTTGAATTCAAACACTAAATTTAGAAACTTGAAACATTAAAAATAATTTTTGGTTATAAAACTATTTTACTATTGTATTTTTAATGAATTTATAAAAAAATTTAATTGTCTAATTTCGGGAATTTTGTAGTTCGGATATTTTATAATTCGGGAATTTTCTGTCGGGAATTTTATTATGCGGGAATTGCCTAATGTTTAATTTCCGCCGGTAGTGTGTAAAGTAGAAAACTGACATAAAGTTATTTTAAATATTTCTAATGTATGTAAAATAAAAAAATACTTGCAATAAAAAGAGAAATTATAACATGATCATAAATCTATCAGGAGAAAAATTAATCTTACTTTCCAATCTTTTTCGACATCGGCTCTTGAATCGTTTTAGTCCAGTTATCTGGTAGTTTGGTTCCCGAAAAAATCACACATCGGATGTTTTCAATGAGAAAGTTTCGTTAGGGGGTCCCTTTTAACATATTGAAAATGCTAGAACAGATCAATTGCCAAACCGGGTTTTTTTTTCGAAAACAGTTCCAAAAGTTACTTTTGCGTGGACGGATGATTCCCATTGCATTTGAGAGCAAAATGTCCAACAGAAAAAAGAAAGAGGACAAAATTTCGAGAAAATTTTGTTCTAAAAATAATCCGCTATCTTCCATTGGTTTCGAGTTATGATGTATTGAAAAAACCCCACTTTTTTGGATTTTCAGCGAAAAATCACTAAGTTTCAAAAAACACTGTGTAACTTTTTACCTGATCATGACACGGAAAAGTTCTCCACAAGTGAGTGAAAGTAGACTCAATTTTCTGTGGTTACAAAAAAAGGAGAATGACCTACCTATAATAGGTCATAAGTTATGACCCATCAAAGTTGAAAATTTTTGCCTCTTGTACGGGCAAAAAAGTGTTCAGTTTTTTCAAAATAAATCGAGCCAGGTTTAATTTGCAATGATGATGCCAGAGGATGAAATAGAATCTATAAAATGCTGCGTTCATCTAAAAAAAAAAGTCTTTTAGACCGTAAAAAATTTGTTGCCCGTAAAAACAGGCAAAAATGGCCAACTTTGAGGGTTCATAACTTATGACCTATTATAGGTAGGACATTGTTCTTTTTTTGTAACTACAGCAAATTGAGTCTACTTTCGCTTACCTGTGGAATACTTTTCCATGTCGTAATTAGGTAAAAAGTTACAAAGTGTTTTTTGAAACTTAGTGATTTTTCGCTGAAAATCCAAAAAGTGGGATTTTTTCAATACATCATAACTCGAAACCTATGGGAGATAGCGGATTATTTTTTCAACAAAATTTTCTCGAAATTTGATACTCTTTCTTTTTTCTGCTGGGCATTTTGCTCTAAAATGCAATGGGAATTATCCGTCGACGCAAAAGTAAGTTTTGGAACTGTTTTCGAAAAAAAATCCGGTTTGGCAATTGATCTGTTCTTGCACGAAACTTTCTCATTAAAAACATTCGATGTGGGATTTTTTCGGAAATTTCACTCATTATTTCGACGTAATTATAACATGATCATAAATCTATCAGGAGAAAAATTAATCTTACTTTCCAATCTTTTTCGACATCGACTCTTGAATCGTTTGTGATTCTCTCTATCAAGCGTTCAGTCATAAAAGGTATATCACCAGACTGGGCACCCGATACTGCTATATTAAATTGAGCATTCTCTTGAAACGAATACGAATCCGAGACAGCATAGCCTATCAGGTTTGGATTGAATTCCTGAAAAAAAAAAATTTTCTTGTTGAACAAATTCCTTTTTATCACTTCCGGGTGTCCAGCGCACAGTGGAAAAAAATGACTTTTTTGGTTCAAAATAACGTACAGCCCACAAATATTGACCGATTTGGACAAAAAAAAATTGGGAAAAAAGCTGATGAGATTTCTAAGAGAGTTGTTCCTCGAATTTTTAAATTAGGCTTTCAATTTTTTTTAAATAAACAAATATGAGGAAAAAATGGCCATTTTTTCTATTTGACGTTCCTGGTGCTCGTCAATAACAGGAAAATTGTTGAATTCACCTAAGTTTCATGGAGTAACATTAGCTGAAGATGTTCCAATATTATATAATAAAAAATAATAATATTATTATATAAAAATTTTATAAACAATTTGTTGAAAGAATGTTTTCTACGATTTTCCATAATTTCACTTTTTTTTAAGTTACATTGCAAGAAATTTGAATGGAAACAATATTATAATAGAAATAATTTTCTTTAGATTGTTATTGTTAATATAATAAACAAATTTAATAAACAAATTCTTTAATCAGGCATTTTTCGACAGAAAAATTTGTCTTTTTTTCGATTTAAATTTTTTAAATTAGAAACTTTATGATAATTTTAGAAAAATTCATCATTTGTTGATTAATCTTATGATTTTTTTAAACAAATTTAATAAAAAATGCATCAATTAGGCATTTGTCGACAGAAAAATTCGTTTTTTCGATGTCAACTTTTTAAATTAGGAACTTCATGATAATTTCAGCACAATTCATAATTTTTTATTATTTTATGATTTTTTAAACAAATTTAATAAACAAATGCATTATTGGCGCATCTGTCGAGGAAAAATTATTCTTTTTCGATGTCAGACTTTTTAATTGGGATCTTCATAATAAATTCAGAAACATTCATGATTAGTTGATAAATTTTAAGATTTTTTTAAAACAAATTTTATAAACAATTACGTTATTGAATTAATAAAAATGAATACAGAAAAAATTTTAATTTCATGATTTTTTAAAACAAATTTAACGAACAATTTTTCCATCCCCAGCTGCTCGAATAATGCATTTGTTTGTTAAATTTGTTTTAAAAAATCAAAAAATTTATTAACTTATCATGAATGTTGCTGAATTTATTATGAATATCCCAATTAAAAAGTCTGACATCGAAAAGAAAAGAATTATTCCGTCGACAGATGCCCCAATAATGCATTTGTTTATTAAATTTGTTTGAAAAGTCAAAAAATTGACCAAAAATTATGAATTTTGCTGAAATTATCATGAAGTTCCTAATTAAAAAAGTTGACATAGAAAAAAACGAATTTTTCTGTCGACAAATGCCTGATTAATGCATTTTTTAATTAAATTTGTTTAAAAATTAGTCTGTTTTGGTTTAATTCAACTGTTATTCATTGAAAATTAAAATATTTTTTGGTTTAATATCAACTACAACATGTTTCGTTGAGAATCCATTTTTTTGTTGCTAAAAATTCATACATTTTGTTGAATTTTCGTCTTTTTATCAGAAACATAATTTTCTTTGTAGAAAATTAATTTTTTGGTTGAAGATTTCTGATTTATTTGAAAATTCATTTTTTGGTTAAAAATTTAACTATTTTGGTGAAAATTCATCTATTTTGTTGAAATTTCGTCTTTTTATTAAAAAAATTAATTTTCTTTGCAGACAATTAATTTTTTGGTTAAAGATTTCTGATTTATTTCAAAATTCATTTTTTTGTTGAAAATTTAACTATTTTCTTAAAAATTCATGTATTTTGTTGAAATTTCGTCTTTTTATTAAAAAATTAATTTTCTTTGCAGAAAATTAATTTTTTGGTTAAAGATTTCTGATATATTTGAAAATTCATTTTTTGAATTATTAAATTTGTTTGAAAAGTAAAAAAATTGACCAAAAATTATTAATTTTGCTGAAATTATCATGAAGTTCCTAAAAAGTTGACATCGAAAAAAACGAATTTTTCTGTCGACAAATGCCTGATTAATGCATTTTTTAATTAAATTTCTTTAAAAATCAATCTGTTTTGGTTTAACTCAACTGTTATTCATTGAAAATTAAAATATATTTTAGTTTAATATCAACTACAACATGTTTCGTTGAGAATCCATTTTTTTGTTGTTGAAAATTCATACATTTTGTTGAAATTTCGTCTTTTTATCAGAAACATAATTTTCTTTGTAGAAAATTATTTTTTTGGTTAAATATTTCTGATTTATTTGAAAATTCATTTTTTGGTTAAAAATTGAACTATTTTGGTGAAAATTCATCTATTTTGTTGAAATTTCGTCTTTTTATTAAAAAAATTAATTTTCTTTGCAGAAAATTAATTTTTTGTTTAAAGATTTCTGATTTATTTCAAAATTCATTTTTTGGTTGAAAATTTAACTATTTTGTTACAAATTCATGTATTTTGTTGAAATTTCGTCTTTTTATTAAAAAATGAATTTCTCTTTCGAAAAATGCTTGATTAATGCATCTGTTTATTAAATGTGTTTAAAAAAAGTCATGAAAATTTATCAACTAATTACGAATGTTGCTGAAACTGTCATCAAGTTCCCAACTGATAGGATTGGCATTGAAAAAAAAGATTTTTTCTGCCGACAAATGCCCGAATAATGCATTTGTTGATTAAATTTTTTGTTTAAATCATAAGATATTTCAACAAATTATAAATTTTGCTACAATTATCATAAAGTTCCTAATTAAAAAAATTTACATCGAAAAAAACCAATTTTTCTGTCGAAAAATTCCTGATCAATGCATTTGTTTAATAAATTTGTTTATAATATTGACAATTATAATCTTGAGAGGAATTTTTTTCTATTATAATATTTTTTCCATTCAAATTTCTTGCAAAATAACTTGAAAAAACTTAAAATTATGGAAAATCGTAGGAACCATTTTTTCAACAAATAATTTGTTGATTTATAAAATAATTGAAAGACTAATTCAAGATTAGGCTCAAAAAATCTCTTAGAAATCTTATCAGCTTCTTTTCAAAATTTTCTTGTCCAAATCGGTCCATTTTTATAAAGTCGTTGAATTTTTATTAAAAGTCTTTTTTTTTACTTTTTTCACATTTTTTACAAGAGGAAACTGATTAATAATTATCGCTGGACACCCTGTTAGTGTTTCAATGAGAAAAATAAAAAAAAGGTGCGTCTATATACAACGAACGATTTAGAACAATTTGAAAATACATTAATTACCAAATTTTTGAATATTTGGTTTAAAAATTGTTTGAAACAATAATTAGTCATTAATAATTTTTAATTGCAAGCGTTTGGAAATTTTAAAAAATATATTGAACGATTTTTAATTGAAAACGTTTCAATCAAACAATTTTGGATTATAAATAATTTGAAAAAAGGACAATATTTTGAATGGAATGAAGAGAAATTGAACTTGCATCTGAGAGTGTTTAAAATTAAACAATTTTCAATTAAAATCCCTCAAAATTGAACAATTTTAGACTAAAATTTCAAAAATTAGACAATTTTATTATAAAGAAATTCAAATTGTATAATTTCTAATTTAAAGTGTTCAAAATTGAATCGTTTTATTTTGAACTGAAAAATCTCGAAATTGAATAATTTCAGATTGAAATTTCGAAAATAGGACAATTTCAAAACGTTAAAAATTGAATAATTTCATACTCGAATTTGGAAATGGGATTATTTATAATCCAAATAAAATAAAATTGTATTACTTCTATTTAAAATCTTTCAAAATTGAAGAATTAAAAAATTTTTAGTTTTGAAATTAAATAATTTTTAATTCGAAAAAGTTAAAATTTGACAATTTTAAATTGAAAACTAAATTGAATGTTTCAAAGTCAAAGCTTCTGAAATGAAATTAACATTAAAATTGATTAGAATTATAAACATTTAAATTAGAATTATTTTAAGAAGAACGTTCAGAATTAAAAGTAATTTTGAACGTGAAATATTAAATATTTAAAAATTTGTATAACAGAAAGTTGAAAATTAAACGAATTCGAACTTCATTTAAAACTGAAAAAATTTGTAATCGCCAAAAATTGTGATATTCAAACCTTGTTATGCTCAAACCCTTTACAATATAAATTGTTCTAAGTAAATTTCAATTGTTTAAATTTTATTTAAATTTTATTTAAATTTCAAAATGTAAACTATACTTTCTAAAATTCAGCCATTTCAATTTTAATTGCAAAATTCAAAATTATGAGAGGGAAAAATTAAAAATTTTAGGGTTCAAAATAAAATTCAGAATTCTAAAATTGTTACCTTTTAAAATTAAAAAAATTATTCAATTAACTTCTCAGTTTAATTTTTAAATTTTTATTGAAAATTGTTATTTATGTTTTCCTTAAACTTCGCAATGAAATATTTTTCAATTCTAAATAACTTTTTTTTTTAATCTTCAACTAAAAATCTTACAATATTCAGATATTACATTGAAAATTAAAAATTACAAAAATAAAAAACAAGACTGCTATAGATGATTCGAATGTTTGAAATTGCACAATTTTATGTCTTTTTATTC
Organism: Andricus curvator; assembly: GCA_932195095.1. Taxonomy (NCBI): domain Eukaryota; kingdom Metazoa; phylum Arthropoda; class Insecta; order Hymenoptera; family Cynipidae; genus Andricus; species Andricus curvator. Next base: position 124,927 of record CAKNYM010049834.1, read on the forward strand.
GATATTTTTTTTTAAGTTGAGTTTGAAATGTTCAATATTTTGAAAAATTTTCAATTGGAAAATAATTCGTTTCTCAATGCCTGGTTCTTAAAACTTCTATTTTTTAAGGCTTGATTGAGGCATTAATATTTTAATTTTTCATTGTTCCGAATTTATTCTGAAGAAATTTAATTCAAAATTGTTTAATTAAAAATCCATTAAACTGAAAATTCTGCAACTGTCAAATCTTTTAATATTATATGTAACTATTCAGAAGAATTTAAAAAGTCGGAAAATTTTGTAAGCTCAAAATTGTATACAAACAATTTAGAATATTTAAATAAAAAATCGTTAAATTAAAAATTGACTTAAATTGAACCCAAACAATTTAGAATATTCAAATCTAAAATTATTAAATTTTAAACTGACTATCAAGGCTTTCGATGTAAAATTTTGCAATTTTGAAAGATTTAAGGGCCTTCAAACGACTCGGGTTTTCGCCAGATCCAAAATACGTCTACGAGGATGCACTATTTAATGTAATATTCGAACTACATAATCTAAAGGCAATTTTAATCGTTGCACCAAAGCGATTTTTTCGAAAAATGTTCTTGTTGATGTTTTTTTTTGTAATTGAAAATTGGGCGTCTTTTTGGGCCTGTGAAATGCAACGCGTCAGCTAACACTGTATGCCGGGCTGCAGTCACCCAGGCTAGTTTCAAGTTTCATAAAATCTTGAAGTACTGATTTTTCGTCGCTTAGAGCAATATATAATATAATAATATAATAAAATAATAAAAATGAATAATAATAACATATAATGATTCAAAAAAAAAAAAAAACTTTTCGAAAAAATCTCTTTGGTCCCGAGAGTAAAATTGCCTTTAGATTATGTGGTGCGAATATTACATTAAACAATACATCCTCGTAGTCGTATTTTGGATGTCTCGAAAACCCGAGTCTTTTTAAGAGCCTTAAGGCCATATGACGAGTGGGTCACGTGACCGGATTCCTACCTTACCGACACTTTTTTATTTCCTAACTTATTTTCACAGGAATAGCCACATCGACTTGAAAATTTGGAATAATAAATAAGAAGCACTAAGAAAGGTGGGTCTGGTCCTAAATTATAATAATCGTGAAAAAAGCAAAAAAACAATGTTTACAAAAAAAAACTTTTTTCATAACTATAAAAATTAAGGTCGAGACCCACCTTTCTTAGTGCTTCTTATTTAGTATCCAAAATTCTCAACTCGATGTGGCGCTTCGTGTGAAAATAAGTTAGCAAATAAAAAAAGTGCCGGTAAAGTAGGAATCGGGTCACGTGACCCACTCATCACATGGCCTTAATAGTAAAAATATTTTCGAATTCGAGCTTTTGAAGTAAAAAAAACTTTATTTGCAATGACTCAAAAATTAAATTTGTTGATAATTCCGCATTTAAAACTATAATTTTAAATAAAAATTCTGAAAATGATAAATATTTTATTAATTAGTATCATATCATGTAGTATTAAGTAACATTCAAAGTTATTGGATAGATTTTTCTAAACTAAAAAAAAAGAGATTTCTGTGCAAAAAAGATCACTGTCATTTTCACCCTTCAAAATATAATAATTTTAAATATCGTGAATCTTTAAAGTGTATAATAATAATAATAATTATTTTTCAAAGTGTGCATCACGGTTTTTAAAATTCAATTATTTTTATTTAATAAGGGGAATCTACACCCTTCAAAATTTTTTGGATTTATGCTTTTAACAAATCCATGGAAGGGTCGGGTTCTATTCCCGCCTTCGGCATTTTTTGCCAATTTTATTTATTGGCATTCAAAAAAAATTAAAATTGACTATTAAATTTAGTCAAATCAAGCCAAAATATTCATTTTTAATCATTTTTTTAATATGAAAAAATGGGTTCTTCCAATCTTTACCACTCATTTCAATTCAGTGCCGGGACATCCTTGAAAGATTCTGATTATGCAATGTTTTGTTAAAAAATATCACTCACTATTATATTTTATTTTTATCGCATATGAAAATAATAAATAAAATATAAATTAATAATCAAACGAAGAGGAATAAGAATTGTTTATTTAATGAATGGATAAAATAAAAATGAATAGTTTAGCTTGATTTAAATAAATTAACAGTCAATTTTAATTTCAAAAAATTTAAAAAAATTGCCCGAAGCAAGAGTAGATCCCGACCTTCTGGTATCCGGCATCCCGGTCCATTTAACTTACGTGGATTTTTTTTAAGACTGAAAAAAAAATCCAAAACAGCTGAAAAGCGCATCGTAAGAAAATTGTAAAAGATTTTTCAAGGAATCTGTATTATCATCAGGGAATAACATAAGTTTTTAACGTCTTTTCAGACTAGATGGAAATAAGAATTAAAAATTATTTTCATTAATTTTTTTCTGAAAAAATATCTTCTCCTTTCGCTCCGGTGGGAATCGAACCACAGAACTTCCGATTGCCGGTCGGGTTCTTTCCCATTAAGCTACTAGAAAGATCGAGAGTAGAAACTTTTTTTTAAAATCCACACATTATTTTGCTAGATGGTACAAATAACATTTTTTCAAGGACTCTGTATTATCATTAGAGAATAACAGAAAATATTTAACGTCTTTTCAGACTAGATGAAGCTATGAAAGAAGAATTAAACCTTAAAAAATTGACCCTTAAAAACGGTAATTTTCCTTCAAATTTTTTTTTCAAAAGTTCTGTGGTCGAATCCCAGCGGAGCGAAAGGAGAAGATCTTTTTCAGAAAAAAATTATTGAAAATAATTTTTCTTTCATAGCTCCATATAGTCTGAAAAGACGTTAAATATTTGCTGTTATTCTCTAATGATAATACAGATTCCTTGAAAAATTTGATTTGTACCATCTAGGCACATATCAAATTTTTCAAGGAATCTGTATTATCATCAAAGAATAACAGAAATTTTTAACATCTTTTCAGACTAAATGGAAATATGAATTAAAAATTATTTTGATTAATTTTGTCTGAAAAAAGTTTCTTCTCTCGATCTCTCTAGTAGCTTAATGGGAAAGCACCCGACTGGCAATTGGAAGTTCAGTCGTTCCATTCTCAGCGGAGAGAAAGGAGAAGATCTTTTTTCAGAAAAAAATTAAAATAATCGTATAAGATGTCAAGCTGACATTTACTAATAAACTGTTGAATTGACATCATAGAAAAAGACGCAAGAAAAAAAACACGTAAAAAGCGAGCAGAAACATAGGAGTTTTAACCTGGAAAAAGTGAATGAATGAATTCAAAAATTACTTATACAATTGATTAGCAATAAACCTTGAGAATATTGGGAATTGTTAGAAATTCACGCCAATTTCCTTGACCACCTCCAGTAGCGCTGACACCTCTACTTTCGATAAATAATCCCATAAGTCGTGTCGCGAAAGCTCCAAATCCGGCAGTTAAGGAATCGCCTAAAGACGCGACTACGTCAATGTCCCCTGGTCTCAATTTGTGGACACTATTTGGTACAATTCTAGATCTTCCACCTTAAAAGAAGTGTTATTTTTTTTTATTTTAATTTTAAAATATATACACTTTTCTTAATTGCCAGAATAGAAATATTTTTTGTTCCGACGACAGGGATCACAGTCGGTCCCCTATTTTCCTTCTATAATCCCTACATTACAGAGTTTTTTCCATCTTTTCCGTCCTACTTTTTTCCAAGAAGGGGAAGTGAGGGGTAATGATAGGAGGGTAAGTAGAATAAGTAAGGGGAATTGAAGAGAAGGGGAGTAGAGGAAGTGAAAAGAAATTAATGGTGGAGAATTTTAGAGGGGATGTGAGGGGAAATGAGGAGAGCGGAAGTAGGGGAAGAGAGGGGAAATAAGGGATGGCTAGGGTAAGCAGGGGAAATTAGTGGTAGTAAAGTGAGCGGAAATTACGGGATGGGGAGTGAATGGAAATTATGGGAGAGGTAGTAGGGGAA
>CAKNYM010049835.1:0-31646 GCA_932195095.1 Andricus curvator
CCCTTCCCTGTAAAGGCCCCCTTCCCTCCCCATCCTCGCGTTAAAGTACCCACCCAGTACCACCATACCCTCTTCTCTTTCACCTAACAGGTCTTCCACCCTTTCTTTAATTCTTTCCATCCCATCCTTATTGTACACTGTCACAAACTTACACATTACTCCTCCTATCTTTACTTTCCTCATTTGCACTCCCTCCCCCTCTTCCTCTCCGTGAGCTTCTTCCTCTAATCCATCTCTAACCCCCGTTATAATTCCCCCACTAGCCCTTCCTTTCTTCTTCACTCTGACCGCCTCCTGGAGTCCCCACCTATACCCCCTTGGCAGCTTTGACTTTATTCTATCCCATTCCTTTCTTTCCACCCACGTCTGTACCAGTCCTACCACATCAAATTCCTGGATATACCTCCAGAACTCCTCATCCTTCTTCTTTACTCATCTCTCATCATTTAGAGCAATGTTGCACATTGTTTTATCACCTTTTCCTTCAAACACTATGATTTTTGTTTGATTTAAGTTAATTTTAAAGCCCATGTTCTTCATGCTTGTATTTAGTTTGCTCAACATTCTTTGCAACTCTTCGATTGATTGTGCTGTAACAACCTTTTCATCTGCGAAATCTAACCCACGTACCCTCACTGTCTCGAGATCTACACCTTCTTCGTCGAAGAGGGCCATTCTTAGACACTTGTCCATTAATATGATAAATAGCCATTAGGATATAACGCATCCTTGTTTAACCCCTTGCATAATATCGAACCAGTCACCGAGTTTCCCATTAACCCTTACACTCTCTTTGTTACCTGCATACACTGTTAGAAAAATCTGTACTAAATTTAGTATGCATGTAATGGAAGCAATAATGCACAACATGAAATTAAATTTTGTATACCAGCCCACAGTAAATTTAGTATATTTATAGTAAATTTAGTATACGCGTATACTAAATTTAATTTCATGTTGTGCATTCTTGCTTCCATTACATTTCTACTAAATTTAGTACAGATTTTTCTAACAGTGTATATTGTTTTTATTGCTTGTAGGAGCCATCCATTGACTGCGTACTCTTTGAGGACTTCCCAAAGTGTACTTCTATCCACCTTGTCAAATGCTTTTTCTAGGTCAACAAACGCACAAAAAACTTTCTTTCCTACTTGCAAACATTTTTCTGTGATCTGTCCTGAGCTAAATATTTGATCCGTAGATGATCTTCCTGGCATAAATCCACTTTGGACTTCCCGTATCTTTTCTTCTGTTATTTTCATTAACCTGCGGAAAAGTATTTTTGAGCATTTTACTTACGGTACTTACTATAAATTCTGGTTAAAAGTATCAGAAGTTTCTGGTTAAGAATTTTCTGGTTAATGTTACAAAAAATTCGAATAAAATTAACCAGCATATTTGGTGAAATCTTTACCAGACAGTTTTCTGGTAGCTTAGGAATACAACGTTCTATTCAACCTAACCAGATGTTCTGGTAAACTCAACCAGATGTTCTGGTAAGCTTAATCAAATATTCTGGTAGCCATCGATTTTCGACTATCGAATTTCGATACTCTTCTACCTTCATGAACTCTCTGCAACCCGCTTTGAAATTACATGGACTGCGTCCTAAAGAAAATAATCTAACGAAAGTTTCCGAAAACAGAGTGCAGCAACTATATTCTGTATATACACGTTAGAGGAACACGACGCGACAACCCGTTACCTTGGCAACAATGATTCGCGTCGTGTTCCTCTCATGTATAGCTAGCGCAAACGCAGTACCGCTACATGCCAAAGTTGGGGTCACTAGACTATTGTCTTCAGGATTTTATATAAAATGCACTTACAAGTTACTGGTTACTGGTGTTGACACATATGTATAACGCGCAGCTTTTTCTTATATAACATAATTAAATGCATGGTTCAGTGTAATTATGTATACTTATATTACTGAAAATACATTAAACAAGTCGCAATTGTTCGAGAATAAGACATTTACGATGAAGCGTCATTTGACACATCCAGCAGCACGACATGAAACAAAAGAAAGATTTCTGGAAACTGACACAAGATCGCGACACTTTTGTTACCAGCAATATATTAACCAGAATAGTTTTAACCAGAAAAAATCAAACAGAGTTAATTAACTAGAATTTTCTAGTCATGTTAACCATTATTTCTGATTAAAATAACTAGACATTTTGATCAGAAAAGCACTTAAAGAAAAACAATGTGAATGCAGGATTTAAAGTTTGATGTAAAAAAAGTCACTGAGTCATGATGATTAGTTGTTGAGCACCAAATACATATAATTTGTTAAAACAGAGTCAAAGTTTTGCCTTCTAGCAAAGGCTACATAAGTTTTACAATTAATTTAAAAGAAGACGGGTAAGAGTTGCCGACTCGAACTTCGTAACGTTCGACACTGACCCTGACCACCTCAATTCGTCCGGTGAGGAGAGAGATAACAGGGTAGACAAAGCAAGGTTGATACCTATGCGAACGCAAGAGAGAGAAAATAAAACTCACGCAGCACACAGTCATACAACACAAACACAATAGAGAAAACCGGCATGAGTTATCCGGACCCCCCCCCCCCTTTTTCGATGATTAACACGAAAATGACACTCATTATAGCCACACAAAAAAATTTCACTTGGTAGGTTGCACCTCCAAAGGGTGAAAGGGCAAGACACACAACTTTACAATGGGTCTATCAAGAGTCCCATTAGCAGTCCGCAGAGTAACGGATCTGACATAACTTTCAGCGTCCGGACCTATAGCAATGACGCGACCTAGAGCCCACTTTGTTGGAGGCAGATTTTCATGCAAGGTGAGCACGAGATCATCAATCTTGATTGGAGGCATAGGCCTCTGCCACTTCGGACGAGTTTGCAGTTTTTGCAGGTATTCAGAGGACCATCTAGCCCAGAAATCTTCATACATCTGTCTGGTAAGCTGCCAGCGTTGTAGTCTATTTTGCTTAATAACTATGAGAGATGGTTCTGGAACTGTGAATATTGGAGAACCGATCAAGAAATGACTCGGTGTCAACGGCACCAGATCACTCGGATCATCACTCTGAGCTTGTAGTGCACGTGAGTTCAGGCAAGCTTCCACCTGTGTGAGGAGAGTTGTAATTTCCTCAAAAGTCAGAGTAGTACCCCCCACTACTCGACGAAGATGATGTTTCACAGAGCGGACAGCTGCTTCCTAAAGTCCTCCGAAGTGTGGGGCGGCTAGAGGGTTGAAACGCCACGTAGTTCCGTTGTCAGCAAGATAACGGTTGATGGTCACAGAGACAGCGGAGGCCTCATCAAAAAGTGTACGGGGCTGTTTATCGGTCCCCACTCGGGGGGCCTCGACCTTTTGTAGTTCGCATCCAAATGGGACTAGCGTAATCTAGACCGCTTATAGCCAAGGGTCTAGACGGTCGAGTAACTCTATGAGTAGGCAGTTGACCCATAAGTTGAGTACAGGTGGTTGCACGATGTCGAGCGCAAGTAACGCAACGACTCAAGACCTTCTTTACAACACAACGTCCTGTGATGATCCAATACTGTCTTTGTACTGGGAGTTGTTTGCGCAGCAACTCAAGCTCTTTGAAGAAGTGTCGGCGTTGTTCATACCCAATCAGATGGCATCGAGCACGTTTCAAAACGTCTGGGTTAAGCTTACATGGAGGAAAGTCAATGGATTTCTTTTGGAACTGATCGATGAATCGTAGACAGAGAGCAGTAATGCAAAGGAGTTTCGTCAAGGTCGAGTATCGACCCAGCAGGCACCACGGTGGATCAAGTTCAACCGTTGCAGCATGGACAACGGTCCTTTCCTCTCTGTTGGTGCTCGGATCCATTGAGCTCGTAGAAGATGGCCAAAAAGTGGGTGGTTGCGATAACTAAGGTGGTCCAGCCCACCAGAGAGGACGGCTCTCCAAAAGTAAAGGAGAAATTCCTCGAGACGCACAATCAGCTGGATTATCAGTCCCTGGAACCAGATTCAGGATAGCGTGAGGCAAAAGAGTCTGTATTTCCGAGACCCGATTCGAAATATATGTCATCCATCGTAGAGAATAGCCTCGGATCCAATCGAGAGTATTTGCCGAATCGGACCATAGATGACTCGGCACCGTAGTGGGTAGATTCAAGACCAAGCGAACAGGAACTACCAGCCGAACAAGCAGAACAGCTGCACAAAGTTCTAAACGAGGCAAAGATGTTGAACCTGAATCTTAAAACAGTCCGAAACAGGTTGCCAAAGAATTCCAAGAGCCCTGTGAGTTGGTTCTTGTGTAAATTCATAAGAAGATGCATTTTCTTTGTCATTTTCCGGGACTCCTTGTAGAACATCGTCGCAGTTCGACAACCATTTCTTCAAGATGAAACCGCCCACGTTGAGCAGCAGAGTCACATGGCGGCGTCTCTCTATGGATGTAGCGATGTCGTAGGCTCCGGAAAGTACATCGTCCACATAAATTTCGTTCTTCAGAATATCAGTGGCCAAAGGAAAGTTGATTCCTTCGTCCTCTGTCAGTTGATGTAAAGTACGGATCGCCAAGTAAGGAGACGAAGCAAATCCGGAAGTTACGGTGTTCAGACAATATGTCCGGAATTCGTCGTCAGGAGTTGACCTCCAAAGTATCTTCTGGTAGGTGCGGTTTTCAGGATGGATCTAGATACGTCGGAACATCTTCTCAATGTCCGCCGTGAACACGATCAGGTAGGATCTTCAACGAAGTATGCTGTCTGGAAGTTCTGTTTGAAGTTTGGGCCCCGAGTGCAGTAGCTCATTTAGAGAAATACCCAAATCAGTTTGCTGAGAAGCATTGAAAACCGCTCGAAATTTTGTACTAGAACTGGTTTCCTTGATGACGCAGTGGTGCGGTAAAAAATAACCCTGAGTAGATTGTAGCTCATCAAGATTAGACACTAAGTCCATCTTACCTAAACCGATCCTTCATTGGAAGTCGAACAATGTAACGGCCCTCTTCGGAACGCTGATAAGTGAAGAGAAAGAGTTTCTCGCATTCCTCCTCATCAAGGGTGAACTTAGGAGATACAGTCGGTAGATCCTCCTGTACAAAAAATCGACGCAGCAGGTCTAACAATTCGTCATTAACTGTGCATTGCAGTCCAACAATCTGACAAGTAAACGAAGAAGGTTCCTCAGAAAATAGACCGGACAAGATCCAGCCCAACGAAGTTTGCTGAGCCGTAGGAGAACCCAAAGGACCCTTTCGGACTCCTTCCTCAATGACGTATGAGTAAACCTCTGCACCTAAAATCATGTCAATCGAGCCACCACGATCGACAAGCGGATCCGCCAATTCCAGCCCCTGAATGTGAAGCCAATGATCCGTAGAAATACCACGAGGGGGTACATAAGACGTAAGCTTCGGTAAAACGATAAAGCGTACATAGAAACTAGCCTCAGGATTAACACATGATGTTACCCTAACATTTACCAAACCCCGAGAGGCTTTTGTGCATTGGTCCTCGACGCCCCCCCATTGTGACGATGGCACGAAGTCGTTTTAACTTAAGTCTCCTAGCAAGAGACTCAGAAATATAAGACGCTTGAGCGCCCTGATCGAGAAGTGCTCGGAAAGAATATAAATAGCCATCTGATCCTTCAGTGGAAACGATTGCTGTGGCTAGAAGCACGGGACCATCAAGTCACAGAGGAGCTTTAGCAACACGCGAATTGACGGAAGACATAGCAGGTGTAAATGCGTTGCTATTTACATTTAAATTAGACGTGGTACACCGAAAAAACGATATTCTAATATCAAGAGTGTCATATTCTTACAGGCATATTCTTATTAATATTCTTTTTGCAGCACCCACCTCTAAAGTTGACGTTTTCACGCTTCTAAATTGTGCCTAAAGGACCTTATTTGAGCAGACTGTGTGCGAATAATTTTCGCGCATGCGCAATTTGAAGATGGCTTACTTTAGGCACTGGTGAAAAAGTTGCGCATGCGCACTTTTGAGATGAGGTACTTTAGACACTGGCATAGGTAACTTTAAACACTGGTGTTGGTATCAGCTTGAAATAAATTTAGATTTAACTTGAACAAATGTTTTAATGATTGAAGTTTTGTTTTTAGGGTTTCGTAGCCCCCCCCCCCTCCCCCGGCAAAAGAGCATAAACGAGAACATTTTTTTGGAATAATTTTTTTTACAACAAATTTTTTTGTTTCAAAATTTTTTTTTACAAAATTTTTTTTTCAAACATTTTTTGTCACCAAATTTTTTTTCAAAAATTTTTATTCACAAAAATTTTTTTCCAACATTTTTTTGCACCAAATTTTTTTTTCATAACATTTTTTTCAAGTTTTTTTTCAACAAAATTTCTTTACTCCACTCTATGCAATATAAAATTAGTATTTTCCGTTACCTCCTCCTAACAACTTTTTCGGACAGGCGTTGCAAAAAATAGCGTGTGATACACGTGCGCACAGGTGATTGCTAACTCGTGTGATTGCATCATTCGCCTGCGGCTTATGCTGCAAAATTCACACTCGCACACAATCACCTATTTTGCGCACTTGTATCACAAATAACTATAATGAAGTAAGCGAAATTCTTAATTTAAGAGGAAAATGTGCCTTGCTCTGTTCAATAATTTCTTTCAATGTTTTGTGCGACGTGCTTTTCGATCAGTTTTTCGGATTCGTAATAAGTGACAAGCTCGAAGAAACGCGACCAATTCTAAGGATAAATGGCGTGCACACATCCATCTCCTTCTCATTACAGAAAATGTTAGAGTGAGAAAGGTCTGATGTCATATTGAGGTTGAATACCGGCGTGCCACCCCGAGACATAACCTCTCTACATTATTTATTCGTTGACGAGTGACATCAAACTTTTCTCACTTTAACGTTCTCTGCGAAAAGAAAGAGATAGAGTTAGAGATGTGCACATGCGATTCATCCGCAGAATTGGTTGCATTTCTTCGAGCTCGTCACTTATTATACCATTACTGCGACAGATTTCGGATGCAACTATTCTTAAACTTAGTGGGGAATTCTTACAATTAGACAAGCATATACAGGGTGTTTTTTTTAACTTGAGACAACGAAATATCTCAAAAAATACGCATCCTACGGAAAAAATGTCTCGAATAAAAAATTTTTATTTTCGAGGGGGAAAAAATATTTGCTAAAATTTACCCCACCCCCACCCCACAGGAGGCAGGGGTGGGGGTAACTTTGTAATTTCCAATGGCAACCCCAATTTTTTATCACAGATTCAGATTCTCCTTTACGAAATACGTAAGTTTTATTCGGAAGATTTGTTTCGATTCGCGATAGATGTCGCTGCAATTGCGAAAAATGAAATTGTTGACACTATTTTAGCTCTACCCAGGAATAACGACGCGGACGTAGTAGTTGTCTATTCCCTTCGGGGTGCTTAATTTCGGTGAGTCCCCTTGCCTCTCACCACAGGGATGCTTGATTTCGATTAATTATTTTACAATAAGTGCTCAAAATGGTGTCCTCGCACTTCGATGCACTTGTTAATCCGAGCTTTGAAAGATTCCACACAACTGCCAATTGTGTCTGGTGATATTTGTGCACAAGCAGACCTGATTCGCTCGATCATGTTATCACGAGTTGTGGGCACTTCTTGATACACGCGATTCTTTAGATAACCCCACAAATAGAAATCCGGCGCCGTAAGATCTGGCGATCTGGTAGGCCAATTTACTGGACCTCCTCTACCGATCCATCGTCCATTGAATTCGCGATTGAGTACTTCCCTCGCGATTGCCGCATAATGTGCTGGACAACCGTCCTGTTGAAACCACATGTTGTGTCGCACTTCCAAGCTTAGGTCTTCCAGCAATACTGGAAGTAGATTTTCTGAAAAGTTACGATATTTTTCACCGTTCAAATTTCCATCAACAAAATACGGACCGATAAGTTGATCTCCAATTATTCCACACTAAACGTTCACGGACCATGGACGCTGATGCTCAACTTCACGCAACCAATGTGGATTTTCTACACTCCAATAATGCATGTTGTGCCGATTAACGTTACCATGGTTTGTGAAAGACGACTCGTCTGTGAAGAGTACTAGAAAAAAGAAATTCGGGTTTCCTTGTATCTGCTGAACCGCCCATTGACAAAATATCACTCGGTTCTGAAAATCATTGCCATGAAGTTCTTGATGCAGTGAAATATGATACGGATGATAATTATTACGTTTTAATACCTTCCAAACACTGGATAGAGACATTCCGGAATCGCGGCTTAGTTGTCGAGTACTAACATGAGGGTGATGAGTGACTGCAGCTAAAATTGCAATTTCATTATCAACTCCAGTAACTGTTACTTGACGCTTCCTTTTTTTCGGTTGTACACTTCCGTCAGTGATGAAGTTTCGGACAACCCGGTAAAAAGACGCGCGTGAAGGAACACTTTCTGGAAAGCGTTGAGCATAAAGCGTGAGAGCATCATTGATATTCCTGCCACTTTCTACATAAATGAGAATCATTTCAATCTTCTGTTGCTGAGATAGAATTTCCATGGTAAAAGTAATGAAGTAAGGTAATGAGGAAATACAACGACACCCAAACCAACTCAAACGAAAGTGACCAACAACAATAACCCAAACGAAAGCAACCAACACACCCAAATCAAATGAACACAATCAACCTTCCTAATGAATAAACGTTAAGCACGGACAGACGCGGTTATCGCTCGGCCGGAATGACGTCGAGGATTGTAGACAGTGGAGACTCGATGATATGTAATGTCTACATCCAAAATCGACTGTCGTCAACCAACTGCATTCGGGAATGGTTTTCGACAGTTTTATCACTTTTACTGTCCCGTTGCCAAAAGTTCAAGCACCCCGATGGATGGTGAGAGGCAAGGGGACTCACCGAAATTAAGCACCCCGAAGGGAATAGACAACTACTACGTCCGCGTCGTTATTCCTGGGTAGAGCTAAAATAGTGTCAACAATTTCATTTTTCGCAATTGCAGCGCCATCTATCGCGAATCGAAACAAATTTTCCGAATAAAACTTACGTATTTCGTAAAGGAGAATCTGAATCTGTGATAAAAAATTGGGGTTGCCATTTGAAATTACAAAGTTACCCTCACCCCTGCCTCCTGTGGGGGTGGGGTAAATTTTAGCAAATCTTTTTTCCCCCTCGAACATAAAAAGTTTTTATTCCAGACATTTTTTCCGTAGGATGCGTATTTTTTGAGATATTTCGTTGTCTCAAGTTAAAAAAAACACCCTGTATATTCTTAAGGTAAGAGGGCCTCCATCGTACATTAAGAATATATTCTTGGCGCCTATTCAAGTTGCAAATATTTTTAAACTTAGTGGGAAATTATTAAAATTAGAATATCGTTTTTTCGGTGTAGGCAGAGCTGTATTGCCAGATTCACCTCCTGGAGCGTTACTAGAAGACCGATGTAGCATGGTATGATGTTGACCAGAGCAAGTTTGACAACGCTTGGGTGAAACACACTCTCGGATCATGTGCTTTCCCAAGCAATTAAAACATAACCCACACTTACGAATTAGTTCTCGTCGCTGATCAGGAGTCTTGTATCTAAAAAGACTACAAAACAAAACAAAGTGCTTACCAGGGCATAGCGGAGAACCACCCTCTTTTAGTGCAGCACCATGAGCTTGTGTGTGAAAACCCTTCTTACAAGATTTGACACCTGTCATTTTAAATTTACTTTCGGTAAACGAATGCTTGAATTGAGAACCTTCCCCAAACTCAAGTGACTTCAAAGCGTTCACTCGTGAAAGTAAAAAGGTCCTTAAAGTCTCGAACGAAGGATTAGTAGGAAGTGATTCCGTTTTTTCTTCCCAAGCCTTGCGGGAGAAGCGGTCTAAACGGTTCACTCTCATGTAAACCAGGATATCATCCCAGTATTTCGTTGGTCTGGTCTTGGAGGTAAGTCCACCAATCACTTCACAAGTGTCATTTAAGAGAGTACGAAGTCCCGAAACATGCTCCTTAGTGACAGGTTCTATCCCGAAAAGTTTCCCTAAATATGCGTTGATGAGGACCCGTTCACTATCGTAGCGATCCATAAGTGTCGTCCATGCTCGCTCCAGGTTATACATGCTATCGCAAGCCTGTTATTCTGTGAAGCGACTTGTGGCAGTGATGGTCTGCCGATCAACATCAAGCATTGCGCCCGCACCGGCGTATGGATTCACATCGTACGAGCAAGTGTAACGAGGCACCTGTTGCCCAGAGCGCGGGACGTCTTCTCGTGACGTCAGGTATCGATCGCCGAAAATTGCCTTCACTACACTATCACAGTGCGATTTCGCAACAAGACGCTCGAAATCCGCCACATTTACCCTTTCACAAAACAGCCTTTGCGATGCACCTTTAGAACACCTCACATTAGTCACTTTAATCCTGCAAAGAACACTGTAATCCACCAGCTGAAGCCCTCATCCGGCTTTCGAAGGACCAATAATGATGAGAAAAGCACTTGAAGAAAAACAATGTACATGCAGGATTTAAAGTTTGATGGTAAAAAAAAGTTACTGAGTCATGATGATTAGTTGTTGAGCACCAAATACATATAATTTGTTAAAACAGAGTCAAAGTTTTGCCTTCTAGCAAAAGCTACATAAGTTTTACAATTAATTTAAAAGAAGACGGGTAAGAGGTGCCGACTCGAACTTCGTAACGTTCGACACTGACCCTGACCACCTCAATTGGTCCGGTGAGGAGAGAGATAACAGGGTAGACAAAGCAAGTTTGATACCTATGCGAACGCAAGAGAGAGAAAATAAAACTCACGCAGCACACAGGCATACAACACAAACACAATAGAGAAAACCGACATGAATTATCTGGAGCACATTTTGTAACCAGACACGTCTGATAACTTTAACTAGAACTTTTTTTTGAGTAATCATTGCTGCTTCCGTGTCACACTCTATTGTTGATGTCGAAGAATCAGTCGGAAACATAGCGACGTGAATAATTACACAGCAAAACAAAGAAAAAGTTGGATCTCCGACGGACCATAATATATAGATATTATGGTATAATATCTAATATCTTTTATTCAATATACAAGATATTAAAGGGCAATTTCTGTTCATATTAAAAGAATAAAATGTGTGATATTAACCGTTAATATCTAAGATATTAAAAAAGCGAAATTTTATCGGAGCAATGTCATTGACGTCTGGCGTGGCGTCAAAAGATTCTAACCCCGCTTTGTCCGTATCTTGAGAAATCGTTGTGTGTGTTGTGGTTTTTCGGTTATATATTGCGTTAAAAATTTTGGCGGAAAATGGATTAAGTGTTTTTGGACATGGATATCATAATTTTCTAAAGAAAATTACGACTTGCGCTACAGGCATCACTTCTGTTAGCCTTGAACAGCGTGTATTATTATCAATGCTTAAGAATTCGGACATCAAAAACAGAGGACTGCGATGTAATATCCTTTTGGATTTTATAGAAATTGGCATGATGTACAGGTAATTTTTGCATAATTAAAAAATATTTGTTGAATATCTTAGATTCTGCTCTTTAATATCTTGGATATTGTCAGGTAAAATCTTCTTTTTAATGTCTATGGATGCTCTTCTTCAATATCTAGATTTCTGTCCCATAGTTCAATCGCTAAGATATTAACTAGTAATATCTAGATAGTCTTCTTTAATAACTATTTTTCTCCGTGTTGACTTTCGATAACGACATCTTTGAAATGAACAGTGTAAAAACTTTGAAAAAAATCATATAGATACTTTTATATTTTGACTATACATGCGTGAAAACAAAATTGCAATATATTAATAACAATTAATGTAAAATGAATTTTAACATGACTATGCTATCTCTGATAATATACGTATTAGAGAGGTATATTTTGGCTTAAACTGCTTGGGAAATTTCAACAAATGCAATCGAATAATAATTAGGAATGACAACCTTGATACCTATTAATTAATAACAAATAATCCTGGAAGACCGACGATTGGCAGTGTGGGTGTGAGGACACAGCGGGATACCATAACTGACGGGTCTCTCCATTGAAAAAAGTAGCTACTGCACGAAAAGTTGCCATTGGAAATCAAAGTATCTTTTTCCTCTTTTCAGAACTTGATGAATGATCAGACCTCTGACGTGACCCTCTAGCTATGGTATCCTATAGCCATTAGTCTCCACACACCCACACTACCATTCGTCGGTATTCCAGGATTATTTGTTATTAATTAATAGGTTTTAAGATTGCTATTTCTAATTTTTATTCGATTGTATTCATTGAAATTTTCCAAGCAATTTAAGACAAAATATAACTCTCTACTACGTATATTACGAGAGATCGCATAGTCATGTTGAAATGCATTTTACGTTAATTGTTATTAATATATTGCAATTTTGTTTTCACGTATGTATAGTCAAAATATGAATGGATCTATATAATTTTTTTCAAATTTTTCAGATTGTTCAGTTCAAAGATGTCGTCATTGAAAGTCAAGCAAGGACAGAGTGACGCGAAAAACCCACGGTTTTCATCCTTTCGCGAAGGATATTTCCAACCCAATTTTTGTACATGAAGAAATGGGTACTTGTCGTAAGCGCAATAAAGTAAGCTTTATCATGGTATAAGCTGTGTTGTTATGCAATTTTTTTCTTACGAGTCAATTACAAAAATGTGCAGCTGTTTTGGAGTGGCCTTCCTATCGTGAACGGATAGGAGTCAATTCCGATGTATTTTGAGCCGCTGAATCCGTATCTGAGGTCGGAATTTGAATGCTATCTTCTATTTTCAGCATAACCTCAAAAAACGTACTTTTTAAAATGTTTGTTGAGGTGATGTTGAAAATGAGAGCTAACTTTCCAATTCCGACCTCAGACTTGGATTCAGCGGGTCAAAATACTCGTACATGGGAATTGACTAGTCGAGACCGTCAGAGATCCAACTTTTTTTTGTATGGCTGTGTTATGTGTTAACAGATGCATGGCAATCGTGGCATTCCGTGCATGTGAAGCGGGACGAAAATTCCTGATTGACACCTAATGACGAGTAGTGGTAAAATTCCATTATGTTCTCACAATTTCCATATACCATCTTTTACAAAAAATATCCTGTGCAACCACGAAGGAATAGTAAGGTGTGGTATCACCCTATGTGTTTGGTGAGCAGAGGTGGGACGAGCAATGTCCAAGTATTCGTTAATGTTTGCCACGAATGGAAACCCGTGAGCAGTCCCGTGCACATGCGCAGTTATATTCAATTAAACAATAATAATTAATAGTCTCCAATTGAAATAATGTTTATTTTTCAACAAATTTTTTATTAATTAATAAACTTTTCAAAACTTTTTTATTAATTTATTTACTCCCAACGCGTGTTGACATCGTTGGCATGGCAATCGCCAGTGTGCATGTGCGCGGGGTTGCTCACGGGTTTCCATTTGTGGCAAACATTAACGAATTCTTGGACGTTGCACGTCCCACTCCCCACTTACAGGGGTACTTCTCCTTACTATTCCTTCGTGTGTGCGACCATCTCTGGTGCGACTGAGGAAAGTGATCAATTCTAACTCGTGTGATTACTGCCCTCGCTTCGTTCGAGCAACAAATTTCACACTCGTCGGAATCATTCCAGCGGCGGATGGGGCCATGTCATCTATCAGGGTGGAACGGAACTTTTGTTAATATAAATAGATTCTTCGCTATATGTGCCGTTTACGTTCTCATACTTTTCAATATGATTTTTCTAGAAATACCTACTCTTTAAAAAAAATTACATTTGGGGACGCTGTGATGCTGAAGGGGCGCCTAACGAAAGAAACGCGGGTTGGCGGCGCCTGCGTATACTCAAGCCGGTCCACCGCTGAATCATTTTGATTGCACCCGAATTAATTATTTTCGAAGACTTAGGATTCAGTTGGAATGAAGTGGATCAAATATCGGATTTAAAAGTAGTCAGATTGATTGGATTTCACGCATTCAGGCGGATAAAGATAGATTGTTTTCTGTTTCATTCCGAAATTTGAATATATTATAATCAAGTCAGAAATCGATTGTGCATTAAAATTTTTTATTTGCATTAAAAAATGGTAGACAATAGTTGGCTGGTTCTTTTTTAATTTTGGAAAAAAAAATTTGATTTAGAAACAATGGTGAAGAATAATTCCTAAAGAGCATGTGGCTATAAAAAAATTTTATTTATTTTGTTAAGTCCGAAAACGTGAATCAACGTCTCGGATATCAAAAGCTATGGCAATTGGCAGGCCTGGCAAATTAGTTCGTGATTTGAAGTTGTAGCATTCTTGTATCCTTGGTAATTAATCTCAGTTGCGAGAAAGGGTAGCACTAGCGCTGCAAACCGGCCAAATGCGGAACTAATGCTCTCAATCGACCTGCGCGGCTGAAGGGACATTAGTAGCTAGACATTTAAATTAGTACGCGGATAACTTTTGACAGACTAATCAGATAAGTTGAAATTTTACACACACTTTAAGGGAACAAAAAGAAAGATGGAGTAAATCGAAAAAAATTGCTTATTCGTTTTATTTTTCATCAGTTTATTGTATCGAGTACGAAAAAATATTTCTGCAAATTTGTTTCCTTGAAAAATGTTATTCATTTGAATATTATTAATAATAATAATCGACAAGTTAGTATTCGCAGTATGAAGTTGGTTCGCAGAGATGCTTTTGTTTTTTTAGTCCGGTTTTCTTTTGTTCGTTTTATTATTTAAAGGATATCAAGTTTAGAAATACAGAAGTGTAATAGGAAATAATGTTTTTTATTTACTTAAATACTTAGAATAGAGAAGAAGCCTAATATTCTAATATTATACTTCTAATATCAGTCCAATATTAATAATGAAATTGTTAAAATCTGTTACAATAGCAATTTCTTAATTTTAAGCATGAGTAAACTCTTTAACCTTTTTAGTTTATTTGTTTGAAAAAGTCAGAATGAGTTCCATTTTTATAAAAGTTATATGACTTTCTTCTTTTTTAAATCTTTCAAAACTGTAAATTAGAAAAAAATTATCTTGTTGATCGGCTTTGAACTTTGAACTTGTATCCTTTGAAAATAATGTTATTTTCTAGTTGCAAAACAAATAAAAACCACTGATTTGTTAAATAATTAATTTTGAGCTGAAATATCCTCAAGTATATACGTTTGAAATTAAATAATTGTATAGGTTGCGCCTAGTCGTCCCGAAAAATTGGGCACAAATGAGCCAATCTTATGAAAAATATTTGACTACTCATCCCGAATTTAAGAACAAGACACTTCGAATTTTAAATTTAAAACTTCAAGTATAATTGAATAAATCTCAATTTCAAGTCTTTGATATTAAATCACCTGTAAATGAGCAATACTTAAAATTGTACACTTTTAAAATCTTGGAGGCTATAAAAATTGAGAAATTTGTATTCTTAGGCTTACCAATTTATACTATACTATTTATACTATTTTTAGATTTAGAACGTTGTAAATAAAAAAAATTTGTATCAATAAAAAATGTTACAATATAAAATTTAAAGCCTTTCAAAGTATATATATATATATATATATATATATTTAAAGCAATGAAAATTGGGGGCATTCCCCGATTGCCTGAAAATTTCTGAATTCCTTAAATTATCAAAAATCCTTGCTTTTTCTGAATTCCTAGAAAACCTTGAATATTGTGAATTCCCTGAATTCCTGAAGTTCCTTGAATTCGCTAAGAGTCCCTGAAAATCTGAAATTCTCTAAATTCAATGAAATCCTTGAAATTTCGGAATTGAGTACTGAAAATCTCTGATTTCCTTCAATTCTCAGAACTCCTTAAATCCTCTAAATTCCTCAAATTCTGTGAATTCCTGATTTCTTTGAATTTCCTGAACGCTTTGAATATCCGGAATTTGTTACATATTCTAAATTTTTTGTATTCTCAGAATTCGTGAACATCTCTGAATTCCTTGAATATCCTAAATGCCTGAATTCATAGATTTTCTTGAATTCCTTCAATTCCGCAGTCCGTGAGATTCAGAGAGTTCGAAGAATGTAGAAAATTCCACGAATTCAAGGAATTCAAATAATACAGGCGGCCATGTAGATGCATTCAGATATATCTGGGAATTTCGAGGAATTCAGTTGATTTCAAGGAATTTAAAAGAATTTGAAACAGTTTAAAGGCATTTGCAACAATTCAAAACAATGAAAAATTATTAAAAACTGAATATTTTTAAAGTATTTTCTTCAATTCCCCATGATCCTTTCCACATTAATCTGTGAAAAAATAAAAACATTTAGCTTGCAAAATAAAACCATGCCTCTCAAATTATTATTATTTACAATTAGAAAATTTGAAACATAGTAACCTTTTTTATATTTGTATATTACAAATTAGCTAGTCATAATATTGCTAGTCAATAATAATATATTCATATTAAATTTTTTTTTCATTCTCAATAAGAAGGGGGGGGGGAGGTCAACAATTCGTCACATGAATCTTAGGGGGGAGGGGTCTTCAGATCGTCACGGTCTTTCACTTGGGAGGGGGGGGGGGGGGTCAATTTTGACTATTTTTAGCGTCACGCGATTTGTGGACGGTCCCAAACAAACGTTGTTCACCCTAAAAACAACAGGAAATTTGTTATTGATCATTTTTTGATAGGACGGGTATTTGTTGTTTTAATCGTAAAAAATAACATTAAAAATAAGAAAATTAATAAATTTATGGAAAAACGACACAAGATGCAATAAAATGTTTAATAACGAAATTGTGTTTGTTTTTGATAGGATGCGCACCTTTTTTAATTATAAAAACAAGCCAATGAAAATTGAATTAATACAATCATTGAATTATTTTCTTAATGTCATAACATTAATTGACCATTACTATCAGGGCAATAATATCTTTTAATAATTCTTTGAGTCAATGAAATATTTTCTGATAATTGCGTAAATATTTTTGAAGAAAAGTGTGTGCTGATAATTTCCAATTTTTTACCTTCAATTAGATTTGAAAGCTCGAAATGATATCATATTCATACTGTGCGGGATTCTAGTTTAAATTTCCCGCTACTAATGTCCCTACAGCCGCACAGTCCCTTTGAGAGCATTAATTCCGCATTTAGTCGGTGTGCAGCGCCAGTGCTACCTTTTCTCGCAACTGAGATTAATCGTCAAGAATATACATAAGAATGCTTTAACATGAAACAGTTGAAACCACGAATCAATTTGCGAGGCGGCCGCGGCCTGCCAATTGCCATAGCTTTTGATGTCCGAGATGTTAATTAACGTTTTCGGACTTAACAAAATGAATACATTTTTTTTATAGCCACATGCTCTTTAGGAGTTATTCTTTACTTATTGTTTCAAAATACCAATTTTTCAAAAACAAAATTTAAAAAGTGCCAGCGAAATGTCTACCACTTTTTAATACAAATAAAAAATTTTAATATAAATCGATTTCTGATTCAATTATATTAATTAGACTTACTATTTTCATTAAAAATACTAATTTCTCTTTCAAAAAATTTGTCACATTAATTTACTTTCTTTAAAACCAAAAAATCCAAATTTAAACAAAAAATTCATAAAGAAAAAATAAATCGTGACAATAGTCTTAAAGTACATGAAAATAGCTCTCCAATACACTATCACTATAATAAAAGTCTAATCGGATAATCGTAATACATATTACACTAACGTGACGGTGAAAAAGTACCTGAAAAAGTGAAAACTTCAGGCCCCGGCATATTGACCACCGTTTGATAAATAGACCTATGGTAATTAATACGGGCCAACTAGGACTATAATTCAGCCAATTTTCAACCCGATTAAACAAACAAAAAACGATTTCAAGTGGGAACACATGACGTGTTCTGCCCCATATAGAGATAACTATGTATAGGATTTTGAACAAATCGGAGTAAATAAAAGAATTCCAGCAAGCTATTTATGCTCAGCGATTTAGAACGTAAATTGAAATTTTACCGCTTACACGTCAGATGAAAGCCCTCGCGGGTAATTTATTGGCGTAATCTTTAAAAATCGCATGATAAAGAATGAACTGAAATAATGTATCATGACATATCAATTTCGATGTTCCATGTAACTTCTTCACTCTAGTCAGTGTTTATAGACATAGCATATATATTACTAACAACTACCTTTCTTCTTGCAGATTCCTCGCTATTTGGTGGCCATTGAAGTGTCAAATTACCAAGAGGCGAGCTCGATTGATGATTTTAGTGATATGGTTCATTGCGCTCACAACAACTTTGCCTTGGCTCTTATTTTTCGATCTAGTGGCAATATACGGTGACCAGCATCCAGATTTGAGATTGTGTATTGAGATGTGGCCTCGTCCACAAGATGGATCTTTGTTCTTCCTCGTTGGTAACTTGATGCTCTGTTACGTACTGCCTATGCTATTGATATCAATTTGTTACATTTTGATATGGATAAGGGTCTGGAAAAGACACATTCCTTCAGACACGAAAGATGCGCAGATGGAAAGAATGCAGCAAAAATCCAAGGTCAAAGTTGTTAAAATGTTGGTTGTGGTAGTGATACTATTTGTACTCTCCTGGTTGCCACTTTACGTTATCTTTACTAGAATTAAATTGGGTGGTGACATTGCTGAATGGGAGGATGAAATTTTACCGATTGCAACGCCTATCGCTCAGTGGTTGGGATCGAGCAACTCTTGTATCAATCCCATATTGTACGCATTTTTCAACAAGAAGTACCGACGTGGATTCATGGCAATACTAAAAAGCGGAAGATGCTGTGGTAAATTGAGATATTATGAGACAGTAGCCATAATGTCCTCTTCTACGAGCATGAGAAAGTCATCTTATTACGTTAACAACAACAACAACAATAACAACAATAACAATAACAATAATAATGGCTCTACCAGGCGTAACTTTCACCACCACGGACCTCCCGTTCATCAAGACAGCAACGTTTCGTATATTTTTAATCACAGTGGGGTTTAATCACCACTGAGGCAAGTACCGCACGCACATAACTTGATACATTGCATTTGATGCTCGAGGTAATATGCCTCAAAAGTCAGCCGTGATTGGCTGCTCAAATGCGCGGGGTTTTCGCACAGAGAGAGCCGGTGCGAGTCTTTAAGGATCAGCAATGATGAATCGATTGGTGCTCGTGCCGGAAACAGGTGTTAATGCGATAACATGCTCTACTGTACACTTATCAAAGTTTTTGATTTGAAGCATCGCAGGAACATGCAAACACCATTCTTTGCAGAAATTGTGTACATTTCAAAAAAACATTATCAATAGGTATTACATACCAATACAAACACACACTCACTCGCACAAAATCGAATGCTTTCTAAATATTGCTGAAAAACGTAAGGAAAAAGCTCAACACCATTGAACACGTTACGAATACACAGGACGTCTAACGTATCTAAGTTTGCAGATTGTACATCAAGAACCACGAAATCGCCGAGTTCTGTTTCAGGTTACAGTGATAAGGTTAAGCACTCTTTTAGTTGTTTGGTTTAATTATTATATATACACATTTAAATTGCGCGCAATAAAGTTTATAAGGATTTCATTATTTGGCTATGAAAGCACTCATTGGTCGCAAGTACTCTCCTCAAATTGAGTGTATAACGGTATGTCATATAGCAGAGCGTTGAATTATGCAGACAGAACGAACAAACACAAATATTGAAATATAGTGGCATGATTTTTACTGAGGAATATTTTGCTTGCTCTACTCGAATTTGGATATATACAATATCATTGACAGTTGCTAGGGGCATTTAGATATAAGGCAGACAGCAAATTAATGCATATTAAAATCCTATTTTTCTTCTGTTTTTTGCTTCTCTTAGAAAGAAAATGATTACAGTGTCCGCAGTGCAGCTGAGTCAAATATGAAATAATGTTTTTAGAACGCAATCATAAAAATGGCGTGTTTTCATGCCTCCATAGACAAACACAAAAGTACGCGTTTTGAGCGGTGTCTAACGGTTGGTTGGATGAGTTACAAAATAGGGTTCAGTAAGCACGGCGCGGCGTGACGTACAGTTAAAAAAAGAGCTCGATTTGTGCGTGTCTCCGTATTTTTGTAGCACTAGAGAGAGACCGTGGTTGACAAAGATAGAAAGAGAAATTCATAACGGATTGGTGAGTCGATGTTTCTAACGAAGAGTGTAGTGCATTTTTCCATGGAGACAATGAAATCACGGCATTTATGATTTTGTTCTGAAAAGTATCGTTCGTGACTCCTGTGAACTGACGGCTTTTTTTTAAACTCGCGCCATGTTTTTGTAACTCGTCTCCGGTTTGGGCGCCTTCGGCGCCCTCACCCACGACTCGTTACAAAAGCATTGCGCTCGTTTCAAGAAGGCCATCAGTCACACTAGTTACGAAATGTACTATTTCAAAATCGTCAAAAACAGGCATACGCCCTCTATAATGTACAATAATATTTTGTTTTACTTATAAATGAGGAGCTGATAGCAAAAGCGGATTAAAAAAAAAATCTTTTGAGCAAAAATGTGCTAAGGAATTTTTGGGCAAAAACGAGTTAAGAAAAAAAAGGAAAACAAGGATTATGTTGTGTATTGTAATATAATGGCATAATAGAACGATGTGATATAACATATCTTTAGTTCTAGTATACCTTTATATTATAATACCTTTATATTATAATACAGGATGCAACCGTCGTTTTTCTTGTTTCTTTTTAACTTATTTTTGCTCCAACGATTTTTTAACCTGCTTTTAGCATCAGTCTCTAAAATATAAACTCAAAGACCATGCTGCCTCTTTGAAAGCATCCTTTTGCCACGTACATTTTTTATTTTTCTTTGCTCTTTCAGTTTACCTATTATTAAGGTAGCTGTGCTCAAATATTTGAAGCTGTAGAGGATAATTATTACTTTCAAATAATATCTTTATTAGGGTGGTAAAAAAATGTACATTTTAGAATTTTTGACCAGCGAGTTCGCCAAATCGTTCTCTCATGGAAACAAATGAATACATATTTTTTTATTAAAAAAAAGATTTTTAGTCGGTAATCAAACAAGTTTTGTGTCCTATGGACTTTAACACGTAAAACGTATACTTATTTTACATCGATTTTGTTGAAGAAATTATAAGTCAATTCATTTACCCTTTTATACACTTGTCCTCTCCTCAGTAAAGATGCATTTCGTAAAATCAACAAAGTTATAAAGAAATTTGAGACATCTCGAAAGTTGTACAAAATTTCAATATTTGAAGACTTGTTTCGAGCCTTAAGTATGATTTTTTAAATTGAAATTTTCAAGAAGCATTCTTGAGAATATTGAGAACAGATTTATAAAAAAAATGTTCATTATTGTTTAATTTATAGTTTTGATGCAATTAGAAAAATAGAAAATGTTAGTCTAACAGTAGCTTTACTTTTATTCATGGTAGTTACATTGAACTCATAAGTGGCTAATTATTAGGGGCTTAGGACTTCCAGATGCAGACTCGACCATAAAGCTCCCTGCCCAAACCTGCAGCCCAGCGTGTTTCCCAAATTTTTTCCGCACTTTCTGGAGAACCAACCAATCTTTTCACAATACCCGAACCCTAGGGGAGCACTTGACTTCACTGCATTGAATGGCAGACAGAGTAATAACACTAAAACTGTAGTCTGGATTAAGCATCAGGGCTCGCTTCAGACTTTTCTACCAATTTTCTACAGATTTCAAAGTAATTGATTACCGAGTGAAATTTGTCATTTTTTTAAATGAAAAAATAATTATTTATTTGTTTCAATGACAGAACGATATGGTGAACTCACCGGTCGAAACATCCAAATGTACATTTTTGGACCACCCTAATCTGTATCTGTAAGAAAAAATTCAAGGAAATTCTATAGATTAAGATATCAACTGCCTGCATAAATCTTTGCTCTTTTTTGTGTGGTATTCCGCGCATTATTGTACTTTGTTTTAGTTAAGTTTTGAGAATTTAATAAATTTTCCTTGACCATAGAACGCGTTTCTTGTATATTATGACTCCTCTCCAAGTGCCCCTCTATCCCCAAACAATAACTCTACAGTCTACGACTTTTCCAGCTCGAGAAACGTCCCTAAATATAACGAAATAATCACTTTCTACTACAAGATTATTAGGCATTCAAATTTTATAGGTCATTTTCATAAAAAGTGTTGGGAGAAAAAAATGGTGTAAATAAAAAACTACAGTGCTGTAACAAAAAATAAACTAGATTTTTATTATTGACAGGCTTCTAGTAGCACTATGCAGTCTGACTAGAGCGACACATATCTTATCCATACACATTTCCTATGCAAAAAAAAAAGAAATATAATTATTCTTCAATCATATACTGCTTGGGCAAACTTTTTCTTTACATAACAAAATACAGGGGTCGTGGAGCGATAGGTTCCCATCAAATTTCTCTTCAGCCGTTTTACTGCAATTTTTAAATTTGTTATTTATTTTTTTAATTCAAAGTATTCATTGATTCAATGAGAATACTACTGAATATATGTGAAATATCTGGGCAATTTATATACACATGGAACAAACAAATTTGGTTTGGAAACTACAACTAGATTTTGATCAATAATCTTCCTTGCAATAATTACTTCTTTTCCGACCGCGATATTCACCAACTTATTATAATTAAAAAATAAGAAGACTTTCAGCTGCTACTTGATTAGTATAGCACCTGGCTCCTTTTCCTACCTGAAAATTAGCAAAAATAGACTTTATTAATATATATTATATAATATATATATATATAATTTAATTGAAACATTATGTCTTTCACCATAGGTACGTATTGAATAATATTCTTTTTTATACCATGCAATCGTAAAGTATTTGCACGTGATCCAGAGATTATTAATTCCATTCCAGGAGGTTCGTGTATCACTGTTTCCGTAATGTTGTTTTCTGCTTCTGAAAAAGTGCGATGATGTTCTCGATCCAAGGAATTCATGTGTCTCTGATGCTGCTGCTTTTGATCCATAATAATCCGATAACGTTTATCACGGCTAGTTAATTCTTGAGTAGGATGCGCTGTTGCTGATGATTGAAGATTTGATAAGACGTGATGTTTCGCACGATTTCTTGCTGATGACTTGGTAGGCCTGCTCACGTTTTGTATATGTAAATCCTCATTATCTCTGCTGTTAATATGTTGTTGAAAAGACTTTAAAGAATCCTCGTAGCCACTATAATTTATTAAAATTTTATGCAAGTTATTTATGTAATTGTTAAAACATATTGTCAGCAAGTTTTATTTAAAAGGTTACACTACTGACTTGCTACTTTCGCCACTTGATGGACTGTAAGAATTACTGCAGTGACATATGCGTCCAACTATACCGGAGTCTTGACCGCTAGAGTATATAGATGTAGCTAATGTTTCGAATCTCATAGGGTGTTTTCCTATAGGAGCTCCGCCCGGGGTTCTACAATTATATGCATATATATTTTCTTTTTAATGAAAAAGAATTATTAACTTGAGATTTTTAACGATATTATAGTGAGCTTCTCTGCATGACATTCATACCTGTGGAAACGAATATTTGATTCCTGATCAGAAAAATTGTGACGTTGTATATCACTAGAGAAAGGTTCGGGATCGTAATGTAGACTGTGAAGGTCTGTAACACTTGGAAAAAATGACGGTTTCTGCAATGTTCCAGTCGCATCTGCTAATGGAAATCCGACAGCCGGAGTATTTGTAGAAAACAGTGCAGTAAGTTGCTGTCGCTGATGACTATGCATAAAGATTTTTCGTAATAATATATCATACGAATGCTTTCGCGGATGCTATTTACCATAGCAAAAAAAAAACTCAACATTATTTTTGCTATGTACAAGTATTGTCAATTGGTATACCTTTTTTTGTTCCTCCGAACACACGTTACACACAATGCAGTAATCAGCGTGCCAACGAAAACCACACAACCCAGCACAACGACACCAACCTCAAGAGTGGACAAAAGGTATCGTTGATTCCGTCTTCTCGGCACGTTTTTGGTAATGTCCAAAACATCCAATTCTCTTTTTATTTCCATCCTTTTGTTGCGAAATGCACTAGGTTTTTTGTATAAATTAACATTAATTTTTAAATTATTTTTAAATAACACATGCATGAATATAGCCTTTTTTATGCCTGTGGAGCAAACCTTAAGTTCTCCTTTTTAGCTCATAGATATGTTATGACCAGGTATATCTGTGCCGTCAAAAATTGACACGTCATAGATATACATGGCCATAACATACCTATGACGTAGAAAAGCGGAACTTCAAGTCGGCTGCACACAGGTATTTGTTATATAAAATATCGTGTCAATCATGGGAAAGAGGGACTTTACACTGTCAAAAATAGTACTAGTACTAAAATGAAGTTCATCATGCATAAAATTGAGGTGGGACTTGTTTTTGGTTCTGTTCTAATATCGCAAACCAGCCTAATAATATTTTTTACAGTGTGTTGGCTCGTGTATATTTTCAGTACTCATCAATAAAGTTCCTCTCTCCCCCTTGCTGGATAATATACTATTTTATTCAGACACGAATATACTCTAATATGGCTTATATAAGCGTCATTTTTTAAAAGGTCCATCTGCGTAAAAGAAGTAAAAAATTGATTATTTTTCCAATTGCGGAAATTACACACTATGCTTCAATCTGTGTAAAAATAAAAAATAAAGTGTTTTCGTTACACCATCATTTAACCTCGTTGTTAAACTTAAGCAGAGTGTCTCATAAACGGATTATTTTTATTTCCCGGTGATTTTCCGGTTTTCTCCCGGTCAATTTTTAATTTTCTTGGTCTAGTAATTATAATTCTTTTTGAACATTTCGTTCCCGGTAATAAGGCTAACGTTGATTGGGATTACAAAATTCAATTCACTTCAATACCTGATATTTCCTCCGATCTTCTAATCTGTCGATGGAATAGAATAATAGAAACGAGCAAAGAACTATAGTACTAAATGGAATTGAAAAATATGAAAATCTGTACACTGTAAGGAATGTT
Organism: Andricus curvator; assembly: GCA_932195095.1. Lineage (NCBI taxonomy): Eukaryota > Metazoa > Arthropoda > Insecta > Hymenoptera > Cynipidae > Andricus > Andricus curvator. Next base: position 25,006 of record CAKNYM010049835.1, read on the forward strand.
CGGAAAATTCCGTCACATTTAGGATACTAAAGTAACTGAAATTTACGAAATGAGATTGCTGAAAACGAAATCCAGTAACTTTTATAGTAAATTAATAATAGACGCACGCCGTGGGCGCGCTCAAACTACTTTAATCTATTGCTTAGCAGGACCTACAGAATTGAAAGTCAATTAGTCAATGAAAAACCATCATCATAAGCCACAGCTCGAAAAAGTTAAACGAAAAAATTTTAAACTCTCTTTTTTCAATTAATTATTTATTATTATATGACTTTTTGTATATTTAAAATAAATTAACTGTTAACGGGAATATAGATATAATAATTTTCAAATGAATAAATTAAATCGATTGCATTTCTTATCATGTCATATTTAGTTTTTTGAGATTTAGACCATTTTACGATTTTATAATGACATCAAATGCCATTTTTCCTTTTTTTTTGTTTCGTGTAATGTTTTGATTTTCAAGTATTTTAGATCATTTTTCAACGTTTAGCAATTACGTAAAATGTAATTTTTGCTGAGCATTTACAATTTCTCATTTACAGATTTTCTGTAATGGTGACCAGTACTCGGCCGCTACTGCGCAGGTATTGAACTCCAGCAGAGTACAAATATTTCCACCTGGGATGCGTTTAGACACCTGATGCAGGTGAAAAATGAAAATTTTTAACTCATAGTGTAAAAGTCAATTTTCTCACAAGATCGACTATTGATGTCCCAATTTTATAACATCAGGATACAAAAAAAAAGTGGGTGGTACTTCTGTCTAGACGCATATATCCCTATGTATTTTGACGCGCTGAATCCGAATTCGGTGTCTGTTTTGCCCGTACACCACCAAAATTTTGAGTAAATCGCGAAAAACCGTGAAAACCTGTGAAAAATCGCTGGAAATCGCATTTATAGACGTTGGTAAATGTTAGAAAGTTTTATTATGAGTGTTTCGCACATGATTTCAGTCAATTGGATAGAAGCTTCAAAATATCTGCTACCACCACTGCATATTAAACTAGGTCTTATGAAGCAGTATGTTAAAGCTTTGGATAAAGTGCAAGACTGTTTTGTGTACTTGCAAGAAAAGTTTCCCGCAATAAGTGATGCTAAGTTAAAAAAGGGTATTTCTGATGGTCCACAAATTCGTCGACTTTTCGAAGATGTAAATTTTATTACAAGCATGGACAACACTGAAGAAGCAGCTTGGCAAAGTTTTAAAAATGTTTCTCAAAACTTTTTAGGAAATACGAAAAGTGAGGATTATGAGAATATAGTTCATGAGTTACTAGAAAATTACAAAAACTTGGGTTGTTCGATGAAACTAAAATTGCACTTCCTACACTCTCACCTCGACTACTTTCCTGAAAATCTAGGAGATTGTAGTGAAGAGCAAGGTGTACGATTCCATCAAGACACAGGTGAAATGGAGAGTCGGTATCAGGGAAGATGTGATGTCAACATGATGGCGGATTTTTGCTGGATGTTACAGAGAGACGTAAAAACGAACAGCAATTTATGCGATTACAGTCGCTTATGTACAATTTATTCAAAATCCGTAGATGTATTCTGCTATTTTTTACAAGTTTCTCAAAGTTTTAAGAGTATAAAAGCAAAACGAACACCTAGCTCGTATTTAGTGCGTTAAAATATACTAAAATCATGTATAATACACTCATAATAAAACTTTCTAACATTTACCAACGTCTATAAATGCGATTTTCAACGATTATTCACGGTTTTTCGCGATTTACTAAAAATTTTGGGCAAAACGGACACCAAATTCGGATTCAGCGCGTCAAAATACATAGGGATATATGGGTCTAGTCAAAAGTACAGCCCACTTTTTTTTGTATGTGCTGGTGTAATTATTCAATCGCCAGACCGATAGCATGAGGATCGCATACTAACAGACTCGATAATTATTAATTAAAAAATCTGCCCGCTGTGCGGGCATATTCTCATCGCGCACGGCCCGCAAGTTTGAGCGCGCCTAGGGCGCGCGACTATTGATTCTCGCGCTTCGCACTCGATAATGTATTTACCTCGCGCTGCGCGCTCTGTCTCTATTATACTTTCCCCATATTTGTGCACAGACCTTTTAAAGTTAAAGGTCAAAGCATCAACAACTGGAATTTGGTCATTGTGAATTCCCTTTTGTTAAAGCTCCTTCAGCTTTAACGAACACATTCTCATCACGTGTCTCGTGCTTCGGACTCGATTTTGTCCAAAATGCGAACTTTTCTACACCAGATTCAACACTATTACATCAAATGTATATTATATTCATTTATGTACCTCAGCCTGGGATTGCTAATTCGCAAAATAAGCTACAAATTTTATTGATCATGATAACTTCAATATTTGTTTCTTATTTTGCATCAAATTTTGTCCTTGACTACCCTGATAAATGTATCATTTCAATGAATTTATATTAATAAAATTCATAATATGCATTGGTATTGAAAAACGTATTTGCATTGTCTTGTTTTTATAATCAAAAAAAGTGCGCATCCTATAAAAAACCAATTTTGTTAATACAAATTTTATTGCAACTTGTGTCATTTTTCCATATATTTAATTTGTTTATTTTTAATGTTAATTTTGACGATTTCAATCAAAAATGCGCATTTTAGAGTAAAGTGGTTCTAGGAAAATTTTTAAAACAAAAGTTTATAACAAAATTTGTAGATCATTTTTTGGATGAACAACTTTTTTCTATTCATAACTTGTGTCGTTTGTCCGAAAATTTAATTCTTTTATTTTTAATTTTATTTTCTAAGATCAAAACCAAAAATACGCATCCTATCAAAAAGTGATTGTTCACAAATTAGTAGATCTTTTTTGAATGCACAATTTTTGTCTCCTCATCTTTTTACATACCCTGCTTCGTTTTTCCAAAGATTTAATTTTTCTATTTTTAATGCTGTTTTTTACTAATAAAACAAAAACTACGCATCTATCATAAAGAGTTAACAAGCAAATTTTCAGATCTTTTTTATATGCATAATTTTTGTTTTCTTATCTTTTTTCATATCTTGCATAGTTTGACCGCAAAATGGAATTGTTTATTTTTCATTATTTTTTTATGCGATCAAAATTTGAATTTTTGATTTTTCAAAAAAATTCAAAAAGTTGTTATGACAATACTGTAGGTTGTGCAAGAAGCAACGTTTTTCTCCTCTTTAAATTTTTTCATATCTTGCGTTGTTTGGCTTAAAATGTTCATTTTCGTTTGTTTTTTGAAATTTTGTAAGTGCTATAACTCTAATAATTTTTATTTTATCAAAAAAAGTATTTGGGATAAATCGTTCGTCATTTTAAGTATTACGAACATCCTTACATAGGATTTTTAAATCTTAAAAAAAGTCGTCTCAAAAATTTTTTAAATGCGCTCACTTTTTGAATTTCCATCCAAAATGGCTTTCTAAGAAACTTGACCTTCATTTTAGGACACTTGAAGAGTGTACTAAACCCAATCCAATCCGTTAATTCTTTTAAAAGTTATCGTGTTAACAGACTAAACATCTACATACATACACACAGAGAGACACATTCGTAAAAACCTGTTTTTCGGATTCAGGGGGTCTCAAAACGTGGACATTTGACGAAAACCGGGGGGGTTCAAATTTTATACAAATCTAATACCTTCTCATTATAGCATGAGAATGTAAAAAAAAATATTTTCCAGTGAAACTACAAGGCACATCTTTTTATGACATAAAGAATAGTATTCGCATGTAACATTCGTAAAACGGCAGACCGAAATTCGAATGCTAACACCTTGAAAAACATGTTTTAAAATGCATAATCTTCATCGAAAGTGATGGTCAGAGCGGTGAGCCGAGGAGCGAGGTAACGGGCGCATCATGAGGTCTTCATGAAACTAATCCCTTTTTACAGTACAAATTTTTGTTTATTTACTTACATGCATATATTTATTTGTGAGAACTTATTTATTTATATATTTATCTAGGTAATGTCCTGACGGTGAATCTATAAATGCTATCTGTTTTAGTTTAGGAGAGACTTACAATACATGACACAAAAAAACTGAGGTTTTTATCAGAACCGATTTTCGGTTCCAAGGGAGCTGCTAAAAACAGGAACACTGAGAATTCACTAATTATATGATCCGGGCTGACATTTTCCCTGAGATATTTCTGAGATTTCCTTTTGGCATTGCACCTTCAGACCATCATCTTAGATGAAGATTATGCATTTTCAAACATATTTTTCAAGGTGTTAGCAGCCGAATTTCGGTCTACCGTTTTACAAACGCTACATGCGAATACTATTCTTTAGGTCATAAAAAAGTCAGACCGTATACTTTTACTTTCTTGACCAATGACAGATACGTGAAAAAAGTTTAAGAGAAGAATTAAAGCTTTTCAAAATATATACAATTTTTCTTTTAATCATTTCTCGATAAAACTCGGCTTTATGGTTTTATGCATCGAAAATGAAGAAGTCAATAATTATAATTTCAAGCCAAGCGACGACAGATAAGTAAAAAAGTTTACTTGAAAAATTGTAGCTTTTCAAAACATCTATAATTTTTCCTTTAATCCTTTTTTGATGGGGCTTAATATTTTTATTTTATTTATCGAAAAAAAACTATTTAGAAATTTTTAATTAAAATATTGGACCAGACGACGGGAAATACGGGAAAAAATTTCAAGAGGAATGAAAGTTTGCGAAAAGTTCTACAAAATTTTTTATAACCATTTTTTCATAGGAGTTGTCATTTCAGTTTTATTTATCGAAAATACTATAATAGAAATCGAAAATTCAAATTTTAAGCCAAACAACGTGAAATATGGGGAAAAGTTTTTGGAGAAATTTCAGTATTTCGAAATTCCTACAAACTTTCTTATAACCAGTTTTTTATAGGACTCGTCGGTTTTAATTTATTTACATATAGAAATTAATATGCAAAAATCGAACATTCTAATATAACGCCAAGAAACGCCAGATAAAAAAAGTCTAAAGCAAGGCTTGTAGGAGTTTTTATTTCATCCACAAAAAATCAGGTAAAAAATTTTAATTGCTGCATAACAACGCGAGATAGGGAAGAAGGTCTGAAGAAGGGATTGTAACGTTCTATTATAAGGTAGCTCGGAAAATAAATGTACATTTTAAAATGTCTGTCAAAAATCGAGCGCGTAGTGCGAGTTAACCCATTATCGAGCGCGAAGCGCGAGAATCAGCTCTCTTAAACTGAACCAGTGAAATTGTCACTGGTTGAATCAGTATTTTGAATTATCACTGATGAACCAGTGATTTTTCCACTTTTACTGGACGAACCAGTAAGAGATTCAACTAAAATAGCGCTACTGATTCTACCAGTTACGCCAAATGATAGATTGAACGAGTGATATAGCGCTCCACGCGGGCAAGACATGAACCTCCAGTCGTCTGGTACGCGCGCGTCGTCGGTCAGGTCTTTGGCATTTCTCGAGTTAAAACGAATCTTATTGTGTACAAGTGTTTGTTTTATAAATATTTGGTGCCTGTCTGCAATGAGCAGGGGATATAATATCTTTCGCTTGATAGTGGGAGGTCCCTGGCCATTGGTTTGACTCTGAGCAACGCGACACGTTAACATAACGTCGGGTCTTTCCACAATCAGGCGCAACATATTATATCCCATTATATTGCAGCCCGGCCTTCCTTTATTGTTGTGAAGAATTTTTATAACTCTTACCACAAAAGTGCGATGAATGATAAGTGCCATACCTAAACAGCTGACAGGCGACAAGGCGTAAGACCAGGTGACTACTGGTACTGAGAAACCAGTGAACCTCACTGATTAAACCAGTGTCGGAACTTCACTAAATGAACCAGTGAATGCTCACTGATTGTCAGTGACACACTTCTGGCTATTTCAACCAGTGAGATTTCACTGGTTCATTTTAAGAGAGAGCAGTCGCGCGCCCTAGGCGTGCTCAAACTTGCGAGCGAAACAAGCCCCGCGTGATGTGAATGTGCCCGCGCAGCGGGCAGATTTTTTAATTAATAATTATCGAGCCTGGCAGTGTGTTATACACGTGCTATTGGTCAAGCCATTGAATAATAATGAACTTGGGAGGTCAAGGTTTGAACCTAGATGGAAGTTGACTCTAAGACCATCACTTGAAAATTTTCAATTTTTCACCTGCCTCAGGTGTCTAAATGCAGCGGGCAGGGCGTCTGAAATGTATAGTTTCCCAGATCTGTTAGCCACTAACTAGGTCTTATACTCTCTCTTGGCGAAAAACATCATCAGCTCTTAGTCTATAATTCTTTTTGAAATACTTAATAAAATGGTAAAACTCTTTTGCCTCAAAAATTGATTTATCAAGCGTATAGATGCTTTCGTTTCCAGGCCGAAAACGTCTGGAAATATATTTCATACGTAAGCCGCGCGATGCCTAACTCCCGCATATATGAACTATTTTCAGATGGGCGTGAGGCGTTATCATACTTACTTATGCAATGTTTCCGTATCGATGACGATATTAAGATTCGGATCTATAGCATACAAATGCACATCAGATCTAAAAAGAAAAAGGATAGTTATTAAACATTTTTTATATGCAGATGTTTCTGCTTGTACAACCATCCATCCATCCATCCATCCATCCATCCATCCATCCATCCATCCA
>CAKNYM010049835.1:31656-50602 GCA_932195095.1 Andricus curvator
TCCATCCATCCATCCATCCATCCATCCATCCATCCATCCATCCATCCGTCCATCCATACATATAAAAAAAAGGGTTAACCAACCACCGCAAGGTCCACTGAGAGCAACTGCCATCTAAAAAATGACACCGACTCCAAATAGAACCGCGATAAATCACATGTATGGCCACGTATCACGACCGTGAGATAAGTGGCCACAGGGTAGGATAAAATCACAGCGACAGACCGGCGATACCCTCGTGTGTCTTGACGACACGAAGCGACCCAAGGATGACAGCTCTCTGCATCCATCTCGCAAGTGCCTTGGCATATTTTTGGCACGCGAGTGTGGCTGCAAGGTTACGAACCAGTGATAGTTTCGCACCTCCGAGAGCACCTATCAGAAGGACAATTACTTGTACCGAATTTTTTGGGTATAGAGGTTGCAGCTCTCTTTTAAGGTCTTGATACCGCTCCTTCTTTCCCTTCACCTTGACAGTGATTTTGCTGTCGGACGGAGCCGAGAATTCGATCACGAATATAGATCGTTTCTCGAAGTCTTGGAGAACGATGTCAGGCCTCGAGTGTGCAACGGAGACTGCTGTCCGAAAATCGTAGTTCCAGAAAATTTGGCACTTCTCGTTTTGGACAATTAACTCTATCTCCCTTGGAGCGTTCGGCAGGGCAGGGTCGCGACCAACACCGTAAGAGCGACAAAGATGGTAATAAAACACTCTTAGGGCCGCATTATGTCTATAGATATACGTCGTTCCTGAGTGGGTAGGAAACCCTGATAGCATGTGTTCTAGGTACACGGAGAAAAATAGCGGGTCAGTTTGGCCATAAAGATGTGCAGACAGACTATATTGCAGGGTCAACTATAGGACAGCCCTTGAAGATGGCTAAAGCGACTATCTCTAGAAGGTTAAAACAAGAGGTTCAAATGGATCATTTCAGTGTCGACTTGGTCATCTCGGACGGTCGACTCAAGCGTCATAGATAGTCGAACCGATCATCACAGAGGCCGCCCTGCAAGAAACGTCAAATTCAAAAGTATTGTTTCGCATTCACGATTTGTTTCCGTGAAGTGTGTTATGTGTCAGTTTCGCATTGGAGGTTAGCCGAAAACGTTTAAATGCGATACTTCTTATATAACATTAAATTCCTGAATGCTTTTGAATACGAAAGATAAAAATTTTTGCACGCAATGCTTTTTAATACGAAAGTTCGCATTAGTTTAAATGATTTCAAATGCGATCGAATGAGAAGAATGTTGTGCATGAATTTTAAACTTTTTAATGCGAAATGTCGCATTGATTTAAATTTTACAAATTCCAAAAGTTTTTGAATACTTTTGAATGCGTAACCGCGGATTAAAATTTTATTCAATATTTTATACAGTGTTTATTTATGTATTAATATTTATATATTTATTTTACATTAATTTTAAAAAGTCTTGCAATAAACAGCAACCGCTTGATTACTTTTATACTTTTAAATGCGGAAGATCCACAACTGCCATCTCGCATTCGGCGTCTTGAAGTTTAATGCGAACCAATACTTTGTAATGCGAATCATCGACACTGCCGTTTCGCATTCAGCGTGATGAAGTGTAATGCGAACCAGTACGAACTAATACTTTTAAAATCTTTTTTTCGGAACAGAAAACAGAATTGAATCGCATTCAAAATGTCAATACAGTTTAATACTTTTCAATACGACGTTTTTTGCAGGGCGGAATTGATCATTATTTAGGGTCGAATCGCTCATCATAGAGGGTCGACTTGGTCATATATAAGAGACTGGGAATTGTAAAATTACGTGGAACCGTGAGGACTCGAGTATCGAACACTTTTTTTCTTGTCGCAGTCTTCGTCATCGAAATCCATTTCTATGATTTGTTTGCCGTTTGCACCTTAGCTTGTACACAGAAAAAACTAAGAATAAAATTTGTTGCAGGAAATTTTTTAGAGCGATAAAGTTTTGTTCAGCCAACTTCGCGTCTTTCAAAATACATGTGTTTGTCATGGAAAAACAAAAGAAAGTTTAACCGATATTTGTGTAAAGTTTATCCTCCGAAGTTAATTTTTGTTGCAGATAATCTTTCGTCGGAAATCGATGTAAAGTTTATCTTCTCTTTTTTCTGTGTAATAAACTCTTCAATCTCTTCATGCAACGAATTACTTGAAAGAAAATGAACGAAAACAAACGGTCACGAACAAAATAAACCCAACCTTACCCAAAATGATGTTCGCATAGTAACCGTTTACGACGCTAGATGACAACCGGTGGCCAAAATGTTTTGGTAACCGTGGAGACCATTTTGATAACCGGTGACAGCATTTTGGTCATCGATGTTGGGGATTTTGCTCATTGCTTTCGCGCACAGTGCGGAATCGGCCATTTTCGATGTCTGTAAACGGTGGGCAAACGAGGGTTTTGCATGTATGTATAAAGAAAATTTATATGAAATACATGAATTCTGAAAGCATTTATTATACTTTGTGAGAGCGAGGTGTATGAGACATAATTTGATATACAAAAACAGTGCCCATTGACAACAGTGCTCCTAACGCGGGCACCTTGCACCTATGCGATGCATAAGGCGCTTCATTGGCTGCCGTTCGCGCGCTTATTTGAAATGTTGAAAAACACCATTTTTTAAATTTATTATTAATAATTCAGAAACAATTATATTTTAACATGTTCAAGTGGTACGTGGATGGTTTTTAATATATTCTGAGCATGAGGTTAAAAAAAAATGAATATTCGGAAAATAAAAATTATCATGTTATTTAATGTAATCTTTTTTTTTATTTTTTAGAACCTAATGCTCAGAATATATTAAAAACCATCCACGTACCACTTGAACTAGTTGAAAAAATTATTTTTGATTATTGATAATAAATAAGAACAAAATTTATTTTTTTAACATTTCAAATAGGCGCGCGAACAGCAGCAAATTAAGCGCCTTATTCATCGCATGCGCAGTAGTGCAAGGTGCCCGCGTTGGGAGCACTGATTGACAATATATTTTTTGGATCACGAAAGGCCAAGGGCACGGCACGGTGTCACACTGAATTGTAAGATTTCAAACATTGGAGTGAATTCAGAAACCAATGTCCCACATCTCTTGACTTTCTGCATCATCAATGAATGCTGAAATTTTTTGCACATTTTCAATTTGAAACGACACGGTGACAACAAATTGACAGCTGAACGTCCAGTTACGCCTTTATCCTCAATCACTTGGAAATATGAAATGTGACGTTGAAAATTCAAAAGAATAAGTTTAATTCACTTTCCATCATGTTCTCTCTTATGCACTTCACTCTCCACGAATGTTCGAAATATCGAAAAGCAGTTTGAAATGATTAAAAACATGCTAAGTTCAATAAACAGCAAATGTGACGCTGAACGACTCAATGACATTCACTCACTCCGAAAATACTCTAGCTAGAGTTATCAAAAATAATTCTTTCCTCACAAGGAAGACTTATAAAGTGAAATTTAGATCATTTATCAGATTTTCTCTTTAAAAATAAATGATCGATTTCAATTTTAAAGAAAGGAATATCTTTTTTATCTTAAATATGAATTTAAAATTATTCCTAATATTCGTATGCACTTTACGCTTATTATTTGTTGTAAACATTTGACTTACACATTCAATCATTTTAAATAAACACGCTAACGGTAACTAATCAGGTTGGCCCTCCGCTAGGGGTCATTTGCTCTTCCGTGGATGGTCGAAATGAGTGAAAACAAGATGATCGTATTGACCATCCCGAAAGGTTACCTTGCTTATCCCTGATAGTGAGTCTGAACTTTTTACAATACACGAGCTGGCCATAATATGAGAGTCTCTCTGACTATGTCGAAAAAATTCGGAAATACTCTTTAGAACATCTAGAAGAACGGACTGGCTTTCTAAATTTTGACCCACTAACTTTGACCATCCATTTTTCTCCGTGTACTCAGCATGTGCATGGCACGCTCTGCACCTACACTGGGAACTTCTTGACATAAAATGCGGTCAGGGTATACTAATGTGGATATATCACCGTCCTCGCATGCGAAAATAAAACCCTCTGTATGTGAATTAAGTACTGATGATCTGAGGAAAGCATGAGTTTTTTCCTTCGACAATGACTGATTTTCTACATTTCTGTGAAAGTTTCCGGGCATTTTCTTGTCGAGATGCTGTTGACGGAATTTTTCAATCTCTGCTTTCTTCACTTGGGCTTTTAGGAGTGAGGTATCTAGATGGAGTAATGCACTTTCCTCACTGTGATGTTAAAATTCAGGCGAAGGGTCTCGGCCGCCCGCTCCGCGGCTTTGTAAAGGAACGCTCCTTTGCCAATCATCTCGTGTTTCCTGACCGGTTTTAGGAGAGGATCTCTGTTATTTGCAACGATGTAAGCTGTACTTAGCACAATTCGGTTATGAAGACATTGGAGATTCAGAAGTCCGCGCCCGCCTTGACAGCGAGGAATGTATAATCGTGGTACGGACAAATTGATATGCAAGCTTTCAGCATATGCTTGTATCTGCTACAGAGCATCCTTCACTGATGTTACGTTCTGAATGCGACTTTGAGGCACGCCCAAGTATGTATACACTGCCGTGCAAAAGTTTTTGGACACTTGATAATTAAAACCTCATGTGCCCTTTCCCAATCAGATCTGCTAATTTCCGGAGGTAAACCGTCCAGGGTATGTCCCTTCGGATCAATCGCGTCAAAAAAAGCATCAAAATGCTCTTCTCAATCAGTACCGACGAGGCTAGACTTTGCTCCGCGTACGAATTTCTGTACTCAGCGGCGTACTGGGATACGATTTCAGCAGGAAGCATCGCAACTCTCGCTAATTCCCGATGGTAGTATTTTAAATCGCGATCGTTAAAGAAATGCTTTTTTAAGTGTTTTAAGAGACCATCAACCCATCAACCGATTCATTCGCAGCTCCTCTCAATTTTGCGATAACTTCGCGCAAGAAAAGCTTCTTATCACACTCCTTCAAGAGGAGTTTTTCCCAGCTTTCCAAGTCGAATGCTAAAGTTCGCAAAACCGATCTGCATCCATCGAATTCATAAATGCTGGATAACGTGCTTTGATAGTACATAAACAGAGTACCTTCGTCAGGGGCTTGCTAACTTTCACGTTCGATGCGGAAAACGCGGAAAATCTCTTCTTAAAGGAGTTTGATAAGAAGATTTTCGAGCGCTGAGTTATCGCAAAAATTGAGAGGAGCCGTGAAGGTATCGGTTGACGGGTACTCCTTCAACGACTTTAAGGGTCTCTTAAAACATTTAAGATCTGATTGGGAAAGGTCACTTGCGGTTCTAATTATCAAGTGTAAAAAAACCTTTCCACGGCATTGTAGGTCTATCTAATGTTAAGATGTATTATGACACCCATATCTACAAGCTCATGCAGAAGTGTGATGTATGGTAAAAGAGCAGAGAGGGCTCTTGTGTTGTCCTGAAAGACGCCTATCTGGAAGGTGACGCTGTTCGTTGCCACACGATAATTTCCAGATGAGGTAGTGAATCTAGTTTTCCAAAGGGGCACCAATAGGGCGTATCGAAACAATTAAATATTTTGCTTTGAGTTTTGGGTAGGGCTAAAAAGTTTCTGGTAGGTGCCAAAATAACTCCGGAAAAAGATCATTGTTAAAAAAATGTATCAGAATAGGGAATAAAAATACATTTCTCATCGCCAAAGGTTAAAAAGTTCTTATTTCTGACCCAAGTGAGCCGTCAAAAATGCATATTGGTTCCACGTATACACGTGCTTAGTAAAGACCCAATGGAAAAATATCTTGTATTCGCGCGTACATGTTAAAATGGTTATTTCTGATCCGAATAAGCAGTAAGAAATGCATATTGTATCCATATGCTTAGTATGGACTAATGGAAAAATGTCCTGTGTCCGCGCATTCATGTTAATGTGACAGATAATCGTAAAATTCACGAAATATTAGACATACTTAAATACTACAAGCTCAAAAACGGTGATTTCTGATGCATACAAGCGGTGAAAAATTCGTATAGTATCCAAATAAAGCATATGTGGATACAATATGCATTTTGACTGCTTATCCAGATCAGACATAACAATTTTTGAGCCTGTAACAGTTAAAAATACACAGAAAAAACTGAGGGATCAGTGATGTTGCGGCTCAAGTAAAACTTGGGATCATTTAGAACTTAGGCTCTAAAGGAACTCTTATTAAGGGTTCCTGTTTAGTTCCTTCATATCCGATAGATGGCCATCAGCCGGTGCCGAGGTTTTCAACTGCGCATGTGTCGAAAAGCGCGGGCCTTTTTGAAATCAATAAATAATATGAATAGTCATACAGATAAATATTAACAAACGTTTTTTATTCTTTTTTAGAACAAATTAAATTGAATTATATAAATACCTAGCTTCTTGAAAAAATTTAATATCAACCAAAATTGCAAGTGTATATTACATCATTTTAAATAGACCCGCGCTTCTTGTGCATGCGCAGTGGAAAACATAGGATTATCAACATAACCTTAAAAACTGTCACATTTCATCTGCGATATCTTCATTTCAAGCATTTTTAATGTCTATGATCCTTCCTTTTCAGCAAGAGAGGTTCCTTTTTGTTGCATCTCTTTTGGAACAAAAAATTGGTTCTAATAGAAACCCCAGTTTTTTCTGTGTATCCACGATTTTGTGCATTTTACAATTATCTGTGACATTAACAATACGCGCAAACACAGAACATTTTTTCATTGGGTCTATACTGAGCAGGTGTATATGTGGATTCAACATGCATTTTTTACGGCTTATCCGGGTCAGAAATAACGATTTTTGAGCTTGTGGCGATGAGACATCTGTTATTATTCCCTATTTTGACATATAACGCCCTTGCGCAAACTGAAGACACTTTTTTTTAGGACTCATATTTTTCGGGAGTTATTTTGACACCGTTGAATGAGACGTTTGTATCTACTTCGGAGAGTATCCTTTATAGATCTCACGTCCTGAATGCGGCTCTGTGGCACGCCCAGGTATGTAGAGGTCTCTCCAGCGCCAAGGTGTCGTATAGCGCTTCTGTCGACGAGCTCAGGGTCTTTTGAGATTCCATTAAGTTTTCCTCGCTTGAAATAAACCTTGGCGCAGTTTTCTAACGCAAAATCCATTCTAATCTCCTGAGTGTATTTTTCGACAATCCGTAGAGTTAGGTGTAGTTGCTCTTTATTTTTAGCATAGATTTTAAGATCTTACATGTAAAATACATCGATTTCTAGGTGTGCCGCAGAAGTAGCCTTAGACATGGCGATGTGCGAGACATACTCGCAATAATGTGAGACAAAAGAGCAGTGGGCTCATGGTGCCGCCCTGAAAGATGAACCCTCAAGCTCTCCAACAGTCGACAAACGATATGTCTCCGAAGAATCCTGTTGTTTAGGATAGCTATGAAGAGTTTATAATACAGTGCGTCCTAACACCAGCCACTGCGGAATGGGTGTCTTCGACTTTAAATATGTGCTAAAGATGCGGGCCAGATGTTAGTGTGTAGAAGTAAACCTCTTTCCACCATAAATTCTTGATAGCATCTAGTCCTGCAGCGGAAAAGTTCTTCGTGCCCCTAAGTGCTTTCTTCATATCCTCGGCGGTGATTGATGAACATTCCTCCTCAGATGTTATGAGGTTGTCGCAAAGCTCCTTCAAGTGGATGATATTCTTAGTGTTTTCCTTCAATTCCAATGTTTTCGGGATCTTGTATACCTCTCTCCAAAAAGTCTCTACCTCCTCGGGCTTGATTGGATTTTTGACAGAAACAGGGAGATCGCTGAAGAGGCGCGATGGGTCAGCGAGAAACTGTCGATTCTCCCTGACTCACGGCTTCCTGTTCTGTTTTCTCCTTCTTGCGTCAGATGACACCCTTATTATGTGAACAATGTGCTGTTTTATTATTATCAGCAGCATTGACATGTTCAATATGTGATGGTAGATTCTCAGTTTGTTGGCGAACTTTCGGACCCTTTCCGTGAACGGCCTACCAGATGTTATGGGGTCAGTCACACACTGGACACGCGACGCATTTTGTCTTGCCCATTAATCTTCTTATTCAGTTAATGCAAGCGTCTTTTGGTCTCTTGATCCATCATCGGTTTTAGCCTTCTATTTGAATCAGCTCAAGCTCTCGCAGTACCATAAACTAAGCAATTGATCGTCCAGAGGTCGGACTCCTGCGAGATATCTTTACGAAGGGAGGCATCCAATTCAGCCTGATCTTAGGGTTTAGGAGGAACCTGCATGTCAATTTTCCTCCTTGTCCTGAAATCGCTATCATCTCTCAGAAAGTTTCTGCTTTCTGTGGCTAGTCTTAATGTCGCTTCCTCATCTTCGTGGGCAGATTGTTCATACAGCGTTTGGGCAAGCACTCTATGTCCATATCCAGTTTTCGTGAGGAAGGCAGCTTGATTTCGCAAAGACTGTTACGAAACATGCTTAAGCTCTGGGTGTTTCTGGCACCAAAGTGTGGCATACGTGATTAGGAAAACTAGGGGTTTGGCTGAAAACCTAGGGAATTAGCTAAACGCGGGAATTTGGGAAAATATTCCATTCTATATTTCTAGTATTACCTCTCTAAATCGCTGGATTATTCAGGAATCCAGAACACGTTGAGGTCATTCCTCTAAATTTCTAGAGCATTTAAGGTGTTTAGAAAAAAACTTGGACTTAAGCATAGAACTAGTGTTTTTTGTTTTAAAATTCATTTAGAGTTTAAAATTAAAATACATTAAACTAGTATAATTTGAAAGATGTGTAGCGATACGATTTGCAATTGTTAAACAATGAGTAAAACTGTTTGAATAAACAACTCTTATTAAACCTTTTTAATTAATTTTATGAGCAACAATCATTTTCTTCTTGAAAGTATACTTATCCACCTTTTGTGGATTTTCCGCGATATTCTCAACAAAATTCAATTAAACTTGGCGGCTGACTCTCAAGTGGTACTAAATTCAGACCACTAGTGAGAACCCAGATTCATTTCTTATACATTGAAATAATAACAGCAAGAAGTTAAAACAGGACACGCAAAAAATGATACCGTATGAAAAGAGATATCTGGGTTTGACAGTGTAATATCTTAAAAAATGAAAGATTAAAAACATATATAAAAACATCCAATTTTCGACCTGTGCTCGCATCAACATCCTAATCTATCATATCAAGTGATACGAAATTTCAACGAGTAGTCAGTAGTCATATATCCTCGATACATTTTTTGCAAGTTTTCGATATCTTAAATAGTTTTAAAAATTTTGCGTATTTAGTGTAAAAAATTAAAATTCAGCGATAAAAAAATGGTAAAATTGTGAAAATTATGTAAGATATTAAAGATTCTTGCAATATGCATCGAAAATATGTTGCTGCAGACTTCTAATTAAATTTGATATAAAACGGCTCACAGAAAAAAACTGGAGTTTCTATTAGAACCGATTTTTGGTTTCGATGAAGGTGCAACAAAAAGAAACCTTTCTTGCTGAAAAGGAGCCCAAAATGATAAATGGTTTTTAAAGGAACCCAATGTATGGATTCAAATGATTCTAGTAGAGCCTTTTTGTCACTTCTACCTTGACTCACTGCGAAAATCTTACAATTTAATTATGCCCATTTTACTTTATAATTGGGATTAAGGCTGTTGGAGCGGGGTGCACAAAAATGGCGAAATCTGTAAAGCACTCACATCTTACCAATAACCTACGATAATTCAGTTTTGAGGTTTTAAAAATGCACTTTGAAAAATTTCTAGACCCCGGAATGGATAGTGCGGTGGCAGGACATGAGGTAAGTCTCTGGTTTTTCGAATAAAATACGATAACTGCTCAAAAGTGAGAGTCAAATAGTGTAGCAAAGATGTGAAGTGTGAAGGAAAGCGACTGACAGCTGATTGTGCTGACAGCTCGACCGTACTGGATCGTACTGCAGAAATGTACTGTCGGTAAAAGTCGCATCTGTCTTGGCGGGAATTTTAAATTTGAACAAAAAATGCAATTTGTGATTTTCTTTTTTTCTTGTTAATTGACATGTCCGAATGATTGGCGAATGCAACCATGCGCCATGTAGCGCGCCATTTCCATTTTTTGTGGGTTACAACACAACAAATATGTACAACGAAAAGTCTATAATTTTATATGAATTTTAAAAGTATTATAATTTATGTCAAGACAAGATTTGTAAATAGTTAAATAAATAGTTTTGAAGAAAATTACAAAATGATCATCGGTTATTATCAGCGAGTTCACAGCGGCCTCATTTTTTCACTTGTACACTTTCCCTTTTCCGAGACAGTACAGTCGAACTATCAGCGCAATCAGCTGTCAGTCGGGTTCGTTCACACTTCACGTTGTTGCTACTCTATTCCACGGTCACTTTTCAGCAGTTATTGTATTTTTTCGAAAAACCAGAGACTTACCCCATGTTTTGCTCACCTCTACATCCTAATTTATTGAACCGATTGTTACCTTATTTCTGCAAGAAGCCATTAGCAACAGATTTTCGATACATCGAAAATTCTAGCAAAATATATATCGAGAATATGTTACTACAGACTTTTCATTAAAATTTGGTGTAATTCGGTTGGATGGGTTAGGCTTCAGAGCTGAGCACAGGTGAAAAAATTAATTTTCTTACAATCTTTAAACAAGAATGCATTTTTTTCAAGAGATTGAAATATATTTCTACAAAATCTGATAGAAAATAAAGTGTCAGTTAAGTTCAGTGAACCTAGCCACTTCTTCCATTTTGTATTGAATTTGAAAAACCCAATCGAAATTTTAATTGAATAATATGGTACGATTTACTGTAATTAAAGAATAAATCAATTTAAATAATCTAATTATATTTAGCGAAAATTATTTGAACAATTAATTTAGTTTTTCATATTCAGTAAATTAGTAATTTCAATTATTTGAGCGTACCTATCTTATAATGTTTGAATTACAAAAACTACATGAAATCCCACTAAAGACATCTGATGTGCGAAAAATCTGCCAAGTACAACTATACAAATTTGTGAAATGAAAGTTGACCAAGTATAGTTTGGGAAAAAATATTCATAATCACAAATGTTTTTGGTTAGATCCGTAACTTTTTATTTGATTAACAGAAAATTCAGTTGTAATAAAAACGGTCCAAATTTTATTTACAGGTAAAAACATTAAGGCGGACATTTAAAAATCGCCAATTTTAAACTCCAAATGAATTCGAGGTCGAGAACTCTCACGTCGCTTTTATCATTTCTTTTTAAACAAGGTTTTTTCTATTCAAATTAAAGCTCGTATGGAAAAACAAGAAGAAAGGTCTTGGAACAAAGTGTACTTTCAAGAAGAATAGATTGTTGTCTATAAAATTATTATCAAAAAGATTCAATAAAAATTATTATTTATTCAACCAATTTTATCCATTGCACATTGTCTAACTAAGGCGAATCGCTTCGTAACAACAAATTTGTTGAATTATACTAGTTTAATGTATTTTAATTTTAAACTCTTTATGAATTATAAAACGAAATATAGACTGATTCTATCCTTAAATCTGAGATTTTCCGAAATTCCTAAAACGCTCGAAGTATGTCTGGAAATGAACTGAAGGTGTTTTAAGTTACTGAATAACATAGGGATTTGACAAAAGGTAATACCTGAATGAAAGATTTTATTAACCTCTCTTGTTTAGCTAATTCCCTAGGGTTTTAGTAAAAATCCTTATATACATAATACAAATATACTTACGAAGCAGTATCAATTATATTCTTTTCAACATGTGGTTCCAGTTTTGTAATGCGAACGTCATATCCTGTCATATTTCTCAACACCCTGTAATTAATAAAGAATAGTTTCAATATCCTGAAAAAGGTCATCACTGTAGTTTAATCCTTCAAGAGAAAATCTATCTATAAACTATTTTTGTTACTTTACATAGTAATGTTTTCCATCTGCTTTTCTATGTCTGTTGGACGTTTGCGGATAATCATCACAACTTGTTTTTGATCATCTATAACGTAAACCTGCAAGATTGAAGTATGTGCTTAATCATATTGAATGACCTTACATCGTACCGTAGTCGCAGGCTTAAACTGCTCAAGTGGTAACAGAGCGGGGATAAGCGTAACTGAGGCCTAACTTTGTGGGTGATTCTGAACCAATGTATTCAGATTATTACACTTTCCGAATAGGAAAAGAAATAATCCAAAATATTTTCTTATGCATTTATAAAATAGCTGATATTTGATACATTCATTTCACAAAAAATTTTAAATAAAAGGACTTCTTTCAAGAAATTGAGGTAAAATTGTTTGGACTCAATCAATAGAAGTCTTACAATATTTAGAAGCAAGCCCTGCAGATTGGAACGAATCATGAGTTTAGTGTCTCTATTTAAAATTTTTTTATTTGAGATTGAAAAAAAGATCTATTTTATCATGAAACCTTGGAGCATGAGAGGAAGAGAGGCCGGACGCTTGCTCTCTACTCCCTCTCCTAGGGTTAGGCCTCAGCTACGACTATGACCCCCCCCCCGTCTCCTCTCTCTACGTGGACTAATTTAATATTTGAGGAAAATATGGATATTCTTGGTATTTAAAAGCCAAAAGGGGATTAGCGAATTGGTTAAAAATTGTGTTTTTCTTAAAAACATAAGCCTAATGATACAAGGTAGGAAGTCCAAGCAAAACGTCGTGAAAATAGTATTAGTTTTTCTGAAAAGAAGTTCGCAGATTCAGCCAAACACATGTCCACGGGCACTTTGGCCCGCATCCCCCCGGCCACCCTTGTGGAAAATCGTGAACTTTTGATATACCCCCCCCCCCCCACGCAGAAAACTGTCGCATAGGCGAACACAAATTTTTAAAAACACGTCATTTAACTTACGATAACATTGATAATGCTACCAAGTCCATCATCTGCTCCTTGCCTATCAGTGGCCTTAACATCAAAACCAAAAACTCGCCCAACATCACGCGCAAAGTTGGCAACTGATTTTACTTGACCACTGATTGGATCGATAGCAAATCGTGGTACTTCTTCTTCCTCGTTACTGAGAATCTGGTAGCGTATTTCTCCATTTATTCCTTCGTCTACATCTTCAGCCTACAAAGATAAGACGCGTAAGCTAATTTGTGAAGACGATTGATTTTCAAAAGAAAAGAACGTACCTCAACTTTCATTATCTCGTAACCAAAATGTGCTCCAGACGGTATCACAGCTACTAAAGGTCTGCTTCCTGCATCTGAATCTATCAACTTGAACTTTGGTGCATTATCATTGACATCTTTAATTTTGACGATTACTTTCGCTTCATTGAAATCCAATCCATTTAATCTTTCTTCAACAATTGGATAAATCATCATCGGCATGCCTCTACTATGCTTTCCAATTTTATCGACTCTTACTATAATTTCATACAAATCTTTCTGCTCTCTGTCAACTGGCTTGATAAGGTACAGAGTGCCGTTCTTGGAATCTATCGAAAAATAGTTTGAATTCATACTGGATTTTTCATGAGTAATGCTGTAATGTAGTAAATCCTGTTTGGGGGTTTCCGCTGTATTAGATGTGGTTAACTGAACAATTTTTAATGGTACTTCAGTATTTTCCTCAACTTGAATTTCATAATATCGATGTTGAAATAGTGGTGTTTTCTCCTGCTGATAATTATCATCTATTTTGTTTTCATTTGCATGATCATGATGATGATTAAGATTTGTAACAGTGACCATTAGTCGAGCAGTAGAGCTCAAACTTGGCGTACCAAAATCACTGGCTACAATTGTTAAATTGTAAACATTTAAGTTTTCATATTTTAGGTTGGCAATAGTTGTCACAAGACCTTCTTTACTGTCAATCGTAAAATATGGCTTTTCACCTCTCGGATTGACAAGGTCATATAATACTAAGCCATTTCCGTTTCCAATAAAGTCTGAATCGTTAGCAAAAATGTGAGCTACCTGAGTACCAATAGGTATATCTTTTGTAACTGATGACTGATAGACTGGTACTAACTGCTCTCTAGTTTTTTTATCGCCTCCGTTAACTTGACTTCCAGTGTGACCTAAACTGCTGATTTTATCATACCCATAGAAAGTGGGAGGGTTGTCATTAATATCTAGAATTTGAATTTCAACATCGGTGGCTGAACTGAGACTGATGGCATCGCTTTCATTGTCTCGTGCTTTTATCACAAGTTTATACATACTCTTCGTCTCTCTGTCTAAAATTCCAGAGACAACAAGATCTCCAGTGTACTTTCCAATATTGAATTTTACACTTTCATCATCACCGTTTTCATCAGCAAACTCGTAAGTTATATTTGCGTTACTGCCGAAATCCGAATCAAAAGCTGTAATTGTTCCAATTTTGTATTTATCATAGACCCCTTCCTGTATTTCAAAAAAATACAATGATTGCCTAAAGATCGGAGGATGATCATTAACATCTGTAACATGTATTTTGAATGCCATATAGTCTGTGAGATTACCACTATCTATTGCTCCTATATTAAATCGAATATCAGTCTCTGCTGGGAGACTTTGAATGACAGAGATGTCTCCAGATCTTGAATCGATTCCAAAAAATCGCTTATTCTTGAAATTTAAGATAGTACTGCTGCTATTGTTGTTAAACCATAATTCAGATAGAATTTCATATTTTATTTCTGCATTTTTATGTTCATCCTTATCATGTGCAACTATTCGAAGAATCGGAGTACCTAAGGTCACATTTTCGGGTATGTATAGGATCAGTGATTGTCGTTTGACCATATTCTGATGTCTTGAACCATCTTCAATCAGAGAGAAATTTCTATTATTATTATTAGTGATACTGCTGCTGTTCACACCATTAGATTCCTTTGATACTCGAATATTATGACCAGGCAGTATTACTATCTGTGTGAAATTAGGTGCATTATCATTGACGTCTTCAACGCTGATGCTTAGCTCAGTTTCAGTTTTAAGATTACCTGCACAAAAAGACGAATATTTAAACACAACAACCCCCACAATTTAGAACTATATGTGAGTCTGCTAATTTATAGTAACTAAACAAGTAATGATAAATTATATGATTCGCATGATAATATCTGCAATTCTGCATATAAGCTTTCGGTGTATAGTGAATGTATTACCAGTATCAGTTGCCACAATTTTCATGTTATATACTGATTTCATCTCTCGATCTAACATGTGTTCTTTATTTCCTGTGTAAAAAATGTCTCCGGTATTCTGATCAATCTCGAATAAATTGCTACCATCTCCTTGGAGACTAATTACAAAACTGGCGTTAATACCGTCATCTGCATCATGTACAGATATGTGATTCTTCATTGTCACTTTCGTACTAACAGGGCTGTTTTCCAATATATGTCCTTCATAACAGCGTGAACTGAAAGATGGTGCATTGTCATTTTCGTCATCAATGACAACTGTTACCTGCCCGCAATAATGTACAAGTGAAATTTTTTTGGCATTCCATGATTAAATTTTATGCAACTGAACATCAGTAATAACCGTATTTTGCAATCTTACTTGAAAAATTTCAATTCCGCGTAAATGTTCCGCTACAATAGTAATACTATAATTTTGCTTCTTTTCACGATCTAAACCATCTTTTGTATAGAGAGATCCGTCGTCCATTAAATTAATTTCTGGAACGTCTTGCTGATTCACTATAAAAAAATGAATACTGTTCGGCACATTTGAATCATTGTGTGCTGGAAGTACTTGTCCAATGAATGCACTGGCACAATTCTCAGATATATGGAAAATTAATGGAGCTTTCGTTGTCCCGCTGCTCAAAAAATATTTATATGATTACTCACAATGTAGTCGCAGATTATATTTGCTTCTTTCTATACTCACTGATTAATGCTTCCCGTTTCATCAGAGCTGGAATCAACAACTACGTGGATAGATACATTAGTTATCAACGTTATATCTTTTTCGTTGGTTGTCACAGCTTCGAAATCATACAATAGTCTGTCGTATTTCCTGATCTCGTCGACCACAGTTATAATTCCTGAATTTTCTTCTATTGCGAAGGGAACTGTCAAAGAAAAGAAAATATAAATATTATGAACACAGTTGTTAATTACAGTTGGCAGTTAAACTGGAAACCTATGAAATGTTACAGTGGAACATAAACGACAAAAAAAATTACAAACAAACAAGTCATATTCTTGCTACGCGAATTCGGCTAAAAAAATTACTTGAAATAATCTTATCTTTTGTTTTTCTACAGTAGCTATAATAATAGACTATATGTGGGCATGCGCATGAATAGGGCCCTTGTGGTTGGTTCTAGTTTAGGAGATATTCACGTTTTTCTGAGTTGAGGTCAAAATAATTCTTTTCGAGTTTGAATGGGGTATAACACTGGGACCTATAGTGAATCTATTGATTCTTATAATACGTGTGCTTATGGCACTCGTTTTGGGCCTGAAATACCGGGAATTTATCCAACTATATGCCTCTATACGTCATTCCGTATCGGCCATAAGGGCCCTTTTCATGCGGACGCTCAAACATATGTATTCTCATCGCGTGATAGAATATTTTCGTTTACCGCCTTCGTGATAACCATGAAGAAGATCATAAATTATTCCAACTCTTCTGACCGCATTGTTTGTGCGAATTTGTCCTACCGTAGTGCCAATCGGCACATCGATTCCAACCCAAAATTCGTATGGCGCTCCAATAAAGTCAGGTATTCCTGTATTGTGTCCTGTGTGCGTATACAAAAATTGCTGATTGTATATGTATATAATTTCATGGAGTCTCTATACGTCCGGACAGGTCCTTACGTTTAGACTCTACAATGTTATAAACGTACGGACTGTCCTGATGTATAAAATTGGTCATAATTTTGTTTCATTTATACCAAGCTTATTAGTGCTCCTTTTCTACAAAAACATGTATACTAACCGTCGGATGGAAATACGTCAATTGCTATAACAGCTAAAGAGACACGTCGTTCACTAGGGTTCAAAGGTTGATCTGAAGCTTCTATAAATATTGCATGCCTGCCATCCATTATTGGACTCTCAATTACAGATATAACTCCTGTTTCTGGGTCCACTCCAAAGGGTGTACCATAAGTTGAATTGCCTGGTTGTTGCAGATGATATAAAACCATGCCATTTCTACCTTGATCTTTGTCAACGGCATGAACTTGTCCAAGAACTGTACCTAATTTTGAATCAGATTGAGCTACTAATTCGTAAAGGTTACTTGGAACAAAAATAGGATTGTTGTCATTAGCATCAAGCAGCGTAACTTCGACATCTACAGATGATTGTTGCGTTTTTTTTGGCGTCATTGTTTTTATTGAGGAAGAATCATGTCGGGAAGAGAATTCAACACTTGGCACTTTTTCAACTGCAAAAACTTTCATTTTTATAAGATCTCTTTTTTCTCTATCGAGAACTGCTTCATCTCTGACAATTAACCATCCGGAATTGGGATCAATAGAAAATGCTCCGGATGGATCTTCGAGCTCATATTTAAATTCGCTGTTTTCACCCTGGTCTCTATCATAGGCGACGACTTGCAAAACGCTAAATCCATTTGGTAGATTTTCTACAATGCTGATGTTGTAGAAATCAACTTCGAACTCTGGTAAGTTGTCATTTACATCAAAAATTTCTATTACCACTTTAGATAGAGCAAATTTCAATGGATTGTCTATCTGCGATGCCTTAATCTTTAGTACAAATGTATTTTGAACTAAATACTTTACAGAGTCAAGATCCAATGCTTGTTTCAAATAGAGAGAAGCATTTTGTGGATTAAGGTAAAAAATTCCTCTTTCATTGCCTGATATTATGTCATATCGAACTGGAGTATTGATACCTCGATCTTGATCAAAGGCATGAATTGGATTTGTGAAATTTATTTCTTCGTTAATTGAAAGTATGTTCTGTAACAATTAAAATTGATTCTCTTCAATATTGCAGGTGTTGGTGTGGGTATGGGTGTACATACCGGAAATGGTTGAAATTCTTTGATTTGTGCTTTATAAATTGGATGTGTGAACTGGGGATCCATATCATCGTTATCTCGTACTTTTATTGTAACTGTACTATTGCTGCTCTTTGACGGTGTTCCACGATCCTGAAAGCAATACATGTTTTCTTCATTTGTATTTTTCTAGTTGTTATTGTAATTTTTATGATTATTTAGTTATTTTGGGTCGGTTATTATGGTCATTTAATATTCTTGACTATAATTTCTAATTGTATACTATTAGAATGTACTTTCAACTCTCACCATTGCAGCAATAGTTATATCAAATATGTGTTCTCCTTTATCATAATCCACAGATTTATTGAGAATAATACAAATTCCGTGATCATCATATTTTAAAGAAAACTTTTTTTCTCTATTTCCATCTACGATCGTATAATATATTTCACTATTTGCTGTGTTCAATTTATCCTTGTCAATGGCGTATATTCCACACGAGATTTTGCTTCCTATAAGGCACAGAAACTGTGTTTTCATTATTTGCTTTGATACATAAAGCATAAATATCACAGGACGTATAAATTTAAGGAAATGAATGTGTCGTTTACTCTTAGATAAAAATTGTCTTGGTTCACAGAAAAAGATTTGTCACATTTCAAAAAAATCTATTACTCTTTTGTGGAATGGAGCTTGGTGAAAAAAATTCTTATGTCATAAAAGCCTTGTGAATTATTTTTGCAAAATATGTATACGATTTAGCAGGCGATACATTGATTTAAATGCACGCAGGCTAACAGATAATACGCAATTACTTACCGATTGGAGTGAGCTCGTCCATAGTGGTATGGTAGGGTGTACCAATGAACTGTGGCGTATGAATATTAACATCTTCAACGAATATTGTTACAGATAATCGTGATGTGATCTAAATATATGAAAATTGTACAAATATTGTGCTTT
>CAKNYM010049835.1:50702-78758 GCA_932195095.1 Andricus curvator
TGACCACCCGTCTCACGGTTGTGAGACGTGGCCATAAGTGTGATTTACCGCGGTTCTACTGGGAGCCGGTGTCATTTTTTAGATGACAGTTGCTCGCAGTGGGACCCTGCGGTGGTTGTTCAACCCTTTTTTTTTAATTATATATATATATATACAGGAAGAACAAAGTGTAATCTTTACGCCGATTTGAAACTCTTAGACTAATCTTTACCTCCCGGGTAAAAAAAATTGGTCTTGATTTTGTCATGAATATCTTCAATATGTCTTCAAGACCATGATATTTGCTTCCTTCTCACCAGCTAAGCGTTGGAAATATACAGACTTCTTTTGTATTTATGACTGTGGCTGTGCCAAGACAAGACCAGGTAGACTTGTTTTCAGACACGGAATGACTTAATTTTATTACTACTGGCAGGGCCTGCCACTTTCATATAGGTTGGGATCAAAAAGTTGATATTTGTTAAGTATTAAAATAACGGATAAAACTTGTAATTTTGTAATAACTGATTTTTGAATGAAAAATTCGGAAAAATAAATACAATGAAGATAAATAATATTAACATTCTGTGAATTTTAAAGCAGATTAGTCATGACCCTGGAGGCCTTGGAAGCCTTTTGGCTCGTCTTTGACTTATAAATTTCTCAGGTTCTTACAAAATAAAATAATTTTGTCTCGAAGACATGAATTTTTGTCCTTAAGTCGGAAATATTCATCTTAAGGGCATGCGACACAGCCAAATACCTACATTACCGACCTCACTTTTTCAATTTTCCGAATTTTTTTTTTATTCTAAGAACTTTTTTTGTAAATAAAATATCGGGCTGAAACTTTGGAAAATGTATGAGAAGACAATAAACTACGTTTACGTACTTTATTCGAGGAGGAACTTCGCAAAAAATTATTTTCGAAGAAATTAAAACTGGGTGGATTTTTTGAACCTAAATACTTTTTTTATAAGTAAAATATCGGCTTCAAACTTTGAGAAATGCAAGAGCCGACAGTAAAGTACGTTTACGTACATGATTTGAGTATAAAAGATGCAAAAAGCAAAATTCCAACTAAATGTCAACTCCGGTATTCGCGATGGGTACGAAAATGCGAAGTCTGGCGGCCACTAGTCGAGGCTCTATCAGCTGGCTCGTCTACATCTGAAATATGGGGTCCACGCTGTCAAAGATTGATGATGCGGTGTTCTTACAATAATATTTTTTAAAAGTTGTGCCCAGCATAAAAGTTGAGTGAAATATGTTGTTTCAATGTTGAATTATGTAAGTATTGAAATCGTTATTGGCTTCGTTTAGTGGCCGCCAGACTTCGCATTTTCGTGTTCACAGCGAATACCGACCGAACTGGCAACCGTTGTTGACATTTAGTTGGAATTTTTCTTTTTGCATCTTTTATACTCAAATGATGTACATAAACGTACTTTACTGTCGGCTCTTGCATTTCTGAAAGTTTGAAGCCGATATTTCACTTATAAAAAAAGTATTTAGGTTCAAAAAATGCACCCAGTTTTAATTTCTTCGAAAATAATTTTTTGCGAAATTCCTCCTCGAATAAAGTACGTAAACGTAGTTTATTGTCTTCTCATGCATTTTCCAAAGTTTCAGCCCGATATTTTATTTACAAAAAAAGTTCTTAGATTCAAAAAAAAATTCGGAAAATTGAAAAAGCGAGGTCGGTAATGTAGGTATTTGACTGTGTCACATACCCTTAAGACATAAAAATAGTATAGTTCCGTCTCACGAGCTAGACATACAGAATAACTTGAAATTGTCTTGGATTAGTCTTTACCCAAGACAAAATTAAGACCACATATTTTTACCCAAGCTGCAACAAAAATTAGCTTCATGTGCTAAGACCCATGTGTGTCTTCTTTCGTTTCAATAAGAGAAATTTCAATTTTACCCATTTGTAAATGTACATATATGTTACAATTTAACGTAGGTTAACTTACCAGTGATTCACTTCCTGCAACTGATGAATCACAAGTAATACGAAAGTTGAGCAAGTTAGGCGCAGAATTATTGTCAACAAGATTTTCCAAGGATTGATTTAATATCACAGATACGTGTGTCTTGTTTATTTCTCTATAAGATAAGTATTGCAAATCTATGTCCTGAAAAAATAATTTAAATATATATATATATATATATATATATATACATATATGCATATAGTTGAAAGTTTGTCATAAGGAAAACCGCGGGATTTCAGCTGTAACCACGTCTCACGACCGTAAGATAGGTGTTTACAGTCTGCGATGAATCAATACGATGATCCGGCAAAAGTCTCGTGCACCCTGAGGACACGGAGCGACCCAAGGACGACCGCCTTCTGCATTTCCCCCGCAAGTGTCTTAGCATTTTGTTGACACGCAGGGATGCTTTTCAGGCAATTAACCAGTAAAGGGTTGGCACCTCCAAGAGCACCGATGATCCGGACGACTGGCTTAACAGAATATTCCGGGTATAACCATCTCAACTCCCTTATGAGGTCGTCATACCTCTCTTTCTTTTTATTCCCCTTGGCTGTGATGTTTTTGTCAGCTGGTGCCGAAAATTCGATAACGAACTTGGTTCGTTTCTCGAAGTCAAGGAGAACTATGTCAGGCCTCGAGTGCGCAACAGAAACAATTGTTGAGAATATGAAGTTCCAGTATATGCGGCACTTATCATTTTCTACAATTAACTCTATTTCCCTAGGAGCGTTTGCCGCAGCGGTATTAGGGCTAATGCCGTAAGAGTGTTATTCTTCTGCTTGTGGTGACATTTTTATATATTTTGATGTGCACGAATGTGGTGAACGAATGTATACAAGGGGAAATAGTTCTAAAGATAACTACTATGGAAGCAGTCTTGTTTTATATATACACGCAGAAAAAAGAACCTTACATTTTACTGAAAACCAAGTTAAATCTACTGATCTTCCAAGTACGTATATGGACAACACGACAGTTCAGTAAATTTTACAATTATGGGCAACTAAATATGACTATCATTGATGGTTACCAGTACCGATTTTCAAGTGCTGCTGACCTGCGGATCAGTAGATTTTACTGATCCAGTCGCTATTCTGCACTGTTTCTCGATGCTGCAATTACGAATTATCATGTCACTTTGACGGATAATATAAACAGATCTAACTTATGTTAACGGTACAGACTATAGTTTGGACGGCTTTATAAATTGTAAAAAAATATTCCTAAAAAATGATTAATAAATAAACACACGGTTAATTCTGAGATATTTTTTCGGATATACTTATAATTAATCGGTATTTGTAAGTTACAACGCTTATAATACAATTAAAATTTCGCACGCAACGGGGGGGATTCGAACGCATAAACCTAAGCACGCAAGTCGATTAGCTTAACCACTACACTATTACACGAGTTGGGATCTGTGCAATAATTCCGAAATAAATTTGTAACTAAGGTGGCGACCTCAGTAACAACTTTTGAATACGCGTTCATGCCATCGCGGCACACGAAAAAAGTGCTCGCATTCACCTCATATCCATACATGTCAGCTGGAACAGTCGCAGAACGCAAATGAGTCTTGATCCAATAAACTCTCAACTGTACGCGACCTGTGAATAAGATGTGCCATCCAAAATTGTGTTATTTATTATAAAACCCCTTCATTGCTAAGTGGGTATATGGAGTAATGTGATGACTGTCACAGAAATGTCAAAAATAAATGTTTTTTGGGTGATGCAATCCATCCATTGCCGATGGCGTCATGAATTCAGCCGGTGGTCCGCGCGGATAGGTTGCGTGATTACGACTTTGAGGGCGAGCTAAACAAGCTATTCGGATCGGTAGCCTGTACCGATCCTTCTGTAATGTTCACTGCACCACTATTGTAATCTCGGTTCAGTGGATTATACATATCTTACCGTATTTCATACTAGGGAATAGAGGTTTATTTTAATAAAGGATTACCGTTAAATTTACCCTAATTTCACTGTGACATTTACGAAATGCTAAGTGCTTTTGACATTTTCACCCCTTCATTAAGAGCAGTTTTTACTGTTACGTTTACAAGAAACACTTTACATTTCTTGATTAGTAAATATTACGTTTCTTTTTTCTGCGTGTAGAAAGAGATTTTGCCTATCCTGATAAAAAAACTACAAAAATTTATTTTTCGGCCCACCCTACTGTATATGATGTACATGTTTGTTCGCGTTTTCTCAACCCATCGATTGACCTATTGAACAAACTTTCATGACCTCGTATGATCCAACAATACCTATTTATAATTTTTTTTAATTATTCTTTTTATGAGGAAAACCTTTTTAATATTCTATTCTTTTTAATATTTGCTGTAATGTTCGTGTCTTCGAGACTCGTCAATTGGCCTAATGATGAACATTGGATGACATTTCACAATCATTCAATAGCAACTTAAATAGTTGAAAAGAAATGTTAGATTGTTTGCATGAGAAAATATTTTTTTTAATTTGGAATATAACACTGCTGTGAGTTAAAAAATTGTTCGTTAAAACAGAACACATTGATTGACTATTTCATGGTCTCTCTAATTTTCGGTAAGACAGAAGCATAAGTTTGCAAAATATTGAGAGTATCAATTTTTTGTTTTGCTTAGATAAGCCTCCGTCTATGAGGAAGCACCATAGTACTTACCTCCTTCTATGAGGAAGTACCATAGTACTTCGCAGCGGTATTTCAATTTCTTATCAGTTTATTTAAAATGAATATTTTTTAATAATTAATTGATCAATTAATGAAACTTTCTTATTTCATTCATTCAAACCTTATATTTTGAAGACTTTAATACTTAGTGGTTACATTATTTAAGTAATGCAACAATCTTAAGATATTAAAGTTATCAATATGATTTCTATCATCCATTTTCCTTCCTAACGTTTTCCTTAAATTTTATCTATTCCTCAGAGTATTAATACCCAGAATTTTTGCTTTGAATTGAATAAAAAGAAACTTAATAGGCTTAATTATCAATCAATATCGTTTTTTAGGAACACACTTTACTTCCTAAGGTCTAAAATATTCGTATTATTTGTATATATAATTAGTTCCATCTAACCTCTGCATCTGTTCCACTTGTATTTGCTTTGCTCGTTAATAATAATTAAACGGTCAATTTTATGAATTGCCTAATTTTTCTCAATATTGAAATATATAAAATCTCCTTTCTTTAATTTAGAGGGTCGATTTGGGGCCAATCACAGATTCAGTTTTAATTTTTTAATTCTCATAATTTTTAATTTTCATGTATCGAGAAAAGTTCATTTAGTTTTAGCTGATAGTCTGTCTCACTGATAACCGTTAGTGAATGGAAAATCATTCATAAAGCCGGCAATCAATGATTTTTCTATACTCTGTCAAGGAGATCGGTACCATGTATACACGTTGGTACCATACCTTTCAGATTTATGAACCTGAAAGGAAAAATTGAATGATTATGAATTACGAAAAAGGAGACTCAAGGTAAAATGTTGACTTCATTATCAATCCCAAGAATTACTTTACTCTCATCAATTTTCAAACTCTTAATTTTAAACCAATTTTCAATTATGAACTTCTCTGAGATAAAACAGCCCCTTGTATTGAAATCTATGATTGAGTCCAGTATTTCAGACCCCAGGTTGGCTTAGTAATTTAAAAAAAAATTTCAATTTCAATTCTAAATTTGTGGGATTCTCAGGAGCGGACTCAGAATTGACGATGACTTTCTCAATTCAACCTATGCTTTTGCATGTCGATTTAACTGTTATTTACGGATTTATCATTTTCTTTTAACCGACGTTTCTCTTTCGATTTATTTGAGTATTCTTGAAACCTATCTAATATTTTCGTTTTGTTTTTATTCTGGATTTTCTTTAGGAAATTTTTCAATGAAAGATTAATTAAAATAGATTAATTTTTCGGGCAAACTCAGTGCACTGTTTGCTGGCCGTGAAATTTAGCTATTTTTCCTATAACAACGTTTTAACTTTTTTTCACAGATTTAAAAGATTTTTTTAAAAATATGTAACATGTTTTTTTTTACATTTTAGCTATTAACTCACTTGGTCGGTTCAGTGTGAGTCAAATTTCAAATATAATTCTGGGAGTTTTTCAGGCTCCATAGACGTTTTATCCTTGATTAGTAAGCCCAGTAATTTTACTTCTGAGATAATATAATTTCACCATTCAGAAATTAATTTATCTCAGAAAGTGTTAGACCATCTTGGATTGGTTTCATGGAACATGCCCTGATTTATCGCAAATGTAAAGGATAGGTGTCTGAGCTCCCAAATGGTTAATGGGTTGAAAAGAAACCGTCTCCTCGCATTTTCAGAAAATCAAAAAGGTTCATGGAACTTCTCCCGTCCAAGTTGAGTCAAGTTAATTTTTGTTCATAAATGCAGAAATGCATTTTAATCTTAATATTCATAAATAATCCTTTTTTGTATTCACTTCTTTTTTTATATTTTACAAACTTTTACGAAAGCCAGAATGTACCTGATCTAAATTCGACGTTGATAGCGACCCCGCAAGCGTTCGAGAAGTTCGTGTGATTCGCGGGCGAAAGACCAGCTGAGAGTGAATTTTCCAACGCTTTAGCTTCGCTTTCCGCGCTTTCGTATCCGTCGGTCCCAATGATCCGCTCTTCATTATTTGATTGCGCGCGCAATTATCGATCGGTACAATTTGCACGCATTCTCATTTCCATAGCTTCTCGAATAAACTGATTTCTGTGACGTAATTTTGTGACGTTGCCATTCCAATCGTTTTCCGCGTTAATGTAAATTATACTATGAGTTTTCCACCGTTTATCCGCGTTCAACCTTTTCTATCCTCCACATATTGCTTCGATCCTTTTCTATCTTTGTTTCACAGAAAAAACTTGGGTTTCTATCACAACCTTATTTTGGCTCCTCAGGAGGTGCAGCAAAAAGGAACCCCTCTTACGGAAATGAAAACCAAAACGATGAATTTGTTCAAAAGGAACCTCCAGTTGGACCTCCAAAGGAATCTAATTTTAAAAGAGATTTTTTCAAAAGAACCTATTTTTCGCTTTGCCCACTTCGACATTTTATCTAGTTAATAAGACAACTTTTACATTAAAGCACACATGTAATAGAACTCTGACGGAAATATTTTAATAAAGAGAATTAAAGTACAAAATATTATCGCAATTGGAATAGATTCATAACTATCATTTGCAGGTTATGTAGCAAACTTATAAACAAAAGGCGTACTCATTAGCAAGAAACTTTTCATCTTAAGTCGTCGATCGACAACTGTATATCGATTTCTGTAAATCCCTAACTTACCAATCCCACTTTGCAAGCGGTTGGTTTGTGCATGCGCCTTCATGTTATCCTATTCAAGTGTTCCGAAGGAAACCTTTTGGGTTTTCACAGGTTTCTATTGGAGTTAAAATTCTAAAAGATATCGAATTCCACTTAAGCCGTAACTTGAATACCCTCCCCTCCCCTTTTTTTCTGCTGTTCAAGCTTAACTCATCCCTATCCTTTTAAATCCCAGTGTTTCTATCCAAGTCTATCAATCATTTACCCAGATGTATATTTTTCTATCCTTTAAACTTTAAAGAACCCAACATCCTGTTCAAGTTTTTTCAATCCTAATGACTCCTTTTCTATCTTTTCTGCAATGAAAATCACCTCTATCCTTTTGAATCCCTGTTTTTTTATATATGTAAATGTATTCTCCGATTATGAGCGTCAATCCCTTATTATGCTTTTGTCAATCTGAAATTCTGCCTATCTCAGCAGGTAAATAAATTGTCAAATCTATAATTCTAACTTAGAGATTGATATAAAAACATGGATGAAAACGATAGACGTTCACGAACACGGGGTTAGATTTGTGGATAGAAAAAGATAGGCAACTGTGGATACAACAGATAAAATCAGGGATATAAAAAAGGTCCTAGTGGACACAACAGATACACGCATGAATATAATAAGATAGAGTTTGAGGTGTGCAAAGTATATAGTTGGCAGGGATAAAGAATCTCTATCGTTTTCTATCAAAAAATGTCTATCCTTTTGAATCTTCCTGCATGCAGCAGGGTGAGAGCCAGTCTCATTTTCCTGAATGGCAGTCGCTCCCAGGGTAAGCCTGCGGTGATTGTTCAACTTATTTTTTATTCATATATACATATGTAATACTTAATGATCGTATTTTGAATTACCCTATCAACGGATACGATTTTCAGATGATCTCTCGGGTGCACCTCCACAGTTAAAATTTCAGATCCTTTCTCAAGATTTTTTGGCACCTTGACGAGTTTGATATATTCGCCTATTGGATGAATTTGACATCCTGAAATAAAAGAATGAGACATATATGGAGGGTCCTCGGGCACAAGGGTGTAAGTGCCAAAACTAGAATTTTACAGGAGACTCAAAAACTGCTCAACTTAAATGAGTTTGATTTTTTTTTAACAAAAAAGTACTTTCGAGCTGCTACTTAGTTCTACCTCAGGTGGAAATACACGACGGGCCCAGTACAGATTGCTGGAGTCCTGTACTGCTCGTCTGTAATGGGCCAGTACTGGCTCGTAATGCTCCGCAGTACTGGCGCTGTACTGCACACCAGTCCTGGTTCGGTACAGGAAAACTGCTGGCGTTCGAAAATTCCGGAGTTAATTTAAAAAATGATAAAAAAGTATTGAATTGTTTTTAGGACGCATCTACTTTATCCATTCAGCAAAAAACTGCATAACATTCAAATATTATTTATAATTTCAAAAATGTAAATTTCATTCAAGCTGTTTCGTTGATTTTAACACCCACTATTCCTATATTCTAACGATATGACAAAAAGGGTATTTAAAATATAAATATTAATTGATTGCGAGTATTTTGTCTATACATAAAGTCACAAATATTGAAGGTCCTGTTTAGAATGAATACATATACATATTACATTTTTAAACATTATGCCAACGGCCATACCACGCTGAAAAACCCAGTTCTCGTCAGATCACTGAAGTTAAGCAGCGTTGGACGCGGTTAGTACTTGGATGGGTGACCATTCAAGAATACTGACATGAGTGCTGTTGGCACATCGTGGGTGTGGTGAGCCCACACTTGTAGTTATTTATAACTACAAGAAAAACCTAGAAACACTACCCGAATCGGGTAGTAGTGTCACGCCTACCCTGAAAGGGAAATGGTTTAATGGTATATATATATATATATATATATATATATATATATATATATATATATATGTCACGAATAAAATTGCTAACGCTACGAGGCTTCGAACCTAAATCTATCTATAACTACAGAATTGAAAGTCAATGAAAAACCCATCCACATATACCACAGCTCAAAAAATTCGGCACTTTATATTTGAATTGTAAAAACAATATTCAGGGAATAATTTATTAACTCAGTAATCCTGGGCTGAGAATATTCATTTGCAACTGTGGTCTATATTTTCAACTGAGAAGAAAAAGAGTTTTTCTACGCTGCTTGTTAACCTCTTAGTAGTATTTAATTTTGTTCAGGCCTTTCCGCTCAAAATTTGGAAAGGGGCTTTTTATTAGAGCGTTAGAACTAATTCTAGGCTGAGAATATTCATGCGCGAATGTGGTCTAAGCTCTTAATTGGGAAGCATAAAACAATTCGCTATGTTGCAGCGTCATCTCTTTGATTTGATCATTTTAAATTTTATTTTTGCTACGTTTTTGACTTTATAAATCTAATTTTTATAATTTTATAGACTATCTGGGTTGCATAATCAAATTATTATATAAAAACGAAGAATTGGAACAAAAAATATATCTTATTTGTTATCCGAACGAAACTTCAACCACATTATTTTTAAACGTATTTTGTCATTTTTTTATATTTATACAGTCGGCATAGTACTGCCCCGATTGTGGAGTCAGCCGTTGGCCAGTAGTGGGTGAATTGCCGATTATCTGGACTGGTGACCAGTACTATGCCAGTACTGCGCCGGTGGTGAACTCCGACGGACTACAGAAATTTCCACCTGGGATCGAACCTTAAGAGAAAAATCCTGAAGGAGGTAGCAGCTCTGAGAAAATTTCTTGTCAAAGTTGCGGTGCGTCCCAAAAGATGCCGATTTTGACTCAGAAAGTGTTGCACAACTTTTTTATTTTTTCTTACAAAAAAGCAAGAAAGCACTTTCAAACTATTACTCAACTCTAATGAACTATGAAAGGAACATCCTGAAAGAAGCATTCACCTCCGAGAATAATACTTGCCTATGGTGCCAATGGTGCCAAAAGAATTAATCACTTTTTTTTAAATACGAAACTTGGGTTTTGACCCACTTTTAAATCGAACTGGACCATAATCTTCTACAGAGTATGCGTTAGTTTAAAAAAATTAGTTTTAACCGATAAAACTCATTTCCAAAATTTTGCACTTACGCCCTTATGTCCCGAGATCCTTCATAAAAAAAATACTGCTCCCCTTAATGATATTTACTTGCCCTTATTATATATTGTATAGTCAATTTACAAACATGTTCATTTTCAATTGCGAATTTTGAGTCCTCAAATGAGATATAAACTTAATAAATTTGTTTTCAAACAGCATATGAAGAAAAAACCCGCAATCAAATTTGGAATTGAATGACCATTCTTATATGTAGATATAATTGTATAGCTTTAATACCTGTTACGTAACTATCTTGAACTACTAAGATAATCAGAAAAACCATAAATATTTTTAAAAACCATCTGTCATTCAAGGCTGCCATATTATCGTTTTTATTGCCTTTTATCCATATATTTGTCAGCATTATTTCTCTGGAACATTTTTCTGTAACGTCACAAAAATCAACAGCATAAATTAATGTGTATGAACAGGTATATAAACCTTAATTTGTATTTGTGTAATTGTAATATATTGTGCATTGTAGTACTCTATAATAGTATATGTATATATACACAATTATATGTGTACATATATACTGTTTTATAATACTACAATTTCCAATACATTATAATAATATATGTCCGGTTGCTATAATCGCTTTTTTACTATGCGCACAATTTTCACTTTCGAATTAAGTCAACAAAAGGTTCGGGCTGGAGGCGGGCGCGTGCCACACTCTTAGAAAAATCTGTACTAAATTTAGTGGACATGTAATGGAAGCAAGAATGCACAACATGAAATTAAATTTAGTATGCCAGCGTACAGTAAATTTAGTATATTCATGTTGAATTTAGTATACACGTATATGAAATTTAGTATACGCGTATACTAAATTTAGTATAAACATACTAAATTCACTGTACGCTGGCATACTACATTTTATTTCATGTTGTGCACTATTGCTTCCATTACATGCATACTAAATTTAGTACAGATTTTTCTAACGGTGCAGTTACATTGACCTATGACTGCGTTTCAACAATAAGTACAAAATTCAACCAATAATGTGGCAAAAAAATGGGCTCAAGCCCCATGTTTTATTGCTATAATATGTAGTCTATATTATGATCGGTAACAGGACTCTGTTTTGTTAATAAACTATAACAAGTTATGGTGAAATGTCTACCACTAGTCGCGTCAGGAAAATATTTACGTTGCAACATTCTATTTAAAGGGCACTTGTTACATTAAATATTACGCCTAAATTTTTCATTTCAAGTAATGTTCATGCATAATGCTTTCAAACTGGTTACACGCGTGCACGGATAAGCAATATTCCAGGTAGCATATTTTAGTATATTTCAATTTATGAGTTAAACTAATGTATTTCTCTTATCGCTCGATTTTCAGTCAACAGTTATGTTCAATATTCATATATATATATGTTGTAGGGATTTAGGAAAATCAGGGTTTTGGCTCAAGACCTAGAGAATTAATTATATACGGGATTCTAGGACAATCTTTCATCAAAATGTTAGCTTTTCACCAAATATCCAAAAGTTCCAAGCGGGAACTTGAATTTTTATAGTAATAATTAATCCAGCAATATAATTGACGGCGTCTTATTCAGAAGCTGTATTGAGACGGTCAGTCTTAATCCTAAAATTATAGATTGATTTTGTAAAAGTAAAATGAAATATTCTAGATAAAAGGGCAAAATTTTAATTCCACACTCTCCTGACTCAACGGTGAATTTTGAACGCGAATATGCACTCGCGCGTAAAGATGATTTCGCAAATTTTGAACGATCGTTGATTCCGCGCATGCTAATAGGAAATGGCAGGGATAACGTGGGTCCTCGCGGGTCCCGAAGCCAGTCTAAAAGGTTGGACAATTCAATTCAATGTGGGAGCTCAGAGGGTGAGACACGCTTAGAATTCTCTCTGAATGCAGAGAACTTCAAGCCAAAAGATATCTTCAGAAAGTGCGTTTAACTACGAAAGAATAAAAAGCAACCTTCATTTGTGAGCGTCCGCATGAAAAGGGCCCTTCTGGTCGGTTCTAGTTTAGGAGACATTCGCGGTTTTCTGTGAGTTAAGGTCAAAATTATTATTTTTGGGTTTGAGTGGAGGATGATGCTGGGACCTATAGTGAATAAATTGGGACTATACTCATATCCAGACAGTAACCGGAATTAGGTACACTGTTAAAAAAATCTGATCGAAATTTAATATACATGTGAGTAAAGTCATTTGCACATACCGTACATTAATTTTAATATACCATCATGTTGTAAAATTAATATACATGTATATTAAAGTCGGTAAAACAGAATGCGTGAAAACAACAAGTCCTTTGATACCTTCAGATCTTGTCAAATTAAAAAAAAATAAAGCAATAACCTTACATTCGTCGACTAAATTCTTACTTACAATTAAAGTGCAACGTACGGGTGGAATTATTCCTAAAATTCGCTGCGAATGTTAGAATTTTAACGTGAGTACAGGTGCTTGGAGGTTAGGTTTCTTAATTATTAGTTTAATTGAACTTGTCTCTGAAAAACCAGTGTAGTTTGCATTCATCTAGGAGAAAATATTCTTTTTGATCATTTATAATTGAAAATTGCTGCCAGAATTGTTTTTAATTTTTGTAAAGTGCAAATATTGGACTTTTCTGATAAATGATCAATATGCGGTATATGAAATTTAATAACATAGTCTCTTAATGGCGATTCAATATACCTAGGTATTAGATTTAATATACAAATGTATATTAAATGTATATTAAAATTGCAAACATTTTTAACAGTGTAGATTTCATGGTCGAAGAAAAAATATAACATGTGTGCTTATGGCACTCCCCAAGTTTAGATCCGTTTTTCTCGAAATACGGTTTTTCGAAATTTCAACTTCAAAAATACCCCGGTGACTCATTTTTCAACTTATAGGATTAATTTTGGGTCTAAAATGCCGGAAATTTATCCGGGTATATGTCGCTATTCGTAACTCCATACCGGCCATAAGGGCCCTTAACATGCGGACGCCCACATTTTAAGAAGCTTTCTAGAGCTTGAAATATTTAACACGTTTTTTTTTCTTAATTTAGTGCAATCAAATAAAAAGTTTTATGAGTAAAAT
The DNA here is from genome assembly GCA_932195095.1 of Andricus curvator. Lineage (NCBI taxonomy): Eukaryota > Metazoa > Arthropoda > Insecta > Hymenoptera > Cynipidae > Andricus > Andricus curvator. The sequence goes on from CAKNYM010049835.1 coordinate 64,200, forward strand.
GAAGTAAATTGACGGTTGGTTTCGCGACAGCTTTGCACTTCTTTTATGAAGACCTCGATCTGTGAGATTGAATGTCTTTGAATTCAGATTGGAGGGATTATTTACTTTGAGCCACTTTCTCAAAATAAATTCTTGTAAGTAGAATCTGATTCGAAAGGAAATTTATCTCGTAACAGCTTTGTACTCTATCCTAGTCGATAGAGACTTTAAATTATGAAAATGAATTGAAAAAATCAAGTTCTCTATCTCGATAGTTTTTATGGAATAATGGATCTCCAGAAAATTATGTCTGACGTGAATTTATTCTTGCAAATTACTTCTCATTCAAAGGCCTTCGAATTTTTGTAAATAAATTTGTGTTCGTAGTGGGTCAAGAGGAACCCATTCTAATTCCAAGTGTTGCAATATTTGTTATTTTAATAATAAAATTGTCAGGGCTAATTTCAATATCCTTCCAGGTTTGGAACCAACGACAACAGTTGGTCCCGATCTGCTGATTAGGACACAGTATATAGCAAACCCAACTAATTTTCAATAATTAATTACATCATGAAAACTGGTCGATATGCGATATCTCTATTAAATACAATTAGGGCTATAATTTATAAGAAATCCGTGGAGTTTTGTGAGAGCATTAGGATTTGATTGCTAGAAGAATAATATGAGAAAAGAGAAATGTTACAATAGACACAACTATATCTTTTTTTAAATCTATTTTTATGTTTAATTTCTATATTTCATGTACTTATTTCCAAAATGACTGGTCCGCGATAACATATTTAATAATACGTATTTTTGTCAGCTATGGAAGTAAAGTAATTATCGCATCGATGTGTGAAAAAATCTATTCGCTACCACGTTCTAGAACTTTGTAGATAGAAACTAATTGGGACGCAGCTGCGTGAAAAAAGACAATGGTTAAGCTCCTATTTCAAACAAAAAGTCAATTTTCCCACTCACTCGAGATTCATTGATTAACTGTATCCCACCATCAGAGTAATTAGTATATGGCTTAATAATTAACATACAAAATTGCAGATTTACTGTATTCTTGTCAGTCTTAAGCTTATATCCAGGATATAATAGTAGTAGCATATTAAATAAACCTTTTTTTTAATAACGAAAAAATTCGAGCTTTTTTTTATCCTAATTTCAGAGTTCAGATACATTTGTTGCAACGTTACAATTCGCGAGAAAGTAAAATTTATCCGCCACCAGATAAATTTAACAGCTGTGTAAAACAATTGACAAGAATTTTTGTTCTTTGATCGATAATTTTTTTTTATGGCGGATCTGGAAGCGGATAAATTTTATTTTCCCACTGATTGAAACGCTGCATCGATACTATGTATCTGAAGTTGTGATAAAAAAAGTTCCGGGATTTTTGTTGAAAGTTTGTATGGAACGTATGCATGAATTAGTTTATTTATATTTATATAATTTAATTTGAAATACGCCGCTTATAGCACGATTTGAGATTTATTCCTTACAAAATTGTTGACTCAAAAAAACTCAAAACCTCAGGTGTAGACACAAAATAGAGATTGAGTTTGAATTCTGCAATAAAAACAACTACGGAAACGATGCGTCCCACTGACTATAATATTTATTGATAAATTTTTTTTCATTTCCATACAATAAGCTGAAATATACACCCGTTATCAGTACAAATTAAAAAATGCGAAAAAGGTTCCAGATGATTCTCCAAATATTAATTACACGATCATTCTTATTTTCGCGAATTGAAAATCATAGATAATAAGGAAATGAATTGTTTAAATACTTACTTTTGAGTATAATCCTTACATGATCGCGCAGTATGCTTTGATATGAAATTTATGTAAATAATAACCTTGTAAAACTTTCTGCATGAAAAGTTGAACACCTTTGATGTGGTTTTGCACTGTTGCGAGATATCGTTGATTAGTAATTGTGTACGGTTTTCAGTCCCGCGCTGTGGACAGTGTATTTGCCGCGAAATGAACAGGATAGAGTACACAGGATTTAACAGGTGAACGTACTCTCGCGAACCTCCTACCGATTCAACGGGTAACTCTGCACTGCTTGCATTCACCTGTTCGAACATAAAACCGCTTACCCACCGGTCAATTGCAAATTCTCTTTCCGGGTCTTGGAGAGAATTGTTTCTAAACTCTGTACTTAAATAGACTTATAAAGTATATGAAAGTGGACACGGTTACGGTGTAGTGGCGCAGATAACGAAGACTTTTACTTCGTTTATTGCAGCCATACTCTGAGCAATAACTTTGTTTTCAGTGAAATTTAGGAGAGTTCATTGCAACAATTCAAACTAATTTCAATAAGACATTATTTATTAAATTTTTTCAACAAAACACATGTTTTACATATTTTCGGTTATTGCATTTCTTTGTGTTGTACTTGAGCAAAATTATATTGGAGTTACATACATTTTAAAAATAATACATTTTTTCTTTTTCAGAAAAATAAATTCACCTTCATTATCTCTCAAAATCAGCGTCACAACCTTGAATTCCTATTCTCTTTCTTGATTCTCTATTGTTTTATTTACCAAATTATTTACTACCGTTCGTTCAATTGCTACTCTTTTAAAGTTTTTCTAATAAATTACCTGTTGTGTTTTTAAAAATCATACATATGTACACATTTATTAAATTACGCGGAGAAACTTGATTGGGGAACGATTCCGCAAAATTTTCGTGAACTGGGACACAGAGGAATTTGCGGAAACTTTCAAATGTAGTTGAGAAAAAAAAATTCTATAATTGAGACAAATTAAAAAAAAAGAAACACATTTTCCTTGGGTACCATGACTCAAACGCTGGAATGAACACTTATTAGGATTAAAATTCAACACTCTCACCATTGCGCTACGAATTTTAGTAACTATTTTTGTTTTTCCTGTATTCGACCGAGAACCAGTCACCCCCTTTCGCGCTCCGTTAGCCCTTCCAATTTCCCTCAAACAACAGCTTCTATTACTCAGCTTTAGGCATTCTTTCAGGACAGCTCCACAATGAGAGAGGCGCGGATCAACAATGATAAATATAAATCATAATAATAATGTGTATACAATTTTCTGACGCAGCCCCCCCCCCCCCCAGGACACTTCTCTGGATCCGCGCCCGCAATGAGAATTGTAAACGTCAACGTTCGAACGTTTATGCGTATTCGACGTCAGACGCACGTTGTTGCCAACTATCCGAGCAGTTTTGTCGATTCGCATTTTTCGTTTTCTCACTGCCACCATTGGTAACAGCGTGTTTATGACGTCAGATACGCATGTACGTTCGAACGTCGCCGTTAACGAATCTCATTGTGGACCTGAACTCAAAAATTATTAGAAGACTTTAAAATGTGTTATTCAAGAACGTAATAACTAAATAACATGCAAAATTTTCAAACTCCACAAAAACAATTTCTCTCAGTAAGTTTTGCGAAATCTTTGCTCAATCAATTTTCTCGCTGTGTTAATTTCATTATACATATACATATAATGAAATCATTCATTTACAAATATTATTATGAATATTCGTTGTTTGTAAGGAAGGATAGAAAAGGTTAAAATATGAAGAGAAAACACTAAGAAATATGTCGTGGAAGAAGAAAAACAACCACCGAAAATAGCAGTTAACGACATTAAATAAAATTTCTTGATTATGAAATACACGCGGAGAAAAATGGCTAGTCAGCCTGAACGTCCAGAGTGTCAGGCTGACTATATTGGAGCTTTGACTATCGGACAGCCCCCTAGGCGTAACTGTAGCGTACCATCCGTGGAGTGTTAATATTTGACGGTTAACATTCACTGTCCCAGAGTGTAGAGTTGAGGATCCTGGAGTTTCAACCTGATTATCCCAGGAATTTTAGCTTGATTATCTAGGTATGTTAACTTGATCATATCAGACGGTCAGCTTCATAATCTGTTGTTCTTCTCCTAACTACATATATATTCATAAGAGTAAGAGAGACAAGAGAAGAAAAATTAAATTAATTAATAAAACCTGGAAAACATGAAAATTAATATAAAATCCATTAAATCTGAAAGAATGTTTATTACTCGTATTTTTGAATATTACTTTGAGCACGAGAAGGTAAGGAAACGGCGTCACTGCATTGAACTGAAACATTCTTAACACTGGAAAATTCCAAAAACAATATAAATGTGTATTAGATATCGCGCAAGTCTTGTTTCTTTATCAACGAATTACGAAATTTTGAGCACATTTTCAATCAAAAATGTTCTCTACTCAAAATCCTGACGTCGGATACTACACAGTAAAAACTAGGCATTCATTTTTATCTGGGATCCTTTTTCGGGCGTTCTAATATGATTTCACAAATAGTCTATTTTAGTACCAGCTTCTGTCTTGTTTAGTTTGCTAATTTCAGATTGATATAAATGATCCGAGATAGCGAACTAAATCGATTCAGAGGGTGCATTGTTTCAATTGTTCCAAACTTCAAACTTACAAAAAACAAAAAATAGATGAATAGACCAGGGATAAGGACGTTTTAGGATAGACCAAACCGGGTGCGGACAAAATTAAAATATTCAAAAAGTTTACTAAAATTTTTAAGATTTTATAAAATTGGTTACTTTTCATCAAAGCAGGAAGTTAACCTAAAATTTTGAAAATGATATTAATTTGGCAGATTTTCATGAATTCTAAAACAAAGGAGTTTTTCGAGTCTCAAAATATGAATGTTTACCCCGAAAAAAACCTCTCGTATTGACTTTCACAGAAATATACCAGATTAATAACATTTTCAAAATATTGAATAGGATCTTAGAAACCGGCGTAGCATCAAGTTAACATGGACAGAAAATTTCAGTATTGAGTGAATTTAAAAGTCAAAAAGATCTAACAGTTGGAGCGCGCACGACATTGACATGTCATTTCGGGGTTACGTTGGTTTCTAAACTTGATAGATTAGAATTTGTTTTATCATATTCAGTTATTGACAGATGATTCTCATTTCGAGCCTATTTCAATCCACAAATCGACCTTATTTTATTATATTGGAGGATCAAACTGAGGTGCAATTGTTTTGTTGCGTGAACTGTTTTAATACCGAATTAAGTTCTAAATCGAATCCTAGTTTTTACAGTGTACGTCGGATCCTAATAATAGTTTCCTACGTCGTGGCCGATGTCGGAAACTATTAGGATCCTAATAGGATCCGACGAGATTTTTTTTCAATAAAATGTTTATGAACTAATAACTCTTACATAAATAATTCTTAATTTATAGAACAGTTATAAATAATAATGATTATGTTCAAAAAGGGAACGGGAGACGTAAGGAAATTGACGTTTTAAAACTTTTGAAACATATACCATATAGTTATTTATATACAGTGTATATTATATTATAGTTTTGTTTATTGTTATTCTTTAAATTAAGGATTAAGTATGTGAGAGTGCTCGACGTTCGGTAGAGGTTGTGACGCAGCCACTTCTGATTGATACTCTGAAGTATCGATTTGACTATACTGATGGAGGGTCAAATCATAGTGGTGGCACTCCCATGTATCGTTTTGATGACTTGGCTTCAAAATCAGCTCCATCTAGCGGTTCCCCCGGACACTATAAGTCAATGAACCTACAAATCCCTGACAGCAATTCATTCCAAACTCTGCTTCCCCCAAATTCTCGTAAATATTAAATTTCGCTTAATTTCGTGTAAATAAACTTTCAAAATTATCAAAATTGATAAATATAAAAATATTTTCCATACGTAAAATATATATTTAAATACTAGAAGTATGATTTGTTGTAATGCAAAGGATTAATTGGCTTTTGCATGTGAGATTATGTCTTAGAATAATATTTTTCATTTCTCTAACAAAGAAATTTTTATAAACGATAAACTTTGCTTGAAGAAAAAACCCTCCTAATATCTCAAAAATACTTTTATTTATATCCCTTTTTAATTTATTTGTCACTCCTTCGAAATATGAAAACAACAAAGTAACCTCAAATCAACCAAATGGTACTTTTTTTTTAAATTCAATACTTACCAATCAACACATTTCCTTACATTAGCACGTAATAGTACACACGTCACACAGTACGTATATAACAATATACACAACAAAACTTGCAGAACATTTTATACAACAAGGTTAACACAACAAATTCAATTTGACACTTCGACTAATGTCCAATTTCGAGATTTCGAAATATTTGAAAATATTATGGTTGCACATGCGCATTGCATTCTACTGACTCTCAGCGCGACCTAGCGGTTCCCCCGCACACTAAAACGTAATGCCTTCAAAACTATACATGGGAGTGCCACCACTATGGGTCAAATCATCGTAACTTTCGATCTAGTTGAGAGATATATCGTTTTGTTCGTTAATTTGATAGCGCTTATCGTCTTCTTCCGAAATCTGCTGGAAAGTTTAAGGAAGGTTGAAAATTAACAAAATGGCGGTGACTTTTCTGAAAATATTAAAAGTTAATTTTCTCAATAACCTCACACTTCTATTTTTTGCCAATTTCTTGTTGAATTTGTACTTTCGTAAGAAAGAAATCTTGTGAGTTTTATGTGGACTAAAAATGTTCGAAAAATGTTAACATGAAAAAATAATTTCAGTCCGTTTAAAAGATATTTGGGAATTTTAGAAGTTTTGAAGAGATTAAAAATATTTTAAAACTTGAAAAAATTTCCGAAAATTTATTGAATATTTTTAAATTTTCGGCTTAAACGCATGTCAGGGTACCATCGTATACCTGACGGCCAGACGAACCTTTTCTATTGTCCGGCGCTCCGCCTCGGACAAAATCCAACTCGCAGCTCGACGAGGCGTTGTGGTACTCAACCGGCGGCTACTGTGTACGTTGCGATGGTACCTTTAAAATTTAAATGACTCTGTTCCCACCTCTATTTCCACCGGAGGCAACTGTGTACGTTGCGATGGCAATGCTAACAGTAATGCAAAGTAACGTACGTTACTGCACGTTACTGTAATAAATTTGTTTATGATATTCATACTACATTATATGTCATGATAACCAATCAGGAGACATATTTTCATTATGGAACGGCCCTTTTTGACAACTATGCGTCTGGATTCTACTTTTCAATGAAACACGTAGCTCTTTTTTGCTTTTTAATTAAATAATTAAATTAATTAAATAATGACATAATTGAATAATTAAATGATTAAATAATTAAATAAATAGTTAAATACTTGAATAAATTAAATAATATAATAAATTAAATAATTAAATAAATAATTGAATAATGGAATGATTATATAATTAAATAATTAAATAAATAATTGAATAAATTAAATAAATAATTGAACAAATCAATCATTCAATGAATTAAATAATTGAATAAATAAATAATTAAATACATACATACATTGATCAGCAGTTCGAACTCGGAAGTTCATTGCCTCACTACCCGATTCGGGTAGTGTTTCTAGGTGGATATTTACTACCAATGTGGGCCCACCACACCCACGACGGGCCAACAGCACGCCGTATACCTGAACGGTCACCCATCCAAGTACTAACCGCGCCCAACAATGCTTAACTTCAGTGATCTTACGAGAACTGGTGTTTTCAGCGTGGTATCGCCGTTGGCGATAATTAAATACTCGAATAAATTTAATAATTTAATAAATTAAATAATTGAATAAATAATTCAATAATTAAATGATTAAATAATTAAATAATTGAATAAATTAAATAATTAAATAATTGAATAATTGAATGATTATATAATTAAATAATTGAATAATTAAATGAATAATTTAATAATTTAATAAATTAAATAAATAATTAAATACTCGAATAAATTTAATAATTTAATAATTTAATAAATTAAATAATTGAATAAATTATATAATTGAATAAATAATTCAATAATTAAATGATTAAATAATTGAATAAATTGAATAATTAAATAAATAATTGAATAAATAAATAATTCAATAAATTAAATAATGAAATAAATAATCGAATAAATAAATAATTGAATAAATTAAATAATTAAATAATTGGATAAATAAATAATTAAATAATTGAATAAATAAATAATAAATAATAAAAACAACGCATGCTTCATTGACAAGTGGACTAGGCCTACTGGGGATCACCACGTAAAAAAAAACGCGCCTCAGTCTCGACCTCCATGGTGGTGTGGAACATAGCCATTTAAATTTTGAAGATACCATCGCAACGTGCACAGTAGCCGCCGGTTGAGTACCACAACGCCTCGTCGAGCTGCGAGTTGGAGTTCGTCCGAGGCGGAGCGCCGGACAATAGAAAAGGTTCGCCAGGCCGTCAGGTATACGATGGTACCCTGACATGCGTTTAAGCCAAATTTTCTTCTAAAAGTCGTGAATATCTTTCAAACTGAGTATATTTGGTGAAATCCTGTAAAATAAATACATTTTCTTTACAATTTTCTACATTCTTTTTCGACATATATCTAACTTTTATCAAATAAATAATTGTTCGAAATTTTTATTCTGCATTAAAAATTGTTTCATTCAAATCGAAAAACTTTCTCACTTCTGAAAGTCTTTAACAATTCTATATTGCACTATTTTATTTTAGTATGTAGGTTATTATTAGAAGTTATTTTTTACTGATTTTATCCAACTTACTTCTTTTTTAGTTTTTCAATAGACTTATATTTATTAACGTCACAATTATTCTAAAATATTTAGAAAAATTTAATCACAAAATTGTGAAATTTATAATAATGAAAAATAAGAATTTTACGCTCGGTCGATTTTATTGAAATTGGCTTAGTTTTTACATGAACATGATTTATCTGTATAATAACCTGCCCCAACTTCAGGTTAGTGTCCCTTCCAGATTATCCACGCGAGCGTGGTTAACTTTTTTGAAGCGAAACTTCTTAGGGCGCGGTGAGGCATTTTTGCACGAGGGATGAATCCATAAGGATCGTCACGTTACGCGTCACGCTCCAGCAAGGTAGCGGGCTGAGGGCGCGTATTCATGGAATTCAAGAAATTCGTTGGAATTCATGGAATTCACGGAATTCAAGGAATCCATGGAGTTCAAGGAATTCAAGGAATTCATGGAATTCAAGAAATTCACAGAATTCAAGAAATTCATGGAATTTAAGGAATTCACGGAATTCATGGAATTCCTTTAAATAGTGGAATTCCAGGAATTCGTTGAATTCCATGAATTGAGTAAATTTCACGTATTCAGGGAATTCCATGAATTTCTTGAATTCCGTGTATTCCTTTAATTCCGTAAATTCCTTGAATTCCTCAAATTCCATGAAGCCATTCCATTTAAACATTCTTTCGAAATTTCATTTCGGCATGACGCCCTAAGACACACACATCTTTAATCAAAGTTTTTACATTCTCATAATTTATGATTGAGAGCTTTGGCACACTTTTTTTGGGTCCTACACTGAGAAAAATGGATTATACGAACTGGATATTAGAATAAAAGAATAATACACCGTATAGAAAAGTATATTAGCGCGTATAATCTACAATATTTTTCTAATATATGAAGATGTTACCAAATATAATCTCTAGTCTAGATGTTACATTCTTATAATCTTCAGGCATTAAATTGTAACATCTCAGATTTTAAAATATCCAGGCGTCTGTGTAGTCTCAGGTGGTACGTCGAATCGTGGCGCATGTCATATGCATCCGTTCGCATTAAAACAAGTAATAATTAAGTTATAAAATGATTATCAGTGCTAAATCACACGTGATTTAGATTTAGAAAATGGGTAAGTTTATATTTCTTTTCATTAAACATCACTGCCACTTGTACAAGTAAAGAAACTTAGTCTCCTTCACTTTCGTTTTTGTAGTCTTATGATAGCCACTTTCCTGCTTATTGTGTGTTTAAAAAATTGAAATTTGTTTTCAGTTCTACTTCCGAGCTCGTCTATCAAAATTTTTTATAAGTTTATAAATACGTTTGCAAAAATTATTATATATAATTATATATTTGAGGTTATCTAATGGACCAGGATTCTAATATGGATATTAGATTTTAAAATCTTGGATTATAGATTTTATCATCTCAGATTATAAAGTTTAATAATCCAAGATATTATCCTGTAATATCTATTTCTTAATATCTATAGATTGTAGTTCTAATCATCTGGATCGCTGTCCCATAGTTCAGGTCCAAAATTATATCCGGTAACATATTTTTTATTACCGGGTATAATCCATTTTGCTCAGTGTCAAAGAAAGAGCGAGTTCGTTAGTCAGCATTCCTTGACAAACGGTAATGGTTTTATCCATCGAAAATGCTATCCAAAAATCGAATATTCCATTTTTACGTCAAACGACGACAGTTACGTGAAAAAAGTTTAAGAGAAAAATTGAAGCTTTTATAGTCGAAAATTCTAATTTCAACCCAAACGACGATGAATAAGTATAAGAAAGTTGTAGAGAAAAATTGTAGCTTTTTAAAAGACGGTTTTGACAGACGATTTCTATATTTTAAGATACAATATTTGTCAATTTCCATCGTGAACTGGATATTAGATGTTGACTATTACAGGTGAGATTGGAGATCCCAGCATTGCTGTTCCTGAGGTTTGTTCGTAGAATTGGTTATTGCAAGAGAAGTAAGTATTATTGAGACAGTGTTCTATCACAGGTATGAGATTGGAGGGGAAATTTGCAAAGGATTTAATAATATGTATCTATTGTATCAGAGATTGGAAACTTTCGTAAATTGAGATACTGCGTCGAAATTGACAAGGATCTCTTAGGGCTGAATGTGAATCTGTTGTATCTTTTTGATAAAGTCAAAAGAGTTTTGGAGGTGTGTGATAGAGTTTCCTGATGTGAAAGGATTCAGTTCTTTGGCGAGGAAGCGTGCTAGGTTGTAAGTTGGTGAGTTTATTGCGCTGAAGATTGGTCTGAGTCGAGGGGTTCACAACTCGTCAAGTCAGGTATACACCTTCGCTGAAGTCACTGGCGTGAATAAGTCACTTGAATTCATATGGAGTCACTGAAATCACTTCAAGTCAGTGTACACACCGTCGGTCGAGTTGTGAACCCCTCGGTCTGAGTGGAATTTTTTCTTGTGGATTTTCGGGAGTCCGTAAAGTTTTGGAGAAATGGGATTAGTAGATATCAATAATTAAGATATTATTTTGCTGTCAAATTTAGAGTCTTTTAGAAGGGTTTTTGTTTTGCTGAATATGTTTTTGTGGGGTCTTTTTTAAGTTTTTTTATATTTATCGTCAGTTATAAGGTCCATGATTTTGTTGTTATAGTCTCCATTATTCATTATTACTTTTGGAGGAAGCTACTGCAAAATTATGTCCTGTAGATAAGGCCGGAATCATTTTATTGCTGAGAGGATGGTTAGAGATGTTTTTTACTGTGTTGTTTAGTGGTGTAGGTGTCATCTTTTAACTGAAAATTCATTTCTTTGGTTGAAAATTAGTTTTTTTATTATAAATTATTTTTTCAACTAAAAATTTGAAAATTCCATTTTTCGTTGGAAAATTTTTCGTATAGATTTCGTACCCTGGGTGTTTGTGTAACAACGTGGATGAAGTTGGGTGTGCACATAAAGGTTAATACTAATTTTTTTGTTATTAAAATATACAATATTATTGTAAAAATGATTTTAGTTCAATAAAATATGAATTTTATGTATTATTAATTCTATTTGAGTGGATTTATTAAGTTTTCTGCCATGATATTACTATCGTTCGAAATGCCAACGCGCGCGCGCTGCCTAACGTAACTCTAGCAGCGCGCCTACTCCCGGGTTAACATAAGTTAACCCCGTAAAGTTAATGATCCGTAACTCCTACTGGTTTTTTTCAAGAAGCGTACAGTCGATATAGAACAAATTTGAGGCATTTACTAGCTCATTGAGTCTGATTCCAATCAGGTCTAGATTCGAATCCTACGGTCTGGAGCCAATTCTTGCGCTCGTCTATTGATTATATTTGCAGGTCTTCGAATGTATTCAGAAATATATTTTAGGCACTCGAAAAAAACTCTGGTTGAACCAATCACAATTCTGGTTAATTCAACTAGAACAGAGTGTTAAATATGCCCTTACTATAAATTCTGGTTAAAAGTATCAGAAGTTTCTGGTTCAGAATTTTCTGGTTAATGTTAACAGAAACTTAACCAGATGTCCCAAAGAGAATAATGTAAGAAAAGTTTCCGAAAACAGAGTGCAGCAACTATATCCCGCTTCGCTAAAATTTCATCTCCCTATATCACGGTGGCCTTTGAAAAAGTTGAATGATATTTTCAGGTACCCCAAAGTTATGAATAGGAGATTGTTTTGAATTCTTCTGGGAAACCATTTTTGATGAAATTAAAATATTTCCCCTAACGGATTTTTTTTTGCCTGGAAAAACTTATTTGAAATAGTAAAAAGCAGTAAAATACTATTTTCAAGTTAATAAGACCATATAATTACGTTTATATAAAGGAGTTGTATGTGAATTAGAATTACTAACGAGAAGTTAATCAATAAATAAACAAAAGAAACGATTTTTTTTAAATTTAAATCAATATATTTATGAATATTTCATCAAGAAATTCGTATACATAATGTTCAAGTTTCAATATTAATTTCTTATAAAAACTGTAGTAAGTCCCGTGCAGAAATTGCCCCGGTTGGCCCTACTACAACAAGTTTTCTGGTCGGATCCCGGCCGGGCTACCCCTGTTTGGGTTTCATGGCCAGGAACCGGTCGGGAGCCGGCCGGGCTACATTTTTCTCGAATCACCTAGTCGGGAGCCGGCCCGTTACTGGCCGGGACAACCCTGGTTAGATTTCATGGTCGGGAGCCGACCGGGCACTGGTCAGGATACTTTTTTTTGTAGAAATTACAAATTTTTTAAGAGCCGTGACATTATCAAAGACGTATTTACGGATAATAGATGAATTATTATCTGAAAAGTATAATTTCAAGATTTATCAGATCAGCAAAACAGAAACTAGCTTTTTGAATTCTTAAAAAAAAGATTTGATTTTTTAAAATGTTTTAACTTATTAAATAAAACTGTTATCGATTCTGCAATGTGCAACAGCAGATTTATTACAATTTTTATAATTTTCTCTATTTTCAGACAATTTTTAGTCTGTACACTTTCAAATTTACCGCCATGTCTGACGCCTTCTGCGCTGGCGTCGGCGTAGACACTTGTAAGTTTCAGTTTCGAAGCTCGAACGAGAATGCACGTGTCTTCTCCTCGAAGTTCGCAAATAAAACCGCGATCCATAATTAAAATGAACCTTATTTCAGTAATCAGTTCGAAAACCGCACTTACTGCGTGGATAATTAGTATTTTTAATTAATTTATAGTGTTGTGTATTCATTTTTTTCTTTCTTCCTTCATAACCTCAAATCACCACGTGGTTTCCAAAATAAAACAATTGCTAGCAGATTCTAGCATCAATTATTGAAACTCTTCTTCAATTTCCTCACGAGAATTTATTAACTTGATTTGACATTTAAAGTTCACCGTATTCTTTACGATGAGCCTTAAAAGACAAAACAAGTTACCAATTTCTCGCCAGAAGCAACATTTTTTAACCGCTCTGTGGCCGGATTACCCGACCGGATCCCGGCCGGTATGAAAGCCGGAATCCGACCAGTTTACCGTGACGTTTTTAGCCGGATCCCGGCCGGTATCCCCGGCCAGCGCCCGGTTTAAACTGGGGCTATCCGGCCGGCTCCCGGTCGGATCCCTGTTACCATTCCTACACGGGGTATAATATACATAATATTTTAATGTTATTGTAGAATACATAATGTGTAATATATAATGTACAATAATATACATATAATAGCTATATAATAATTGTATTATAATTAAACGTGCCTACTGTTATATTAAAGTACAGCTTTACACTGAGAGACTTTTTGTTAGAATAAATCATAAAAATGAATGAGAATTTAGTATAATATCGTTCCAAAATAGGGAAAACAGGGTTTGCGTATCAAAAATTAATATAGTGGTTTTGAGCCGGCAGAATTAATATTTTTGTTTGAACAAATGGAAAGAATGTTGCATTAACTCTTATAAAACTTGCGAGAATTTAAAATTCACTATATCAAAGTTGGCAAGCGAAATTAAAACGATAGTAATACAATTTATTCGAAAGTGTGAAAACATCTTTTGAAGTTGCCATACAAAGCATATGAGAATCTCAAACGACTATATGAAAAATAACTCCCTCCACCAAAAGATTCAACCTTCAGAAGGAGGAACTAAATACAATTATATACGGAAACACGCGTACAATTATAATTTGTATTATTATATACTTAATTTATTCACTACATACATAATCGCACGCTTAATCGCTATGAAAAATCGGAATCGCTGCGGCGAGATTCGAACCTAACTTACCCGAAGCACTAACGCATTTTATTCCTAACAACTAAACCCCACGGCTAACTTATATTATGGAATATTTGGCAAAAATCTCGGCAAAGCTGCGTCGCTTGACAATTCAGGGCAGTATGCAAAATATCTGGGCCCTCCCTTACGAAAAAGGATCATTCGATAACCATTGAAAAATCATTGAGG